>JANQBM010000005.1:19012092-19024557 GCA_025594535.1 Erythroxylum domingense | reverse complement strand
AATAATATACATGTTTCCCATACATCTCTATGTATATGTATATTACTTACAAAAGAATCTCAGTACCTTATGACTAGATATATATGCTCATAAAACCCAAACTCTTTTGTTTTATTGATAATAAATATTTTCATTACAAAAGTAACTGGAAGAAAATTAAGTTATAAGTAAATACATAGGCTTTCCAGGGTACTATATTTACATAACTCCAACAATTATTGCCTTAGAAATACTTAGGATACTCACTTTAGCTCATATTTGATCTTAGGTACATTTCGAAAGTGCAAGAACTAAAGTGATCCGAAAGCATGTCCATTGAAGCCATCTTCTCAAGAATTCACATCCACTTGTCTTTATGGAACAACAAAGAAGAAAATTAGAGTAAGAGAAGGCAAGATAAAGCATAAAAGAATGAGATAAAGCATAAAATAATGAAGGATCAAATTGCTCATGGCATGTTTTTGCATGGCCGTGAGGTTGCTTCGAATTATTTAATCATTCAAGGTATAAAGCAAGCAAAAGGATGCATTTGGATGTGAATTTAGCGGATAACATCATGAAAAAATTATGAAAATCGGAGGAGTTGGATAGCTACATGTGAATGGATGGTTGAAGCAAAGAATGGGAGGATGAAGCCACCTAATGTGAGATCATGTCCATTTTACCACACACACCAGTTGTCCATTTTACCACACACACACGAGTTATTCCATGCAAGATATTTGATGGAAAAAAAAGTGACCAAGCTTGGAAGATGTGACAAAAAGTGGACAATAACAGCAGGGGGTCTTCTTCGATTTTGAAAGGTTAACTGTCTAATTCTATTCTTATTTTTGGCAAAACCTAGTTACCTCATGAGCCAAGGAGGAGGGCTATGAAATAAGAGAAAAAAGGAGAGAAAGTGTCAGTTTGAGAGGGGCTGAAGTGAGGAAAAAAAGATATAGCTAAAAGAAGGAGGAAGATCGAAGGAGAGCTATGGCTAGATCATCTATTCAGTTAAACCAACTCTCCATGCTTCGAAGATAGTTTTTATCGTAGAAAGAGAGTGAAAAGGCTGCTACATTTTAGAGAATAAAATGTGGAGTGTGGGGGCTAAACATGGGAACCGAATCTTTGTTGGTGAAGAAAACATGAGTGGAGGTGATGAGGCTGGTTTTAAGATAGCAAGAGAAGAGAAGAGATAGCTAGCGGTTTTAACCATACGTGAATAGTGAGCGTGGACCAAAAACCCTCATCTTAAATTGTCACATCAAGCTACAGTGAAAGAGAGCATTAACATGGGAAGAAACAAAGAAAAGAATAAAGAGTGGCGTGTAGAGAGTTATAAGAAAGAGGAGTTATGAATAATGTAGGTGGACAAATGTTCATTTGTCCCATCAATGAATAGTAGCAAAAGGAGAAGAGAGCATTAGAACAAAATAGATAGAGGGTTAGGTTTTCCTTTGTTTTTCACCACTGAAGAATGGAGAAGATGACTCACACTCGGAGCATAAAAATGGAGATGGAAGGCTAGCTTCCCGACGCCAGTTCAATGGGAATATCGATACCAAGTCATGGTTAAGCTATTTTTATCACTTTAAGGTTATAATTTCTTTTTGGATTGTTGTGTTGTCGGTGTTGATTTGATTAGGTTTTAGGATAAATGATTTTAATATGTTATTTTGATTCTTTTATTTCAAACCTATTGCTAAAACATTGAATGTAATCCATATATGAGTAGCATCTAATGATCGTTAATCGTTATGAACAACATAACTTAGGTTAGATAACCTGAATGTGTGAGGTTACTGCCTATATTAACCGTTTTCCAATTTGTAATGCAACTGCCAAATTGAATCTAAAGATCATATCCTAGGTTATTCGGTAGTTAGGTTTAATTAATGATCGTATCTTGATTAAACACGACCTAAGGAAAAATCAGGATTAGTAGAGTGTTCTATTAGTCTCAGATCAATAGTCCGAAGAGAGTTGTAAAGACGTTAGGGTGATGAAATATGCTTGATTGTGTTTAGGCCAAGATTGACCCTAGAAATGGACCTTACTTATATTCAACACTTTTCTAATTTTCGATTGCTTGTTTTAATTTATTTTGATAGTTTACTTTTACTTTAATTTCTAAATTGCTTAAAAATCTAAAAATCCCCCATATATTTTCTTGGCATCAATTAATTTTGTTACGAAGATTAACCGAACATTCCCTATAGATTTGATCCCGACTCACCATAACTAAACATTTTAGTGTGCAAAATCAAGTAAAGTTTGTAGTGCACTCGATACGCATTGTTAATATTGCATCAAGAAAGCTACTATAGGCTATCTTCTATGTTGCTATCTTTTGATGTTGTAAGAGCATCCTAGTTTTGCTTGGATTTTAGATTTGTGTTAGTTGTTTGGAAGGCTAGTTTGGATTGTTCTTTGGAGTCAAAGAAGGTAGAGGAATTCTAAACTTGATAGTATATAGTAATACGAAATCTTGATGCTTGAATTGGAATAGAATATGTGTTGATTTGATGATACAATGAGGTTGGGAAAATGATGCTTGTTTGATAGATTTTGCCTTAGTTTTTAATACATGAAAGACTATGATTTGTGAGTTTTCTAATGTATGATTTTTGAACTGGGTTTTTAAGTGTAACATGAGGGATTCTATTAAGAGAAGTATCCTAGATGAAATTGGGACGTTGCTGGTTAATTTGAATGTGTCTTTGGTGTTACTTTCACATAATAAGATTGAAGTGAGTTTATTGTAATGGTTCCAGTGAACAAACATCGGTATTTTAGCCATAACTTGATCTGTAGATATCCAAATGGGATGATTTTAATTGTAGATTAAACTAAATACATATTTCTACAATTTTCATGAAAGAATAAAATTTTAGTTCTGTCTCTAAAGGTTTTGAAATTTGACTTAAAGTTGAGTTTCGATTACTGTCACTGTTTGAGAATAGTCTGTAGTATTTTGGGTATAACTTTGGAAAAAATGAACCAAATTGTATTAACTTTAGTTAATTAAAATATTAATACATATATTAACATTTATTTAGAAGAACATATTACCTAGAAACCTCATTTTCTATGCTAGAATGGCCATACAAAACTGACCTGAAAATCTGTCATAAGAAAAACTGAAAAATTGTAGGAAAAATGAGAGATTAGCTTCTGTCACGATCGTGGGGAGGTACCCCATGATCGTTGACAGTACTTAAGAAGGGAAAATGTTGGTTTTAGACGATTTTTGGACTATATAAGGTTAAGGTGCTTAAGAATGGTTTAATTGAACTTAATTGAGGTTGAAAATGAGCCTAGATGATGCTAGATTAATTGAGTAGAAGTTAATCTAGTTATGGACTATTAATTGATGTAATAAGTAAAAGAAAGTGTGATTAATTAATAATGTGACCAATGTTGAAATGTATGGTATGTTCAAGATGAATGTGTTTTTAAGAATACAAATGTGTTCCAAGAGTTTTATGTGATGTGAATTAGATAAGGATATTTGAGAATTGGGAATTTCTATAATGTTATGTAATATGTAATGACTTGATGTTTCATTAGTATGTTGATACAAATGCTTATTTTTATAAGGCATATTGAGTTTGACCGAAAGGGAATGAGTTTGCTTAATTAGAGAAAAATGTGATAAAGACATATGTTATATACTACATTATTTGCTTGTGATTCTAAAACCTGAAATGGATTGTTTTAAAACTGTTAAGTCCTATTTGTGGGTAAATAGGAATGCCTAGAAGGACTTGCAACTGCTCCTGTGACACTCCGGTGTCTCCTAATATTAACGCTTCAGTGTCTCCTGATATTGATGCTCCGGTGTCTCCAGATAAAGACACTTCAGTGTCTGAGATATAAGTCTCTCCTATTTTGGTCTCGTTACCTACTTCTATAAAAAGGATTAGCAGGCTAACATGTTTGTATTTTGATACATGTTTTGTTTTGATATAAACAAGTTCTAATCTGATATAAGATAAGCTCTTATTTGATACAAAAAATATTCTGATCTGATACAAGTCAGATTTTGATCTGAAGGATTATATCCTGTTCTGATATTCAATTCTGATACCTATACATTCTATTATAATATTTATGAGTTTTGTTATGATGTAAGAATGTTCAGTATTAATGAATCATATTTTGTTCTAAAACACACAACGTTTGGATTACTCTATAATATGGACAATTAAAGATTGTTGGTGATATGATCGGATTCTGTATATGTGAATGCTAGATGACTGTTAGAGACAGTTGCCAATTTATGTATTGTTTAGTTATTCCCCACTAAGCTATATACTTAGCACAGTGGTTTTGCATCCGTGTAGGTTTTGATAAAAAGACTTGAGACTGGGACAAAGACAACCGCAGTGGCCAAGAAGGTTGTGTTTTGTTTTGAAAATGTTCAGTTTGTTTTTCAATTGTTTTTCAATGTAATGAGACATGTTGTATTTTATGTTTTGTTTAATGGTTTATAATAACCTTAATATAGTTTGGAATTGGATTTAAGGCTTATCTGTAATAAGTACCATGTGTATGTTACATTCTAAATATGACCCAACCATTAATGAATGAAATGTATACTTCTTGAGTTTCTAGAAATGTCTTAATATGTTTTGGATTATTTTGGTTCTATTTTTTGTAGCATCTACATATCCTCCCAGGGGGTATATAGGTGTTACATCAAGATTAAAGGAATATTTGAGAATGTTATTGTACAAAAAACTCATTCCTTCATATGTACATTTCCAATTCTCTAGTTTTGAACAATCACCTCCATTCTAAAAGATAAGGTAATTATTTTTATCATATACTTTAACTTAGCTTTTTGATCTGGAGGGCTAATTTAGCACCAATTATCATACCATAACTAGGTTATTAGCCCATTCCCCACCTATATTGTTATATGAGGATATATGGTTTCCCTCAGTCTTAATATGTCCAGGAAAGGCCATGAATACTCCTTTTTTTCCTTCAAGTTCAAGAAGCTATTATTGATTAGGTAATATGTGAGTACTCTTTTGACCAAACTACCTTTTCATACATAAGTCTCCATATCTATTTAGCCATGAGCATTTTGTTTATTTTTTTATGGACACTATCCCTAGATCACCTTCTTCTTTATGAGAATAGATTTTATCCTAACTAACCTTGGCCTTATATATCTTGTTAATATCTCCAGCCCATAGATATCTTTTGTAAATTCTCTCCATGTTTTTAATTAGCCTAGAGCCCTAATAGGTGTGAAGATTAGCAAGCACATAATTTGATAATTGTATACAACCTGCAAATGATAGAAATATGTTTTGCCAAACTACACCTTCCTTTTAGTTTTTTTTCTATAATCTCTAAACAATCATTGTACTTAGGATTTCTAGGGAAGATGGACAAATCTAAATAGGTAAAAGGAAATCCATGGATTTGTATAACTAAGATCTACTGTAGTAAGGAGTCACTAATTCCACTGGCTGATATCATTAAACAATTTTTTCTATGTTGATCCTTAATCCCGACATTCTTGAAAATAGATTCATTAAGTCTATAATGAATCTTATGGAATGAGGGCATTTTCTATAGAAGAAAAACAGGTCATTTATATAGGTTGGGCAAACGAGTTTCATTTCCTTACATTTATAGTGATACCTAAACTCCCTTGATTTGGAAATGTTTTTTATTAATTATTCTAAAAAATTTCTAATACAATGGTGAAAAGGTAGGGAGATAAAGGATCTCCCTACCTAATTCCTCTAGCCCTTTAAAAATTAGAGTTGGCTTACCATTAACCAAGATAGAAAAGGAAGTGGTCATAATATTTGCTTTGATTTAGGACATGAATAATTATGGGAATTTGAAAGCTTTTAGGTAGTTAATAAGAAAGTCCTAATCTAATGAGTAAAACACCTTATAAAGATCTGCTTTCATTAAGCAACTCTTTATACTAGGACTAGTAGATATTCCTTATAGAGATCTTGAGCCAACAATAAGTTACCCTCATTCTCCTTCCTTTAATAAAAGGCCCCTAATAATCATTAATGTAGGTTTGAGAATGCTCCTTATTCTTTTAGCCAATATTTTAGCAATCACCTTGTAAACTAGGTTTCAATAAGGAATTGACATATAGTCCTATGTAGAAGAGGGGTTATCCTTCTTAAAGATAAGGCATAGAAATGTTTTATTAAGCTCCTTTAGCATTTTTTTTATTTTTAGAAAATTCCATCAAACATTATGTGACTATTCCTCCTTTATATCCTAGATACTTTAGGAAAAAAAAAGCATTAAACCCATTAAGGCCTAGTGCTTTAATTGGGTTGAAGTTGAAGACCACCATTCTAACTTCTTCAGGAGTGATTGGGCTGATGAGCCACGATTTTGCTTCCTCATCCAATCTATTATATATGTATAGTTTTATTTCCTGCATTAAAGAGGAGTAGATAGATTTCTTACCTAAGATCTCATTATAATAGTTAAGTGTTATAGATTTTAAGGCTGTCTATTTCATTTGAATATTCCCTTCATTATCTACTAAGGCAGTGATCTTGTTAGTGTTTCTGTGTGTTAGCATAGATATTAGGGAAAGTGGTTAGTGAAAGATTATTAACTAGGACTCGATCCAGCTTCTTTTTCATGAAACCAACCCTAACCTACTTATTAGACCATGTGAACAATTAACTATATTAGCTCAAATATGTTATTCCCAGTGTAGATGTGATATTTGAGAGCTTATTTCCATTGGTATTCCTACTTATAAATAGGCCTTTAGCTTTTTCATTCTTAAGAATGCAATTAAAATCTCCACTCAACATCCAAGCTAGATTGCCATTGCTATTAATTGTACCTAAGTTGTTCTAGAAGGAAGCTCTCTGGAAGCTTAAGTTAGCTTTATATATGGTAGAAAATAGGAAATTAGATCCTTAACTAGTTGATTGACAGCTTAGAGGGATCATCTGATTTGAGAAAAATCATTTGATCAATAATATATTTAAGGGATTGAAACCTACTAAAATTATCCCATTGTAATGATATATATGATTAGTTATGTAGGACCATTTATTTCCTAAAAATTGAGTTCCTCTTTTAGGTTATTTACCTTAATTTTTGTTTAAAATAAGGCAAACAAAATTGGTTTCTTTTTCAAAATAGTATCCTTTATGCTCTACTTTTTAAGAGTACTATTAAGTCCTTTTACATTTTAGATAAAGATATTCATTAGAGTAGGATGAGGAAAGTACCCTCTCCTTTTTTCTTTCTGCTAGATTTTCTTCCCCTTTAGATTTTAGCCTTGATCTAACTTCAATAAAGTTGCCTTCCTTTTTTGGAACCATCTCTCCCTTGTTAAAGGTATCAGTTGTTATAGAATAAAGTCGACATTCCCTTCTTTTAGTACTCCAACTTTTCCATAAGTTTTTATAATGAATAGTTTGTTTATCTAGTGCCTTAACATTCTTAGTGTTGGTGGAAATAATCTGTGTAGCAGGTGTAGCCTCAGAAGACTCTTTTATTTATTCAGAAATATTATCTTCTTTGTCTTCTATTTGTATAATTTTTGAAGTATCAGTCTTTTGTTTCATTAGTTCTTCATAGACCCTCGAGATCGAAGTTTTCTAGGTATATATTAACCAGATTATATGGTTAATTAGCTCCCCCTCCTCTGTGAGTCTCTTAATGATTAGAGATGAAGGTAGGTTAGCACCTTGAGACACTTTAACATAGACTCTAGTATAGCCTATCTACTCAAGTTTAACTATTAAAAAGTCCATATAGACAAGTTTTGTAAGGAAATTGGTTAGATAGTTTAAGCATTCCCTTGTCCAATATTCTAAGGGTAGGTTATGGAAGTTAATCCATATTGGGATTTCTTTGATACTATTTCTGTCTAATGACGTTCTTGCCTACCAATGAAGTAGAAGAAGAGGTTTTCTAGCAATATTCTATAGGCCTTGTTTCTAGTATATTGGTTAGGTTTGCTTCCTTTAAGAATCTAATTATAAAGTAATTATCAACAACTAGAAAAATTTTTCTCTAACACATATTTTCTCCATTTTGTAGTAGCCCAATCATTCACCTATGAGTATAAAGCTCTCTTATCTAGGAAAAAGCCAATCATAACAGTTGGCTAGATATTTACCCCAACCTTAAGGAGTTTAATAGGAGGGGATGTAACATCCATTTTAGTGGGTTCAGGGAAATGAGTAAGCTTGACATTCTTTGAGCCATTGGTTCTTCCTAACAAATTGCTCCATTTAGGCTTAGAAGCAAATGTTTGATCAAAGCAATGGAGGTAGGTTGAGATCTTAGTGAAAATATTTTATGGGTATAAGTGGGAATTCATTTAAAGTACTCTTCCCAAAGTCTGAGTTCTGGCTTGACATTTCCAAAAGAAGGTAAAGAAAGTAAAGAAAAGGGACTAGAGATGGGTGTTTAAGAAACTACAATAGATAAGCTTATTAGCGACGAAACCAAACATTGCTAAATATTAAAAAATAATCGTCACCTTAATGGTTGCTGAATCCCAGTAGCAAAACAATATCCGCGACGTTTTCTTGAAATCGTCACAAAAAGGTTTTGGATACACATTAATTTTGTCAGTAAAACATAATACAAACGAGAACGAAGAATGTCGTATATAGCATTTTGCGACACGTATTATTCGTAGATAAAAGTTTTTACCTACTAAACAGTAGTCGTAGGTAATTATTTTTAGCAACGATTTTTTTGTAACAGAATAGTTTTAGTTACTAATTTTTTATTGTAGGTAAATGTTTTTAGAGACATTCTTATAAATGTAGGTAACAACAATTTGTGATGATTTTGTTTTGGTAGCTAATATTTTTTAGTGACAATTTTTATTTTAAATTTAAATTTTATTATAATTGTTTAAAACAAAGTTATTTTAATTTATTACAATTTTAAGATAGTTTGAAATATAAATTAGTTACATTTTATAATTAATGTTGGTAACATATTTTTCAAATATAATAAATTGAAATAAAATAAACATTAAAAATGTAATGCATTTTATATAAAAAAATAATTACAGGTCATATATAAACTAAGACTCCTCATCGTCATCACTACTACTAACATAGTTTGAGCCTAGTAATTGTTTGACCATCTTTTAAAACTTGATCACTTCTTTTACATTAAGATCTAACTTCTCTTCCGTACATTGTAACTTAGTCTTAAATGCCTGGTTCTCTTCTTGAAGTGCCATGACATATGCTGGTCGTGATGAAGATGCACCAACAGGCTTAGGGCTATACCTAAGACCTTTGATATAGCCTGATCTTATACCAAAAATATTGTTGCAAATGTCGTCAACATTGGGCTGATTCCCCTTAGACAACGATGTCTGCAATAACTCCTACATCTTGTCCCCCAATTTAAAGTACAAAATCGAGTTATCTAAAAAATTATTACTTAGTATTACATATAAAAATAAATTGTAATATTAATTTATTTGTACTTACATAATTACTTTTTGCCTTGTCAGACGTCCAACCTTGACCTTCCTTGTAGTGTATTAGCTTGTAGAGTATGATCCTATCTCACTCTTGTCCTTGGAGTTGTATTTGGCTCTATTATATGAATTTAAAAATTGGAAGATAATATAATTTATTATATTAAGAAATAGAATAATAAGTTGAAAACGTTATACTTACAAATTCTTGTCGAATGGCAAAAAATGATTTGGAGCTGGTGTTATAAGGAGTCTTCATTTTGGCTTTATTCACCTTGGCTTTCTCATACGTTTCCTAAATTAAGAGAAGTAGTCATGAAATGTATAAACAAAATTAATGGAAGGAAATATAAAGAGAAAAAAACAAACCTAAACCTTCGCTATAGCCCAATAATCATACATTTCACTCCAATTTCCTAGAGTCACCCATTCTGGAACATGTCTCCTTACCTCTTCATCGGAAGGGAAAAACTGGTAATATTTATAAACTCTATATCGGTGATCCTTCACCCTTTATTTCAACAGTGAACTAACATAGCTTGAAACCTTAGGCTTATCGATTTCAACGATATTGAGCTTCATCTTTAAAGAACATATATAAGTTAAGTTATTGTTTTTGCTAAGTAAAATCACAATACATATAATCAAATGAATTGAAATATTACTAAAACTTTGTCCAAAGCATTTCAGAGCAAGTTTTCTTCCTTCAACTGCCTGACATGCTAAAGGCAAGATAATTCATTCTTTATAACGACGCCCAACTCACTGGACAATTTTGCAAATTAGATGTTATCTAGAGGGCGACGTTGCGTGTGATTAATGGTCACAGATAACTTGTTGTTCATTATAACATTCATCCGTTGAAACTTAGCTCCTTTTTGTGATACCTCTATCACGTTTTCTAATGCCAGTATTGGAATCTGAAAATAAAAAAATCATAATAAGAAAAACACGTTAAACATGTAATGAGTAATTTTAGCATTAATGTAAATATGTTTGGTTAATAATAACATACTTGAAGATCCCTCATTACTACAGACGATGTTGATAAAGGTTGTTGGTGACTGTCTTTATTCAAGGATGCAATTGTTGGTTATTGAATAATAGGGTCAGATTGAGTTGGTTGTTGTGTGGAAGGAACTTTTTCAGCCGTTACCACCCTCTTTCCCTTGTTTCTACCAAGTGCCATTATATTGAACCTGTGTAAAATGAAATATGAACATAGCATATAATCTTAACTCAAACTCAATTTTCTACATGAATATAAGGAGATCACTAGTCAAATACTAAACATTCGGCATAACATTCCTCAAAATCGTAAGTGAAACATTAAAAATATACATCTAGTCTTCGTAAATTAACATAAGTAAAACATCAACATCCTAAGGCAATTATGAACATAACATTTCAAACAATACAAACAATTTATTTACATTCAATCATCATGATCAAGATTTTGAAAATCATAATCATTAAGTACATTATTGTTGGATTCTTCATCACTAATATATTCGAGAAAAGTATCGTCGTTGTCATTTAAGCATCCTAAGTATAGTCTTCTTCTGTTTGTAAGATAAGATAGGCTTGGACTTCATATAATTGAACTATATTGGGCTCGACATCTTTCCTATGGAATGATGATATATTTGCATCTTCTACTAAAATGCCTTCATTATTGAACTCCAATCCAATATCTTGATAGATTTCATCTGCATCCTTATCCAATTGACCAATATCCCTTTCACAAAAACCAAAGACATTCCTTTGTTGAAACTTTTGAACAACTTTCTAATTGCTACCCAATACAGTATCGTTGACGTAGAAAACTTGTTTGACTTGACTTGCAAGGACAAAAAGATCATTATCATACCACATCTTACTAACATTTATGCTAGTAATGTGCCAGTTCACTATCATATCAGTTAGATCAAACCATTTGCATTTAGGTAGAACAACCTTCTTATCCTTGATGTAGTGCAACTTTATTATTTCAGAGATGACACCACAAAAGTCAATGATTTTATCGTTATGACATCCTTCAACGACAACCTTACTATTTTGACTTCTAACTCGACTATCTCGATCTTGTATATGAAATCTCACCCCATTAATAATGCAACCTGTGTATTTCTTCCCACAAATATGAGGCCCACATGCCAAACTATATAATGTTGTTGTCGCTTCTTGCACATTACGATTATGCAACTGTATCATCTGTATGACAAACTGAAAATAAATATGAGTATGAGACATAATATTTTCATAATATGTAATCAATATGAAACTTACTCGATTTTTAAACCATAATACAAACTTCTGTCTATATCTTTCTAAACATTAATAATCTCTTTACTGCGACTTGTATCTTTGTGCTCTCTGTTTAAAAAACACAATGAAAGTAAGATCTTAGAGTGAATGAAGAAAATCATAAAATAATTGTTTGAATGAAAAGGAATATACATACTCCATGTATGTAGC
This sequence comes from Erythroxylum domingense, assembly GCA_025594535.1. Classification (NCBI taxonomy): domain Eukaryota; kingdom Viridiplantae; phylum Streptophyta; class Magnoliopsida; order Malpighiales; family Erythroxylaceae; genus Erythroxylum; species Erythroxylum domingense. The sequence goes on along the minus strand of JANQBM010000005.1, from coordinate 19,012,619 downwards.
GACTTTCTTACAATTGTTCAAAACAAACCAATGGGTGATTTCAAATTCGTCTTTAGTTAACTCCACATATTTACCCACACCAAGTGGCCTAACTTTTGAGGAGAAAATAGACAACTCACCATCGTCATGAAAATCAATGTTACATTTTGGTCTATTAAATCTTGTCTCCACATTAGTTAAGTACATTGAACAAAAAGTCAAGCATTCATTTACTATATAAGCCTCTGCAATAAACCCCTCTAGTCGAGCTTTATTACATACATAATGCTTAAGAGAGTATAGAAACCTAAACATAAATAGTTATAAACTTAGGAATTATTACAAAACAAATAACATAGAACAAAACTTGTTGAATTTAATATGAATTACCTTTCAATAAAAAATATCCATCGAAATTAAATAGGTCCACAAAGTTTTGCTTCATATGAACTATCATATGGTAAGTGAATAGCCAAATGAACCATAACATGAAAAAACGATTGGGGGGGGGGGGGGGGGAATAATATTTCAAGCCTAAATAGAATCAA
>JANQBM010000005.1:18982719-18992761 GCA_025594535.1 Erythroxylum domingense | reverse complement strand
ATGTGTTTTTTAGCATAATTGTTGTTTATTGTTCTAGTTTAGGATTCATTTTGTATGTTTTCATTAAGTTTGATTTCCATTGTTATCCTTATGTGTTTAATGTTAATTAAGGGTAAGAATTGATTATTTTTGTGTAGGAAGGAAGAGGGAGCAACTTGGAGGTTGAACAAAAGATCAAAGAACATAAGACAAGGAGAGTGCAACTGGGACAAATTCCCACGTTCGTGGGAATCATGCAAATTCCAATGGACATGGGAAATCACAGCAGAAATGAGAAGTGCATCTGTGTGCAGTTTTCACGCTCATAGGAATCATGCAGATTCCTATAAGTGTAGGAATTGTAATCCAAGGCAATCTGCGAGGCTTCATTAAACCTAGGATTTTTTGACTATAAAATCATCATTAAGCCTCCATCTTTAAGGGAGACGACACCCACCTGTAAAAACACCATCCTTGAGTAGAGAACACAGGTTTGGAGCATTGAGGAGGGATTGAAGATAAGGATTATTTTCAAGATTGGGCAAAATAGCACTTTAACACCAAAATTCCATATTTTGGCAAAGAAGAGGAGTCTTATATTTAATTTTCTATCACTTTGATTTCTTCCTTTCTTTGTAAAAATGGTTTATTTGATTGTTGATGATGTTATAGAGACCATGTTCGGCTAATTTCATATTAGGAATTGCTTTTGAATTATTTTGTTAAAACTCATATTTTAATGGATTGAATGAAGTGTCTTTGTTGATTGTTAATTTTATTTGTCATCTTGCAACAAATAGAGAGAGTGAGTGAGATGAGATTCGTGTAGGATTATACAATAAGAGTTGGCAACCTATAGACTAGCAGTCATTATGTCAATTGAAGAATTAGAAGAGATATCTCGATTAGTCAATTGATCACCCATAGGATGGCTTAATAACTAGTTTAATCGGTAAAGTCATTGGGTAGGTTGAGAGATCATTCAATCGATTCCCGTTAATTCGATTAGGGAAAAATAGTTACACCTTGAGAGAGGATAATTAGTACATTTGGACATTTGGGGTAAGACACAGTTCAATCAATAAAATAAGAGGGAGACAAAATAAGGAAAAAGTAATCTCTAGCATTTAGATTCTTGAATTCAGATTTTCTGTAATTGCGATCTTGTCCATTGTTTACATTAGTCTCATTTAATTTTAATTTAATTTTTTAGATTATTTGCATTACACAATTTAGTTTCTTAAACAAAGTTGTGTCTAAATTAAACAATGTCTAGGCATCAGTCCTTGTGGGATCAATATCTGCTCTTTTTACTACAGGTCATGACTCGTGCACTTGCAATTTTTGAGTGTAAAATAAGTAGATAGTTTTACCATCAACAATAGGTTTTACCTTCAACAAGTTTTTTTGACGTCGTTGCCAGGGAATGATTGTTGAGCATCGTGTTTGATTTAGATTACTTTGATTTAAGAGTTTTTGATACTTTTCCTTATATATTTGCAGGTGTATGAACACAAGGACTACACAAAGGAAGAAGGAAGCTATTAAAGACGAATTCCCAGACATTAAGAAACACGAAAGAGAAATATGAAGGGCAAAGCGTCTAAATTTTTCAAATCAAGATATAGCTGAAGAAGGAGAGCAAGAAGGACCAGAGCGAACATTAATGAATTTCATGAGGCCAAGGTTTAGTCCTTAAGGAGTGGCGAGACTGGTAGTCTAAGCAAATAATTTTGAGATAAAGTCGATGCTACTTAATATCCTGCAAAATAGTGTGCAGTTCTACGGGTTATCCAACGAGAATCCAAACACCCATATTTCAAATTTCTTGGAGATTTGTGTCATATTCAGATTTAATGGAATGTCTGACGATGCGGTGAAGCTGAGATTATTTTCATTCACATTGAAGGATCGGGTTAAAGCATGGTACAATTTTTTGAATCCAAGCCAAATCACGACTTGAGAGCAACTCATCCAAGCATTCCTTGCAAAGTATTTTTTGTTGACAAAGAGGACGAGGATTATCAAGGAGATAACAAATTTCCAACGGAGCGATGAAGAATCTCTCTATGAAGCTTGGGAGAGATTTAAAGAACTTCAAAGAAGTTGTCCCTATCATAACCTCCCGAAGGAATTTCTTCTTCAAACATTTTATATTGAAGTGAATCTGAGCAAAAGGGGCACTATTGATGCAGCAGCCGGAGGTTCACTGATGAGGAAGACGGTGGAAGCAGCTCATGATTTATTGGAGGAGTTAGCAAGCAACATTTGTATGTGGTCGAGCGAGAGGAGTAGATAAGGACAGAAGGTACAAAAAGGTATGATACCTATTGACTCAGTTACTGCCTTGCAGGCTCAAATCATGGTGTTGATGAAGCAGTTAACTAACATGCAAGGAGTGTCCACCTCAGCAGTTAAGGCAATGCAAGCACAATGTGAGCTGTGTTGGGAAAACAACCACAGTTTAGTGGAATGTTTCTTATGGAGATAGCGAGATCAAACATGTAAGCTATTTAGGCAAGTCGCTGCGAAGTAATAACCTATATTCAAATACATATAATCTTAGTTGTAAAAACCACCCGAACTTTTCCAAGAGTAACAATAATGCAGGAGGCCAATAAAGACCACAAGGACCTCCAGGATTCTAACAAGAGCAAATCGGAGTGTTGGAAGATAAGTTACACAAGTTTATGGAGATGTTTAATTCCAAACTCGCAGTTCAAGCAGAGAGTCAGAAAAAGATGTATGAAAGCCAGGAGGAAAATTAATAGAGGATGGAGGCAAATTTTGATCAGATTATGATAAACCATGCCTCGTCAATCCATAATTTGGAAGCCCAGGCATGCCAACTTACTGATGCTTTGTTTTCTCAAAATGCAGGTCGCTTATCAAGCAATAATGAGGTTATTCCAAGGGAGCAACTCAAAGAAATTACATTTCAGAGTGGCAAGTAAATGGAAGAACCAAGTGTAAAAAAAGATGGCCAAGAAAAAGAGAATAGTATGAAGATAGAAGAAGAAAGGGGAGAGGGCAGGTTGTATGTACCATCATCACTGTACAAGCCCAAACTCCCATATACACAAAGAGTGAAGCAACATCAGGTGGATACCAAGTTTTACAAATTTTTAAAGAAACTAAAGAAGCTACAGATTAATTTGTCAATGGTGGAAGCTTTGGAATGCATGCCCAAATATACAAATTTTTTGAAGGATATACTCACGTATAAACGTACTTGGGAAGACAATCAAATAGTTATATTGACGGACAACTGTAGTTTTATCATTTCAAATCAAATTCCTTCAAAATTTTAAGATCTAGGGAGTTTTACTATTCCATATGTTGTTAGCGATGTTGAATTTTTCAAACGTTTATGTGATTTAGGTGCAAGTATTAATTTGATGCCTTTGTCTATTTTCAAGAAATTGGGATTAGGAGAGGTCAAGCTAACTTCCATGTTGATTCAGCTTGCGGATTAATCAATAAAAAGGCCATTTGGAGTTATGTAAGACGTATTGGTTAAAGTGGATAAATTTATAATTCCAGTTGATTTTGTTGTGTTAGATTTTGAAGCTGATAAAAATTTTCCGTTAATTTTGGGTAGGCCCTTTATGAATACTAATAGGGAATTAGTTGATATTCATGAAGGAAAACTTGTGTTGAGAGAGAGCAGGTTGAGTTTAATATAACAAAATCTTTAAAGAAACTGATGGATGGAAATGTGTGTATGAACATTGATGTAGTTCATGGGTGTGTGAAGGAAATTAAAGAAGGAGTTAAAGACATGAATGGAGTACACAAAGATGAAAGTGTGAACGAAGAAGGTTGTAGAACTATGAGAGAACAACAGAGAAGGTTAAATCCAAATATGCAAGAGGTTGTAAAGAAGGAAGTGGTGAACCTTCTAGACGTAAGAATAATTTACCCCATTTCAGATAGAAAGTGGGTGACTCCAGTACAATGTGTGCGAAATAAGGGTGGCATGACATTGATAGAAAATAAAGAAGGGGAAAAGATTTCCACTAGGACTATCATAGGGTGGCAAGTGTGTATTGACTATAGAAAGTTAAAGTTGACCACCAAATGATTGAGGGAGTGGCTGGTTATTCTTTTTATTACTTTTTGGATGGATATTCAGGGTACAATCAAATATTTATATATCTAGAAGATCAAGAGAAGACCTTTTTTACATGTCCATACAAAACTTTTGCATATCGAAGGATGCCTTTCGATTTATATAATGCACCTGCTACATTTCAAAGGTGCATGATGGCCATATTCGCAGGTATGAATGAAAACTTTATGGAGGTATTTATGGATGATTTTTTTATTTTTGGAGAGTCTTTTAATCATTGCCTACTGAACCTAGATAAACTGCTCCAACGATGTGAGGAGTCACATTTAGTTTTAAATTGAGAAAAATGTCATTTCATGGTCCAAGAGGGAATCGTATTAGGCCATAAGATTTCATATAAAGGGATTGAAGTGGATCGAGCTAAGATAAAAGTAATTGAAAAGTTACGACCTCCCTCTAACATTAAAGGTCTCCGAGCTTTTCTTGGTCATAGAGGGTTCTACTGACGGTTTATTAAAGATTTTTCCCTCATTACAAAACCTTTGACTCATCTATTGTTAAAAGATGTGCCTTTTGTTTTTGATGATGACTGTTTGAATGCTTTTAACATGTTGAAGAAAGCACTCATAATAGCACTAATTTTGACATCGTCGGATTGGTCTCTTCTATTTGAGATTATGTGTGACGCAAGCGACTAGCTAGTTGGGTGTGTACCAGGTCAGCAGAAAGAGAAAAGGTTGCATGCTATCTATTACGCAAGCAAGATGTTGACAAGAGCACAATTGAGTTATACAACTACTGAAAAAGAATTACTTGTGGTGTTATTTGCTTGTGAAAAATTTCATTCTTATTTGTTAGGTTCATAAGTTATTGTGTTTATAGACCATGCAAAATTATGTTACCTTTTCACTAAGAAGGATGCCAAGGCTAGGCTTATTCGATGGGTACTCCTACTCTAAAAGTTCAATATTGAAATCACAGACAAGAAAGGAGCAGAAAATGTCGTAGCGGATCATTTATCAAGGCTTGAAATCAGACATCATGAAGAAGAAGAGGAAATTAAGGAAAGCTTTCCTAATAAGACTTTGATGATGTAACCCTTTCCTTCCCTGGTTTGCAGATAATGCAAATTACCTCTCAGGAGATATTCTTCCATCCAATTTATCATATCAACAAAAGAAGTGTTTCTTATTTTAGTGCGCTCATTATATTTAGGATAAACTAGTACTCTATAAGATCTTTGCTGATAGTTTAATTCGTAGGTGTGTTCCTGAAGATGAAATGCTTGAGATCTTAACTCAATGTCATAGCTCACAGTATGCAGGGCCTTATGGAGCTATCAAGACTACTGCATGGATTTTAGAATGTGGATTATATTGGCCAACTTTGTTTAAGGATGCTCCAGTTTTTGATCTCAAGTGCGATAGATGTCAAAGAGTTGGCAACATGTCAAAATGAGATGAAATGCCATTCTTGAATATAATGAAGATGGAGATATTTGATTTATTGGTCTCGACTTTATGGGACCATTCCTACCATCTGAAGGCAATACCTATATCTTGGTTGGAGTTGATTATATTTTTAAATGGGTCGAAGCATTCACTACTTTAACCAACGATAGCAAGAGGTTCAGAAGTTCATTAAGAAGATTTTTACTAGATTTGGGGTGCCTAGAGCAATCATAAGTAATGGGGGAAGTCACTTTAACAACAAAACATTTGAGAACCTTCTGAGAAGATATAACGTTTATCATAGAGTGGCTACCCCATACCATCCCCAAACTAGTGGGCAAGTGGAGGTGGTGAATAGAGAGCTGAAAAAGATTTTGGAGAAGACAGTGAACATTTCAAGAAAAGATTGGTCAATGAAACTAGACAATGCACTGTAGGCTTATAGAATAGCTTTTAAGACCCCTATAGACACAACAGCATATCGGCTTATGTATGGCAAGACATGTCATTCACCATTGGAATTGGAGCATAGAGCATATTAGGCAATCAAGAAATTGAACATGGATTAGAAGCTGACAGGAGAAAAGTGATTGTTACTCATCAACGAGTTAGAAGAGTTGAGGTATGATGCTTATGAAAATGCTAAGCTATATAAAGAAAGGGTTAAAAAGTGGCATGATTCAAAAATCTAGGGTGAGTCATAATTCAATCAATAAAATAGAAGGGAGAAAAAATAAGGAAAAAGTAATCTCTAGCATTTAGATTCTTGAATTTAGATTTTCTGTAATTGCGGTATTGTCCATTGTTACATTAGTCGTTTAACTTTAACTTAATTTTTCAGATTATTTACGTTTGACAATTTAGTTTCTTAAACAAATTTTTGTTTAATTTAAGCTGTGCCTAGGCAACAATCCCTGTAGGATCGATATCCTCTCTTTTGACTACAATTCACGACCCATTCACTTGTGATTTTTTAGTGTAAAATAAGTAGATAGGTTTTACCTTCAACACTAAGCTTTACTGTTGAAATTAGTGTAAGTCAATTTTTTCCCATGTTTGGGAAGTAGTAAATGGCTTTGGGCAAGGAAATTGTTCTATAGCCTTTTGTTGCATACAGTTATAAAGATGATGTGAGAGTATTGGATTCAGGTTATTATCTCTTGCAACAATTGTACGGTGTCATTGGCAATCAACTTAGAAATGACTTAAGATTTAAGCTATAAGACTCGCTCATTCTCTCACTTAAATTTTCCTCTATCTTCTCTTACCCCTTCTCACTTGAATCTTGATGCCTTCCCTAAATTCACTAGCTCGTTAAAAAAGAAGAAATCCAATGAACACTTAGCTACAGTGATTTAAGATGAAAGAGTTAGGATTGATTCTAAACAGCCTAAAGGAGCTTAGAAGAATAAGCTTAATATTTAGCACAACAAAGGAGAACTCAAGAACTTTCAAAACGTTTTGACAAAAAGAGTGTTAACATCTCCCATTGAACTCCCAAAAGCAAGAGAAATTACCTAGTCCTCGGCTTCGGTAGGTTATTTCTAGAAAAAAAGACCAACATTCTTTGTTGTTAAAGCTTAGCCCAATACTATATGGGTCAAAAAGGGCTTAGAGAAAATAATGCTGATGGATGATGATTCTTTTCTCTTTAAATTCCTTACAAATAACTAACCAAAATGAGATTATTGAACAAGGACCTTGGCAAATAGGTGGCCAACCTATGTTCATTCAAAAATAGAAACTAGGTTCAGATCATAACAAAGGTAACATTGATGTTTTTCCCCTTTAGGTTAATTTTCATAATATGCCACTTAAGCTTTAGACAATTGAGGGATTAAGCTACCTATATGTATGGATGCTCAAATTGCAAACATGGAATGAATATGTTTTGCAAAAATCTGCTTTTAAATAAGAATAAATAATGATTTACCTGATAAGTTGCCTATTATGAAACTTGGAGAAGATGGTGAACTTTAGAGGGTTGAAGTGCCTATTACCCATCTTTGGAAACTAAACATCTTGAGAAAAATTTGGAAACCAATAGGGAGAATTTTTAAGACTGGTTAGTATGATGAGTTGGCAGGGTTTCCTACTTTGGAAAAAGATAATAAATCTGGTTAGGCTAGTTTGGAAAGCACAGAAGCAACTAGGAATGATGATGTGGAGATATTAAATAATAAACAATAAACTGACAGAGGATGAAAAGAATCTTAAAGATCCTAAAGTCCAATTAAATGTAGAGGTAAATAATCAGACAAACAAAGAGAATAACTTTAGGAAGGAGATCCAAGTTGAAAAAATAGAAAATGTTTGTACTTCTAAAAACAGATTAGCTAGAAGAAAAGGAAAAAACAAATCTAAAGGGGACCCCCTGGTGATCTTGGAATGGATTATTGTGGGGTTTAATGACACTCTTAAAAAAGCAATGGTAAAGGAGATTATTTTGGAGAAGAAGCCTTTATTAGTAGGACTTCTGGAAACAAAATAAAAGCACCTCAGCTGCTAGGTGTCTCTAAGTTTTTAGGTGCAGATTGGAATGCTATCTCTAATCATTTCTTATTACAATGGTAGAATTTTAAGCTTTTGTAACTTAAGAAAAATCTAAGTGCAGGTGGAAAGAGAAATGACCAATTCATTCACTTGAAATGCCAACTAGAGGGATTCAACTCAGCTTTTGATCTCATACTGATATAAGCCTTAAACTTTCAGTTCCAAAGAGAAATACTATGGAATAATCTTTAAACCATTGAAGCTTCAAACACCAGCCTTTGGTTCCTAATTGGTGACTATAATTGCATTTACTTAGATCATGAAGTAAAAGGAGGAAGGGGCTTTCATATAGTAATTAGGAGGGAGTAGTCTAACTTCTTTCAGAGAGTGAAAATCACAAACCCAAGATTGACTAATAGGTTTTTTTCTTGGTCTAATAAACAACAAAGGTACATATTGATAAGTAAAAACTTGACAATACCCTTGTTGATAAGTAAAACGCGAAAAAGGTTTGGTCAATCAAGCTTAGTTAGACTAATTTTCAAATTCTTTTGCTTATTTTGGGGAAAGTTCATTTTTGGATTTCTTTATATCCTTATTTAAAACATACTAGCTACAAAGACTTATGAGGTGTCCTTTAGATTCTTTAATGTATTCACTCATTCCTTTAGATTCTTCAATGTATTTTTAATTTTTTATATAACTAAATTCTTTGCAAAAGAATTGATAACATAGGAGTGTACTTTAATTTAATTTTTTACAAATGGTTTTCATTTGATCATGAAATGAATATTTATGTTAATTTTTATGTGAATGATAATTTACAAGTGAATATTTCTAGCATAAGATTATGCTTTAGCAATATATGAGTTGTAAATTGAAAGTTAAATTTCGTATGATTGGAAATTACATTGAATTTATGCATTAAATACAATGATTATCCCATAATTGATTTTGAAAATAAAATTAATTGAAAAAGTATTAGTTGTTTTTGCCTATGGCGCATTATTAGGATTTATATATGTTATTATACCTATTTATAGTGGTTAACCTATTACGAGTAAGTGATGTAGAACCAGCTACGTAAATAGTGGTTAACTAGTCGTGGGTAAGTGATGCAGAATCAGCTCTGTGACTTGTTACGAATAAGTGATGCAAAACCACCTTCGTAATTACTGATCTATAGTAGTTAACCTTTTATAGGTAAGCGATATAGGACCAGCTCTGTAACTAGTGGTTAACCAGTTGCGATAAGCGATGCAGAACCAGCTCTGTGACTTTATGCCTAGTGTACCATATGGTAAAGAACCTAGTGGTGGGTTATGTTAAGTAAGAAAATTCATGAATAATAATAATGCCGCCACTATTTATGTTAAAAGTAATTTGAGAGGCATCGTATGGTACCAATTCTATTAGTTAACTTATTTTCAGTATTAAAATTTTTAGAAAACTTATTGCCACCACTATTTATTGTTTAAAGAAAGTGGAAAATGGAAACTTGTATATCATAAGTTTAATGTCAAAAAGTATTTCGAAATAGTATTTTATAAAAATTGAAATTGATTTTTACAAAATGTTATGTTATTACCAAATTTGATGATGCACAAATGAATTGTTATGACAAATATTTTACCTTGAGCTTTATTGTTGTATGGGACTATCTCAGTTATGTTGTTACAAAAAGTTTAATTTTTAGTAAATTGATTAACAGTCACTAAATTCATTGAGCTCACCCCTATTTTTATGTTTTCAAATAAACCACCCTAGGTATGCATACATGTGCTACAGTAGTTGGGATCCCATCATAGAATAAGTAGTATCGTCAATTGCTACTATGCTTATGTCATTTTGCTATGAACATTTGTGTAAAGAATGGATGCATATAAAGGCTTTAAAATGAAATGCATAAATACGTTTTAGCTTTTTAAAATGTACTGTAGTGATTGTTGATAATTATTGTTTAAAGTTGCTTGCGAGTGGATTTGAAGTTTAAAATTTATAGTTGAGAAATTGATGTGAATATAAAAGTGTTTTGAAATTTTACAGG
>JANQBM010000005.1:18968883-18981048 GCA_025594535.1 Erythroxylum domingense | reverse complement strand
ACAGGGCTTTCGAAAATTTTAGGAAAGTTAAAATGCAATAGTTGTGTTGCCAAAATTTTTAATAAAATGATTTAGAAAAAAATTTCTCACTATGTTCTACTCTTTTAACTTTTAAAGTATACAAGGTTTTTAACAATTGAACGATTTAGCTTTATGGGAACCCTTCAGTTGAGCTAAATATAGATTGGAGGGTGATCATGTGGTCATCATGAGGGCTCCACTCAGATTATTGAAGGTGAACTCCGAGATGGGTCCTTTAAATATTTTAGTGTTATTTTAAACATACTTTTGTTTATGATTATTTAATGTGTAGTATTTGGATATAGTTATTATATTAACATAGTCGTATATATCATTATGTTATTCCTCATCATACATTAATTTGAGAAAGTATTTTGTTTTTTAAATGAAAAGAATTATATTGAGAGGCCAAAAGAAAATGGTCAATATAAGACAATCAAAGGCTAAAGCTTAAAAGAACAAGTTGAGCCTGAAGCAAGACTGAGAAAAGAATTAAACTAATCAAATACAAGGCATTAAATCTCAAATGAGGCAGTTATGGAAGGAAAGGAGCAAGCTTAGTTTGTATTTTTCATTTGAATGGATGTAAATGCATTAGGATCATAATCATACAAATTTTAAGATATTTCAATTTTAAACTATTCCAATACTAACTTTGAGGTGTTAATCTTGGTTAAAATGGATTCCCTTATCCAAGATAAGGTCCTTTTATAGAGGGAATTGAAATCCTTGCTTATCAGAAGAGTATGTTATTCATCTCCTTCTAACTTCAATAAACAATGCCACTAAGCGTTGATTGGAATAGTCTTATTTCTTCAACATATTTAAGTTTGGTTAAACTTACCCATATGATGTTTTTTTCTTAATTAGAGTCCTTACATTTAAGCTTGCATAACTGGAGAATTATGTTCCATGCGTTCTTAATAAAGTCGCAGCTAAAAAATAAGTTATCAATGTTTCTATATGCCTATTATAAAGTATACAATACCAGTTGTTGAAAGTACAAAACTAGAGTCTATTTTTGGTACTTAGACAATTTTTTATTGCAAGCCAAAGAATGAAGAAAGCTTTAGGCAAGTTTGTGGGATTTCATACCAAGGCACCCTAGTATTAGGCACTTTGAAAAGTTCAATAAAATACTTGTTAATGAAGATGTCTGAGCTATGAAATTAACTAGCTGATCCTATCATTTTTTTTTTAGTTGGGCTAATAAGAGAGCATGTTGTTGAAGATAGTGGAGCAACTACCTGAATAATACTGTGTCTAAAACCAACTAATGTTGTTAATAAAAGTATTCACCTTAGAGGATGCAAGAATATGGAGCTTTAAGTTAGAGGTGTTTGAAATTTTTGTAAAAGGGACTAATAGGGTTCTAGTAATCATAATAAAACCAATTTTTCTCTCCATTTCTTACCATGTAATTAATGATAAAAGCTAGTTTTTCCTTAGATTATATATTTAAAGAAAATAACAAGAAGCATTTGCTTTTGGTGGCGATTTCTAAAAGCTATTACATATAAGAAAATATAAGTGGACCTATTGAATCCACAAAAATTCTTAGTCATTAAATATCTTCCATATTCTTTTAATTAAGAGGACATTATTCACAATCCTACTGGCTTTAATGCCCAAGCGACCTTAATCTTTAAGCTTGCAAACATTCATCTATTTGACCTTGATTTTGTTACTTTTATTTAAACTTCCATTCCATAAGTATTTCCTTAAGATCCTTTCAATATATTTAGAGACCTTAGTGGGAAAGAACAAGTGAGCACACCAATTTACATGCAAGCCAGAGAGAATATACTTAAATAGTTTTAATCCTGCAAAAGATTAAAAAAAATTGCTCTTATGAATGACATAAAGGAGGAATTAGAAATCTTGGTAAATAAGTCTAAAGGCAAAAATAGGGGCTCTCTGATACTTAAAAGGGGTTTTAGTGGTTGAAACCTTATAATTATGGTGACAAAAAAAGTAAAGCTCTCAGTTACTGCTGAAGGTGGGATGTTAATTTACTCCTATTACTTATAAGCTCGAATAAAGTTTAGAAAGTTTCGAGACAAATAAGAAGGATCTTGATGGAATCTAGATTTGATCTACATGAAAAAAAGATATTACTAACAAGGTGAGATTAAATATTTAAAGTTCTTTACATACAAAGTGATAATAAAAGTTATTTACACAACTGATGTTTCTCTTAGTTAATGTTACAAGAGCTTTAATGCAAATGTTTAACAGATAATGAGAGAGGGGATCTCCTTGTCTCAAGCCCTTTGCACTTGAAAGCATCAGTAAGTTCACCATTGACGAGGATGTTGAAGGAGGCAATAGATACATATTGATAAACCTAGGTTCTGAAATCATTAGAAAACACAAAATTTTTTAATACTTCACAATGAAACTCATATTCTATAGATTAAAAGACCTTATTGAAGTCAATTTCCAGGTATAACTCTTTATGTTACTCTTTATGGTAATTCTTGAACACGTCTTATGCTAGGAGAATGTTATCCCCAATACTTCCATTATGAATGAATAAACCTAGTATTTTGGTTTTTTTAATAAATTACCGATTAAATTACGTAATTTGATCTAGATAAGGGTAATAAAGTGGCTCAATAAATGATCTAGATTAATAGGTCAAAGTCTAGGTAAAAAATGGGTCCCTTTCAGTTTAGACCTGGTCCATATCGACCTTGTGATGGAGAAGCCCGATAAAGAAGCTATATAAATAGGTTATGGTCCCCTGTAATTACTCATATCAATCACGAGCATACAGAATCTCTGACTCGTTAAGAGAGCCCGTGTGTTGAGAAAACTATAGAAAGGTCTAGACCACATGTTGGTCAACACTTTCCATAAAGGTCCTAGGAGATTGGATCTCGTTTGGAGGCCAAAAACTACTTCGAAATACGGGATGGAACTAAAATCAGGCATTCCGCATTCTTTCGTTTTTAATCCTTTCATGACCGATTTTAGTTACATAATAAGGTACTGGATCAATGTTGGAGTTGAATGTGAGTTTAAGCATTAATGTAGATTATATTGAAACAAGATATTTGTATGTATCTTACAAATTAAAAGGATTAATAATTTTAGTAATTAAAGAGATAAATTTCCTATTAAACTTCTTAAGATGTTTAACTGAAGAGAAGAGCTCAAGGACTAAGTAGTTATTTCCCCACTAGATTCTATGATTTTTTTATTTGAAGGGTACTGAGGCCATCAGGGCATGATGCTTTGTTAGGACCCATGTTGAAAAGAGCTTACCTACCATCTACATTATGGAAAAGAGTAATGATTAAGATAACATGTTACTTAAGAATGAAAATTTTGATTATTCCAACTGAAGGGGGTAAGGTTTTTAAAGCTTCTTAGAGATTCCTTAAAATATTGAAGGTCTAAGGTCTTAGGATCCCAATGCTTATGGGTGCTTGCATTAGAATTATCTATTAAAAACAAAATTTATTCAAATGTCTCCTACTAGGGATAGATTTATTGAAGAATTTGATATTGTCATTCCCTTATTTGAGCCATTGTACTTTGTGTTAACAAAGAGTTATCATTGCTTAGTGTAGAGGTATAATCATTAAGGACACATGTTGGAGTTAAATTAATAAACCTTGAACTAGATCAAGGTCGAAGTTGAATCTGAGTTTGATCCTTAATGTAGAATATATTGCAACAAGATATTTATATGTAGTCTTACAACTTAAATGGATTAGAAATTTAAGTAATTAAAGAGATAAATTTTCTATTGGACTCCTTAAGAAGCTTAACTGAAGAGAAGAACTCAAGGACTACCTTGATGATAGTTTCCCTAATAGATTCCATGATTTTTTTATTTAAAAGGGCATTAAGGCCATTAGGGCATGGTGTTTTTTTACAACCCATATTGAAAAGAGCTTACCTGCATCTGCATTCTGGAAAAGAGCAATGATAACATGTTACTTAAGAATGAATTTTTGGTTATTGCAACTGAAAGGGTGAGATTTTTAATGCTTCTTAGAGATGCCTTAAAATAATGAAGGTCCATGGGTCTTAGGATCTCCATAATTATAGGTGTTTGCACCATAATTGTCTTTAAAAAAAATTTTTTTTTGAAATATCTCCTATTGGGGATAGATTTATTGAAGAATTTGATGTTGTCATTACCTTATTTAAACCATTGCACTTAAATCTTTATGTTAAAAAAGAGTTATCGTTGCTTAATGTAGAGGCATAATCATTGAGGACACATTTCTTTTTATTTATATAAAGCTTGTTTCTAAGGAATGATGGAATTTTGAGTTACAAGGATGTAAGCTTCTCCTTATTTTCTTTAAGAATTACTAACTCCAATACTACTGGGGTTAAAAGTTATATGGATTTTACTATTGTACTAGTAATGATGGTTAGAAATTACTTGGCAATTTCTATTTATGGATTATAATCCCTTTTAAAAGGGAATGGATTTTATTTTGCTCATAGGAGGCCAATCAAAAAGGATTTTTTTAGAGACTAAAATGTCATATAGAACCTGTTGTTTATTAGGGTTATTTAACCCTCTAACATTTTTGGTGAAAATTGACATTATAGTTGAGATTTTATGGAAGTAGGCTCTCATCTTTTGCTTGAATATCTTCCAACTATTATAAATGGGATTTCCTTGCTAGGATAAGAGGTTAAGTTAGGTTACTAGGATCAAAAAGACTTTAAACTAACTTAGGCTAAATATATGAGACAAATGTTGGATAAATAGCTTTGGGAAATAGCACTTATTGGGGGTGTTACGAACAAATTAGAGTTCTTAACCTACTAGGTAAAGAATAAGTAACACCTATATGACTTAAAACCATATCCATAGGGTTTGGAGCTATAGTTTGGCCTGTGTCTACTTTAGTAGGGACCTTGTAATTCCCTTTTGGATCATTAAAAACAAGTATTGTTTCAAATGTATTAAATATAGTTTTCATAATTTTTTTGTTGAGTAATTAAGATACATCTTCTACCGGTAGGACGCCATACCTTTTTTCATATTTGAAGATTAGTTTTCCAAGGATATGAGAGTGGTATTCAACTTCAATGAGGTCTTCATCTTCTCCTAGTCTTATGATTTTCATTATGCTTGACAATTCTGTTTGTAAATCCACTTTAATGCAATCTTTAAAACTAGTCCTTCTCACTTCTATTATGTGTTTATCTAGACATATAGGCCTAGCTTGGTAGCTTAAACTTAAAGTAGACTAATATGTTAAGGTATGGAAGTTTACCCTTGTAAGAATGAATTTTAAGCTTCTATTTATCCAAAGTCATACCCAAATTTCATTTTTATAGTAAGAGTATCTTTCCATAGAAATGTAATGGTTTTTCCTCCAGGATTTTCTTCGTGTTTGATTCCTTAGAGAACTTGAAAAGGATGTAGTCTTCCTTAATTACTAAGGTTTACACTAGTCTTTGTTTACCCCATTTTGCCTATGCCTAATTTTGCATTTAGAGGAAGAAAGGTCTTTTATCCAGGTAAAAGGATAAAATCCCAAATTGGGGCTTAACCTTTTTGAGTTTGATTAGTTTGAGACTTAAACTTGAAACATGCTCAATGAAGGGCTAAAATTTCACGAGTCTACCCAATTAAAGACTTTTTTGGACAAAAATTAGGATATATTTATACGCACCGTTACAATATACAACGTGGCATCGTTCCTGTTGTTTTAAATGCCATGTTTAAAAGGGTAAAAGCTTACGTGGTGTTTTAATTTTTAACCTTAGGTGTTAATAAATTTGGTAAAGTAAAAAGAGAAACCCATTATGTAAAAGTTATAGAAAACCTAAAATTTTCCACCGTCTTCCCTCTTGGATGCATCTTCATCATCGGGCAATCCGTACTCCAGTCTTCATGAAAGGTTTGTCAAGCATCAAAACCATCACCTGATCTGCGCTTCCTCCTTCATTGAACTAATGTCTTGCTTGGTTGACACATCTTTAACATCGCCCAATCCACACTCCAGTCTTTATTGAAGGGTTGGCTTGCCTGGTTCACTCATCATCTCTTAAAACTAAGGTAAATTCTAGAATTAAGGATTAGCCATTAGACTTAAGAGCGGTAAAACATTTGATTTTAGAAGTTTGAAGTTAGAGTAGTCTAAGCTTAGAGTAGTAAAAAGAAGAAGTGTAAAGGTTAGGGTAGTCTGAAGAAGATAGTATAAATGATACGGGCAGAAGCAAACTGGTATTAGTTTCATCTTCTACCAAAAATGTTCAAGGGCATTCACTTTGAACCACTGTCAAATCCTAGCAGCTACCCATGTTGTAACCTCAGATGCTAAAGAAAATAATAGAAAACTTCAAGTATGAAATATTTTAAAGAAGTTGCATATTAATATACCCTTTATATATATTGAGTAAGTTTAAAGAAGATTATGTCTAAAAACATAAACTTGAGGATTATTCATGGTTCCTTTGAGTAACTTACATGACCAAATACCTGTAAAGAAAAAGGATCTTGGGAGTTTTATGATTCCATGCCATTTAAGTGTTTTTAATTTTAGTAATTTTTTATGCTTTCTAGTGTTAATCTAATGACTTTATCTCCTTTTAAGTAGCTTAGAATAGGTGAACTGAAGCCTACTATAGTGTCACTCTAACTTGTATTGGTTTATAAAGTACCTAACTAGGGTAATAGAAGATGTACTTGCTAAAGGAGAAAATTTCATCTTTCCTACGAATCAGAACACAATAGAAAAGCAGTTAGTCTTACAAAATCTTAATTTAATGCTTTTAATTTCGTTTCCCTCCTACATCCTTTTTTCTTTAAATTTAAGTAGTTTTTCTACTAAAGGAAAAGTTAACATGTGAAACTTGCAATTATAGTTTGATTACTAAAAATTAGAAATAAAATATTCATTTTAAACAAACAAAAAGTTAACTTTTTAGGGGTGACTTAATAATTAATTTCCAACATTATTGGTGCGTAAGTCTAACATGTAGTCCTTTATTTCAATTGAGGGTTTTATTAAAGGAAGAAATATTGTTAAGGAAAAAGAAAAAAGAAAACATCAAGTAAGAAGGAAATGAAATGTGATCATATGGAGAAATAATCCTTTTTAAAGTTAATCTTAGATCCTTATATATATATACAAACCATATGGATGTATAGTCATTGCCTATGATCCAAATAGAATTAAGGTCTCAATCATTTTATCTATGGTCTATGGATTAAATTATTCATCTCTCAATAAACTTGCTTCAAGAGAGGACAAAGTTTTTTCTATTTCTTTTATAAGTCCAATTAAAAATAAAATTGGAGGAATTAAAAAAATTGGAAATTGACACAAAAAAATGTAGATGGGTTTTGGCCACTGATGACTGGTCAGATAAATTTCTACAAAGCAAAACAATCCTTAGTAGCCCTCTCTTCTTAGATCATTCTCCAAGTATCATTCAGAACTTAACCACAAGTTAGTATAGGAAAGTTCCCCTTCACTTGATTTAATATCTTAGATCATTTGTTTGTTTCTATTGTTTGCAAGTTGTGTTTTATCTTGAAGAGCATTCATAATAGTCTAACATCCTCCTCCTTTATAGATTACCATTTTTCGTCCATCCAGATAAGTTATCCAACTAATGCCTCCAATATGTTTTGTTTTACTAGTCAGAGTATTTGTGGTATGAGGGTGTTTTTTTAATTACAAATGATGTATTGTTTTTATGCTGTTGTTTACAATACTCTGACTATCATTGATGATAACATAAAGCTATGATTTAACATTCCAGTAGTAACTTAAATCTGAAAGAATCTAATTACTAGTAACTTAAAGTTAATAAAACAATTGAATTGAATAAGGATTGCATTTAATATAGGTATTTTTGAAACATTGAGGCATAATAAACCATTAGGTAGGTATATAGACTGGAAACTAGTGGTGCAGCTCCTATAAGGCTTATAGGTGAAAAATTCCACAAGCCTAGGAGCCACAACGAGAACATATTTCTTGATTTATAGGTATAAACAATATCACGTACCTTAGACTTTTTTACTTTCAAATTTTGTCAACAAACTTCAATCCTATAGACTCTAATTACTAGTAACCTAAAGTTGATCTAACAATTGAATTAAATAAGAATTGCATTTAATATGGATATTTTTGAAACATTAAGGCATAATAAACCATTAGGTAGGTATATAGGCTGGAAACTAGTGATTTAGCTCCTATGAGACTTACAGGTGAAAAATTCCAAGAGCCTAAGAGCCACAGTGAGAACATACTTCTCGATTCACAAGTATAAACAACTCCACGTACCTTAATTAATAGAACTTAGTAAGTTATTAGAAAAGTTATATATATATATATACATATATATATATATAACATATTTTTCGATTCACAAGTATAAACAACGCCACGTACCTTAATTAATAGAACATAGTAAGTTATTATATATATATATGAGATTAGTAGGAAATGCCACTAACTTTCATATATTTCTTGTCACCTTTTAGCATTCTAAATTAGTTGGTTGATGGAATTTTTATGAATATATTAAGCATCATGTGTTGTGCTAGGCTTGAATTTCTAACTATCACTTCAGTGTTTCCTTTCAACATTCTGACTGAGTCTTTTCGTTTTCCTGGAGTTGGTTTTTTTGGTTTGGTATAATGAAATTTGTTTAAGAAACTTTGAGGTTTCACCATACGGGATATTTTGTTAATATGGGTGATAATGTTATGTATTAGGGTGGTTTTATGGATAAAATTGAATTTGATCATAACTTACTGAGCTATTTTGAGCTGCTTAATGTATGTAAGAGAAGTGGATATAATAATGTGAAAAAGATATTTTATCTTATGACTGGTTTTAAACTATGTAATGGTTTTAAGGTTGTACAAGATGATGCTAGTGTGTTAAATATGGTTAGTCAGATGATGGGTACAGATGGTATTGATATTTATATTGAAGATGGTGTGGATACCCCTGTTGAAGTGATTGAGGATGAATGTAATGAGGTTAATCAGGGTAATGTAGTTGAAGATAATGGTGAGGATGTTAATAATGAAGGGTTTGCAGGTAATGTAGGTAATTTAGACAATGTTTCAAACGTGGAGGATAAAAATGATGCAGATATAGAGAATGAAGATGATACAAATATGGAGGTTGAAGAGGATGAAGAGTAAGGAGATGAAAGTAATGGTCCATATGAAGATGTTGAAGAGGATTTAGAGCAAGGAGATGAAGGTAATGGTTCTGATGAAGATGTTGAAAAGGATTTATAGAAAGGAGATGAAGGTAATGGTCTTAATGAAGACGATGAAGGTAATATACCACATGAAGCTAATGCAAGTGATGTAGATGATGAAGATAAGGTAGTTTTACTGAATATTATGACAATAATGAATATGGAGAACTTGTTAGTGATGTAAATGATATGGTAGATGATGCTACTAGGAGGAAAAGGAAATACCCTATTTATGATGAAAATGCAGCTGAGCCTTACATTGAAGTAGGGATGATTTTTCTTAATCATTTGCAATTTAAGCGTGCAGTGAGTTTGTTGTCCATCAAAACAAAGAGGATTGTCATGTTTACCAAAAATAAGCCCAACTTTATGCAAGGTCAATATAGGACAGATAACTACCCTTGGTATATGTATGGAGCATTTGATAAGAAATCGTAGTCATTTCAAGTTAGGAAATTCAGGAACAATAATGACTATAATAGGGTATATACAAATCATAGGATGAACATTAGCATCTAATCTGACTTGTTGAAGGATAAGCTTAAAAGGGAGCCATTTTTAAAGAATGATGATATCAAATTTTATGTTAAGGATTGTTTAGGTGTTGAAGTATCCATGAGTATGATGAGAAGAGTAAAGAAACAAATAGTAGAAAGTGTTGTGATCAACATTGAAGAAGAGTTTGGGAAGCTTTGGTCTTATGCTGAAGTGATTAGGTAGACTAACCTAGGAAGCACTGTTACATTGACAGTGTCTCGACCAATTCCAACATCTCCACCTGTATTTGAAAGAATGTACATATGCTTAAAAGTTATTAAACATGGGTTTAACTATAGATGCAGGCATTTTCTTGGCCTATATGGATGTTGGCTAAAAATTAAAAATAAGGGTGAACTTTTATATGTTGTAGGAAGAGATGGAAACAATCAAATGTTTCCTATTGCTTGGGCTATGGTTGTTAAGTCAACAGTCACATAGAAGTGGTTCATTGAAAAGCTGAAAGAAGATTTGCCTCACTTGGGCCCCAAAATTGGATAGACTATAATGGACTGACCAACAAAAGGTAAAAGTTTCACATCAATATTGTTTTTACTTTCATTGAGAGTGTAACTGTTATGAATATGTATAGTTGCATCCACATGCTTATTCAAATAGTTATGTTTTCCCTTACAGGGACTTAGTAGAGTCATTGCCAATTTGTGTCCAGATGCTGAGTACAGGTTTTATACTTGACATGTTTATGTGAATTGACATGGAAAATGACATAAAGGGATAGAGATGAAGGAGAACTTTTGGAAAATTGCAAAATCCTTCACAGTAAGTGAATATGAAGAAAATTTGGATAAATTCAAAGCTAAGAAGCAAAGGGCAATAGAAGTTATTAAGAGTTATGCACCAGTTTAGCAATGGTGTCTGGCTTTCCATAGGGAAGATTTTATGATTGAGTTGGATGATAATAACTTATGTGAGGCCTTCAATAAGATTGGTTGATTGATAGGTGTGCATTAGTATATGTTTTTATAGGTAATTGACATATTTTTTCTAGCATAATTGTTGATTATTGTTCTAGTTTAGGATTCATTTTGTATGTTTTCATTAAGTTTGATTTTCATTGTTGTTCTTGTCTGTTTGATGTTAATTGAGGGCAAGAATTGACTATTTTTATGTAGGAAGAAGGAAGGAGCAACTTGGAGGGTAAACTAAAGATCAAAGAGGAGAAGAAATGAGGAGTGCATCTGTGACAAATTCCCACTCTAGATTACAATTTGAGGCAATCTGCGAGGCTTCATTTAACTTAGGATTTTTAGACTATAAAAAGGGAATTAAGCCTCCATATTAAGAGGAGATAACACCTACCTGTAGAAACACCATCTTTGAGTGAATAACACATGTTTAGAGTATTGAGGAAGGATTGAAGACAAAGATCATCATCAAGATTGGGAAAAATAGCACATCAACACTAAAATTCCAGATTTTGACAAAGAAGAGAAGTTCTTCTATTCAATTTTCTACCATTTTAATCTCTTCTATTCTTTGTAAAAATGGATTATTAGAATGTTGATGATGTTATGGAGACCATGTTAGGCTGATTTTATTTTAAATATTGCTTTTGGAAATTTTATGTTGAACTCCTATTTTATTAAATTGAATGCAATTGTCTTTGTTGATTGTTGTTTTTAATTGACATCTTGCAACAAATCGAGAGAGTGAGTGAGATGAAATTCATGTAGGATTGTACATTGAGAGTTGGCAACCTATAGACTAGCAATCATTACTTTAATTAAATAGTTGGAAGAGAGATCTCGATTAGTCAATTGATCACCCATAGGATAGTTTGATAACTAATTGAATCGGTAGAGTCATTGGGTAGGTTGAGAGATCGTCTAATTGATTCCTGTTAATTCGATTAGGGATAAATAGTTACACCTTGAGAGAGGGTAATTAGTACATTCGAAAATCTAGGGTGAGAAATTATTCAATTAATAAAATAGGAGGGAGACAAAATAGGAAAAAAAATAATCTCTAGTATTTAGATTCTTGAATTCTGATTTTCTGCAATTTCAATATTTTCCATTGTTTACATTAGTCTGTTAATTTTAATTTAGTTTTCTAGATTATTTACATTTCATAATTTAGTTTCTTAAACAAAGTTGTGTCTAAATTAAGCAGTGTCTAAGTAGCAATCCCTGTAGGATCAATATCTGCTCTTTTTATTACAAGTTGATTGTTAAGCATCGTGTTTAATTTAGATTACTTTGATTTAAGAGTTTTTGATACTTTTCCTTATGTAATTGCAGGTGCATGAACACAAGGAACACACGAAGATCGAAAAAATTTGGTAACACATCAATATATCTTAGAATGAGGAATGAGAAATCTAAAGAGCTAGATGCCGAGAAGAAATAGAAAGAACAATGATGGAAGATAATT
>JANQBM010000005.1:18905244-18932544 GCA_025594535.1 Erythroxylum domingense | reverse complement strand
GCTAGTAGCCAGTTGAAAATATGATATAGCTGAGTAACTAGATCGACACGCATCATAAATGCGTGTCTTCGCGTCAAAAAGCTATAATGATGTTTCAACCAAGCTGTTTAATAAAAATATGACTTAGTTGAGTAACTAGATCGACATTCATTACCAATGTTTGCCTCTTTATAAAAAGAGTAAGTCTATGTTTAAGAACAAACTAAAAATTAAAAAAAATTGTGCTTCCTTAATAAAACCTACCAGACTTGTAATAAGCTTGACTTTTTATGAAAATATACTTAGGAACAGTTATAGAGTCTGAAGGACCAAAGAATTATTAATGTGTGTGTACAATTGAAAAGGGTAAATAAATTAACACTTAGATCTCAATTAATTTGTATACTTAGTTCAAAACCTCTAGACATAGATTTTGCATGTTAATGATTAGATATAACTTGTATGACCCTGTTTAATCTAGATTTTGCATGTTAATGATTAGATATGACTTGTAGGACCCTATTTAAGATTAAATTTATTTCATGAAGTTGAAGTCATTGCCTCATTATTGCATTGTGTGTTGTATATTTGTTACGTGTTTGTTGTTTTGTTTGCTTGAGGACAAGCAAATGTTTAAGTGTGGAAATGTTGATAGTTATGATTTTCATTATGTTTTAGGATTTAATTTGTTATATATTAAGCATTAATTTGAGTGTTTAGTGTGTGTTTAGTCTTAATTGTGTTACTTTATATGTTCAAGTGTTTTTATGGGTTAGTATAAGTCTTTGAGCTTAAATGTTATGCTTTTGAGGTATCTTGATGTCTTTGTTAAGATTAAATTTATTTCATGAAGTTGAAGTCATTGCCTCATTATTGTATTGTGTGTTGTATGTTTGTTGTGTGTTTGTTGTTTTGTTTGCTTAAGGACAAGCAAATGTTTAAGTGTGGGGATGTTGACAGTTGTGATTTGCATTATATTTTAGGGTTTAATTTGTTATGTATTAAGTGTTAATTTGAGTGTTTAGTGTGTGTTTAGGTTTTAATTGTGTTACTTTATGTGTTTAAGTTTTTTTATGGGTTAGTATAAGTCTTTGAGCTTAAATGTTATGCTTTTGAGCTACCTTGATGTGTTTGTTAGTATTTCAGGGTAAACAGCAAAGAACGTAGAGTTTCGGGTCAAATCCATAGCCCACGATCACAAAAATATCAAGTTTTATAGGACTTTTTGAATCGTTTCGACCCCGAATCAACCCTAGGGCTTCCAAGATATAAATAGAACATTAAAGAACAGAAGAAGCATCCTTAGAAGAGCTTTAATCAGCCACCAAGAACGAAACCATAAAAGAGAGAACCTTGAGAGATCAAGAAAGAGACGAAGGAAGAGAGAAGAGGAAGACGACGTAGACACGACGTGCTTCCCAGAATAAGAAGCTTTTTGTAGTCTCGACGTCCCATCATCCAGTCGAGTTCTATTTCCTATGTATTTCAGTTTTATTTGATTATAGAATTGGGATATATAGTTTGATGATAGAATTGCCTTTTGATTGATGTTCTATACTCACTTTTGGATTATTATTTTTGATTTAATGAATTCTGATTGTTTTATGTGTTTATTGAATTAATTATGATTTGATTCTGCACTTCATATCTTGATAATAAACTGAGAGGGTGAATCGAGAGAAAATGAGTAATTTCGGCTAACGAGAGTTAGGTAAATTAATAGATTCAAAATTAAATCTAGTTGGTAAATCTTGTGTAGAGAGATCACATTTAGGTTTCCTATTTGTTTATTGGAGAACTTAAGAACTGATTAAGTTTTGGATAGGTTGTTAATTGAGAGATTCCAACTTCCCATAATCTGATTATGGTTTATGCTTTAGTGTTCAATTATAACTTGAGAGAGAGTAATTGGCACTAAGATCATTTAGAATTGTTAATTCGATAAATCATAATCGGTTAGGTTGACATTAAAGATAGATAATTTTCCCTTTCCCTCTTTCAGTAAACTCATTAGGTTGAGTTTGAGGGTGTGTGATCATTGTTCCAGAAATCGATCAATTTCCATTAATTGTTACTTAAAATTGTTAATCATCATCGTGATTGTTTCTATTTAAGTGTTAATTGTCAATTATTGTTTTGTTAGTTAATTTGGTTATTTGACTTAGTTAGTCCTTGTGTTAAAATTCATTGTCTGTTAATATTTATTTGATAGTCTCTAACCTTAGATTTTAAGACTAGATTAACCCTCCTCATGGGAACGATACCTTAGGTACTACGCGAACGACCCGTGTGCTTATGGAAATATCAAGGTTATAAATATTAAAAATTAGCATACGTAAAACGTATCGATCATTATTTACATAGAACTAAATTTAGGTTGAATTGAGTTGGAAGAAATGATGAGGGAGGTGATGCTCATTCTCATTTTGGGTTTGAAGTTATCTCACAAGCTAGTAGGCCTTTGCTTGGGAAAAAATATGATGAATTGGGCTTAGCTGAATGGGATCAAGCTAGAATGTATGTGATAGAAAATTGTGAAGAAATCAGAGAGTTTATGGAGTAAGTTTTCTTAACTTTTGAAATTATTCATTTTACATAATTTGTTTTATGGTTTATATATTCTTGAAGTAACTACTAATTTTTTTACTTATTTTTAATGTGAAGCATGCATAAAGAAAAACTCAAGAGGGAGGATCCTAGAAATGTAGAAAGAAGATATAAAAAAGAAGTCCATCAGTGGTTCAAGAAATATGTAAATACTATAAATATAGTTTCCCCTATAACTTTTTATGAATTATAATTTATATAATATAAATCTTTAATGCTCATTACACATGATAGGTCATCGAATTGCATGATAAAGGAAGCGAAATGGTTAGTGATCAATTATTGCATTTAACTTATGGGCCAGACAAGTGAGTTTATCGGTATAAAAGCTACCTCATCAACGATTGGAGGTTTAACATAAAGAACAGAGATTCGCAATTGAAATCACAAAATAGTGGATTTTTTGTAAAAGGTGATATGAATATAGGCAATTTGGATTATGTTGGTGTTTTGATAGATATCATACAACTAAAATATTACGGGGGAATAGTATCATTTTATTTAAGGCTGACTAGTGGGATGTGTATCATAAAGGTGGATATAAGATTGACAAGTTTGGGTTTCCTATGGTAAATGTCACATGCAAGTTGAAAACTAATGAACCATATGTTTTAGCTTCTCAAGCTGAAAAATTTTACTCTGTAAGAGTTATTAAGAAGCTCAATTGGCAGGTTATTGTCAAGATAAAGCCTCGTGATTTTTATTATCTTCCTGGTGATGATATGGGAGATAAACCATACCAAGAAAATGAAAATTTTGGCTTTACACTTCACGAATCTACTTTAGAGGATGATACTAATACAATATCTTTAGATAAATTTGATCTAGATGCTGCAACTGTTGAAGGAAATCTGTTAAATATTGATACTTTGAGTGTTATAGAAGATGACGAAATTGATTGTGATGAAGACACTTTTATGGATGATGATGAATCAAATTCAGTAAGTGAAGATGAGGAAGGCGATGATGACAATGATTGAGCATTGACAAGAACTTTGTATCTAATTTTCAATAGGTTAAGAGTTTTGCTTAATATTTTGGAACAAGACTTTTATTATATTTAAACATTTAATTGTTTTGATGAAATTTCAAAGCTATGTATACCAAATATCTATTGATATGTAAAATATTACTTTTGGATTATCAATATATGTAGTTCGAATATTTTATTTGAAAATGTTTAAATTTATTTGCAAATAATCATATTAAAGAAAATTTATGACAAGTAGTTTCTGGTCTCTAAAATTTTTACAATAATGACAATTTATTTTTAAAGTGGTTAATTTTAATATGTTATTACAACAAAAAACATTTATCATTAATTTGTTACGTTTATATTTACAATAACTTTTTTAACAAAAAGTTGATCAAGTGACAACAAAATTTCTTGTCATTAAAATTACAAATAGTAGTGCGCATAGTGACAGTTCGGTTGTTGTAACAATATTAGGTAGATATTAAATAATTGAATTTTTATTAACAAAAGTTTTCTTCATAACAAGTACATAGGCTTTTAGTAACAAAACTTAGTGATAATCATCACAATTAATCCAAACAATAGTTTTTATTAATTGTTTTGTCATAACAAACCTCGTATCTGTGATGAAATAATACTTAGTCATAAAAAAATTGTCACTAAATTACAAATAGTAGTGACCATACTTATAGTTTAGTGCTTGTGACAATATTAAATACACACTAATTAATTGAATATTTATTGACAAAATTTTTCATCACAACAAGTAAAATATTGTGTGACGGTAAACCGTTTCATCATAACAAGAAAAAAATGTTAGTAACCAAACTATATTTTGTTATAACAAATAACAAATATTAGTTACCAACACATGTTTTGTCACAATTACAATTAATTCCTGCCAAAATTATTTTGGCTCCAAATTTCGTAGGCTTTTAGTGACAAAACTTAGTGATAAAATAAAATTTAACACTATTAATATATTAATAGTGACAATTTAATTGTGAAAGAAACTAAATTGCCATAATTACCATTGTATTAGTAACAACAATATAAATAATCACAGATAATCAAAACAATAGTTTCAATTAATTGTCTTGTTACTAAAAAACTCGTATTTGTGATGACAAAAATAGTTAGTCACAAAAAATTGTCACTAAATTATGAATAGTAGTGACAATAGTTATAGTTCGATTATTGCGACAATATGAAGTAGACACTAAATAACTGAATATTTATTGACAAAATGTTTTGTGATAATAAGTAAAATATTGTGTGATGATAAATCGTTTCGTCGTAATAAGAAAAAAATTAGTGACCAAACTATGTTTTTTTACAACAAATATAGAAAATATTAGTTACTAACATATGTTTTGTCATATTAATTCCTGCCAAAATATTTTTAGCGCCAAATTGCATAGGCTTTTAATGACAAAACTTAGTTATGAAAGAAATTTTGACACTATTAATATATTAATAGTGACAGCTTAATTGTGAAAGATATTAAATTTTCATAATTACCATTGTACTAGTGACAAAAAAAACATCACAGATAATCTAAACAATAATGTCAATCAATTGTCTTATCACAAAAAAACTCGTATTTGTGACGAAGCAATAGTTAGTCTCGAAAAATTGTCACTAAATGTCTTAATTTTTTAGTGAGACGAACAAGAATAAGAAATGGGTTTCCTTGAAATAAAGCTTAAATAAAAAATTCTTCTTTAAAAATTAAGAAAATTTTAATTTGGAATTAGTATAAATAAGAACACGACAATTACGTTTGAAATAATATTTTTTAGTGAATATAAGGAAAAAATTTAGAGGAAACAATTACATAAAAAGGCAGTGATCGCTAAAAAATTAGGCATTATTACTTAATGCATATTTATTATTTAAACTACCAAAGACCACATTTTAACTAATAGAACACATTGTTAAGAACAACGAGAGGCATCATAATAAGAAAGAGTAAGAGACACTAATTATTGGGTATCTTTATTACTAAGATGAGGAAAACATGAATAGGAGTAAACGGCACACCCAAGAAATTCAGTAACTATTTTAAGGTTATGTTTGGTAGGGGGGTTAGTAGTGGAATGAAATGGAATGTAATATTATTCCATCGTTTGGGAAAAGAGTTTATAATAGAATGAAATAAAATATGATGGAAGGAGAGGGTTTCACATTATATCATATTCTATCCTAAATAAATAGTAAAAATGAGTTACCTCCGATTTGGAAGGTTTAGGATGGAATGTAAAATGGTAAATATGTATTACCTAATATATCCTCAATAATTTTTTATAATACTGATTATACCCTCAACCCTAATAACAAGCAACAAGACAATATGTTTTGTTCTATCAATGGTAGAATAGTCATTCATTATTATTATACATACATTGCATTCCATTCCACATCTTCCAAACAACATTTCAGTATATTACATCATAAACACTTCCATCCTTCCCAATAACA
Organism: Erythroxylum domingense; assembly: GCA_025594535.1. NCBI lineage: Eukaryota > Viridiplantae > Streptophyta > Magnoliopsida > Malpighiales > Erythroxylaceae > Erythroxylum > Erythroxylum domingense. The sequence goes on along the minus strand of JANQBM010000005.1, from coordinate 18,926,501 downwards.
ATTTTCTAATATTACATTCATTTACATTCCATTCCATTATAACAAAACCTTACGTCTAACCAAACATAGCATAAATAATACTATTTGCATACATTCGAAGAGGAAAAAGACAACATTATCAAAAGTTGTCCCTTTATCTAATAGCTTTACTCCTCTTCGACATTTAAATCATTGTCACTTCATCAACAATTGTATCCTTCCACTTAGGGTCTTATATATATATATATATATATAAAAGACAATTGAAGAGATTAATAATTTTAGAAAATTCATGAAAATAGGTTTATACCTCAATGTTAATGCTAGAATATTCATTCAATGGTAAGATAATATCATCAATACGGATGGAAACGGGCAGGGCTAGGCTCGGGCTGATCCTGGCCCAACTCGACATAGCCCATAGACTGGCTAGCTCGTAGATCTGGCCCAACTTTATGAATTTTTAAAGAAAATAAAAAGATGACGTCATTTTGTACCTTCCCGTTAGGCCACAGATTGGGTCGAGACAATCCTGATTTGAGCTCGACCCATCGCTCAACTTGTGGCCTGGTCAACCCAGGCTGAACAAGTCGGGCCACATTTGCAATCCCTAATCATTAAGAGAGGTATTAGATTTAAGGGGTATAATTATGATATCTTACTTTCTCCTAGAATATTCTTTCTTAAAAAACAAGGTAGTCTCTCAAAGTCTCTCATGATCAACTAATTTCTCAAGTCTTTCACCTATTAATGTCAATTTTATTTTCTTCAACATGTTTCTCAAGTATCTCATATTCGTGTTCAATTTTATTTTCCCCAACAATTGTGTTATCTAAAACTACGAATTCCTCATTTATCTTAATATTATCCATACTTGAGATCCATATATCCTTTTCTCCTAACCATAATTGTTCCTACATTTTACTATTAATTTTCCCTTAAAGAAGAACCGTAGATATTTGTGAAAAAAGGACTCATTTTCACATAACTAGACATTCATTGAGATATAGTAAGCTGTTGTAGGAGGATGTAAAATTGTGCATCCCTGTTGTCAATTGCTAGAGCAAAGAAAAACATATATAATAACATAAAAATCAAGTTTATCTTTATAAAGAGAATGAACATAAAAATAGAATAGACAAATTAAAATCTTAGGAAAAATATTTAGAATAATGGAAATGGAATGAAATCTAGATAACATCCTTATAGCATTTTAAAAATCAGAAATCATGGTAGACATTCGATTAATAAGAAAAATAACATTTATGATAGCTGCAGCTCATAAATGTTATGGTACTTGCATAGTAAAATGTAAAGTTTAAGCCACTTTAAAGATGTGGTGATTCTTACATTCTAGTATTCTATTCTGTTAGAGTGCATAAACACAAGTTTTTATGGTGAAGAATAATATTTTGATTTATAAAATCAACAATATAACAATTTGCAAACTTATGACCATTGTTAGAACGAAAAAACTTTATATTAGTGATAAATTGAGTGAGAATTATGCTGTAAAACTAATAAATAACATATGAAATAAAACTTTTATATTTAATCAAATATAAACATTTAAAGATATAGATTAGCTGGTTAAATGATTTGAAATGAAGAAATTTAATGATATTTAGATTAAAAGCCATAATGATCCTACATTTTAGTGGTATGAGCAATTATAGATGGTCTTCTAACTACTGCTAACAAATAGTGAGCCCTTTTAAAAGGCATCAATTATTATTTTGTTCTTTAAAAGATCAATAAAAAGGATTATTTTGGAGCAAGATATACTTAAAAGCTTATTGTTTTTTGGGGTTATTTAATCCCCTCATATTCTAAATGAAGATGTTTTGGAAAACTAATCGTGATCAAATCACAGAGACTATGGAAAAAAGTTATAGGCTCAGCGAACAAAATACTTAAAGATAAAGAATGTCTTTATTATTTAAAATAATAATAGCATACATAAAATTGTAACCAACGGATTGACTACAAGGGCTTAAACTAATAATCCCACTTATACTAAAACCAATCACTTATGTATTTAATACCATGTCTATCCATAAAACAATTATATTTCTTCTGAGATAATGGCTTAGTAAGAAGACTTTATTGGAAACTCGCTTTAATGACACGTCTTTCTGATCTACTATCTCTTTGACCAAGTGAACTTCCTGAGTATATGTTTGGACCATTGATGAGACCTTGGTTCCTTTACCTGTTCAATGATGTCATTGTTATCATAGCATGATACTATTAGCTTAACAATTTTAGGAACCACTCCAAGTTTGGTGATGAACTTCTTATTCTAAATTGCTTTCGTTATCACATCTGACACTAAAATGTACTTTGCTTTGGTCATAGAATCCATAATAGTCAGTTATATATAGCTCTTTCAACTTACTGCACCATTATTTATAGTGAAGGTGTACCTTAACTATGATCTAATATCATCTAGATTTGATTAAAAACTAGCATATGAATATCCCTAAACTCTCAATTCAGATCCTCCATAGATTAAGAAAACATCTTTAATCCTTCTCAAGTACTTTATGATGTTTTTCGTAACTAACTAACGACCATCATTAGGATTATCTTAAAACCTAATTGTTATGCTCACAGTATAAGAGACATTTGGACTCATAAATAGCATTGCATAAATGATTGATCTGATTACCAAAGCATATAGAATACATCACATAATCTATGAGAGAGACATCCTACACGATATGGGTAATAATCCCCTTTTAGAATTCTCCATGATAAACCCCTTTAGCACTTTATCTATGTATATGGATTGTGATAAGCCATGCAACCTCTTTGATCTATCTCTATAGATCTTTGTTCCCAAAGTTTAGGTTGTTTCTCCTATATCGTATAAGGAGAAGTTCTTGGACAATCAAATGTTTACAAATTGGAGCATTGGTTTGTCATTTCCAATTAGTAGTGTGTCATCCATATATGGCATTAGGAAGATGACTACACTCCCATTGACCTTCTTAAAGACATATGATTTATTCATATTTTTGGTAAAATCAAACTCTTAGAATGTCTCATATAAATAAATATTCCAACTCCATAACACTTGTTTAAGTCCATAAATAGACTTTTGTAACTTGCTTACTTGATTAGGAATATCTTGGATTCAAAACCTTTAGGTTATATCTTATACACATCCTCAAACAAATTCCCATTGAGAAATGTTACTTTGAGATCTATCTGCCAGATTTTATAATCATGATGTATGGATATATCCAATAAGATCCTTATGTTTAAATATATCTATTGTTGAAAAGGTTTTATCAAAATCAACTCATTTTTTTTTGTAACCTTTAGCCATTAGCTTTACTTTGTATGTATGTACATTACCATCCATATCTATTTTTCTCTTAAAAATCTACTTGCATGCTATAGGTATAATGCCATCAGGAGCATCCACCCAAGTCCATACATGATTAGTGTACATAGATTCCATTTTAAGTTTCATAGCTCCATGCAATTTTAAGGAATCAATGTTAGACATTGCTTACTTAGAAGTAGTAGGCTTATCATTTATGAGCCATACATTATCTTTTCCTTTTTTAATATGTAGATCTAATCTAATGGGTAGATGAGATATCCTACAAGTGCATCATACATTATATGTATCTTAAACCCTTGATTGTACATCATATATATATTAATTTTAGGTTTTTATTCCATTTGAATGTGAATTTATGATTCTTGAACTTCTCTAAGTTCTATCTCACTTTCATTATTTTCCTTAAAAATAAATTCTCTTTCTAGAAATGTTGCATGTCTTAAGATAAGCACCTTTTGCTTAAGAGGATGGTAAAATTGATTTTTGATACTATGTTTTTAACACCTCATAAATTTGTATTTGTTTGATTTAGCTTAAAGCTTATCAGATGTTGAACACTTCACATAAGTGTCACATGCCTAAATCTTTACATGTGGCAGCTTTAGTTTACTATTAGTCCATGTCTCATATGGTATCTTGTTAATCAATTTGGATGCAACTCTATTAAGAAGGTTAGTAGTAGTTTCAAGGGCATATCCTTAAAAGGAGATAGAAGGACTGTATGACTTATCATGAAATGTACCATATCTAATGGAGTATGATTTCTCCTCTCATACACTCTATTATGTTGTGGAGTTCTAGGAGGAATCTATTGTGAGAGAATCCCATTATCTTTTAAGTAATTAAGAAACTTATAGTCCAAGTATTCACCACATTGATAAGATCTAAGTGCCTTAATACTCTTACTAGTTTGTTTCTCAACCTTAGATATAAATTCTTTAGACTTTTCAAATGATTTATATTTTTATTCATTAAGTACACATAACCATATTTGTAATGATAATGTAATGAAATATGAGAATCCACCTTTAGTGAGAATAGATAAATGGTCACATATATCTAAATGTATAAGCTCTAGTAACTCAATGACATGCTCTCCCTTTCCACTAAAGGGTAGTTTGGTCATATTTTCCAATAAACAAGATTTACAAGTTCCATATGCTTCATAATTAAAAGGATCCACATATCCTTCTTTATGTAACTTTATGATTCTAGTTTTGTTGATATGACTTAACCTATAATGCCATAAATAAGATGAATTTTAGTCACTTAACTTTCTTTTCTTGGTATTTTTGTTAAGGATTGACCTTTCAAGATCGAATTCATACAAACTATTTATAAGTAAATAGATGTATAATAAACGTCATCTTTATAAAAAAAACTACTCTTATTCTTAATAATAAAGAAAAATCTATACAAATCTAAATAAGGAATAGAAATGATGTTTCTAGTAATAACTGGAACACAATAAAAGTTATTTAGTTCTAATTTAAGGTTAGAAAGAAAAGTTATATTACAAGTTTCTACAGTTAATGCAATAACTCTTGCTCTATTACCAACTCATAAGTCCATTTTGCATTTCCTTAATGTTATACTCCTTATTAACTTCTGTATGTTATTATAAATATGATAATCACATCAAATATCAATTACTAAAAAAATGTTGAATAGAAGTAGAAAGAATGATCTTAATCATAAACATACATAAAGAAGTTATTTCCTTAAGCTTCTTATCTTTCAGGATTTCAAGATAAGATGTGTAGCTCCTCTTCTAATGTCCATCAACTTTATAATGAAAACATATTCCTTTGCTTCTTCTTTACACCACCTTTTGGCTTTGCTATTATAGCAAAAGCTTTTTGTTTCTTATTATTATTCGTTTTAGAGCCTTTTTTGTTGCTTTTGGAAGAATCCAAAATAAGAACACAACTAATTAAGGGAAACTTTTACAGTGTTGAACATATTCAATAGTTCAAGCAATGATACATCCTTTTAGTTCGTATGGAAGTTTATAACAAACTTTGAAAAGCTCAATCGGAGAGACTAAAGCACTATATCAATTCTCAACTCATGGTCCATGACAAAACTTAATTGGCCTAATTTTTTAATATAGCTAGTCATCTTTGGCACGTGTAGCTACAGTGAAAATCCTTTTTCCATCTTGCATTGAAATAATGCTTTGGAGTACTGATACCTCTTCACCCTAATTTATACACAAAAAAACTCCATAAGACTAATAATTATAGCAGAAGCATCCATGTTCTCGTATTGCTGTTGAAACTCTGGAGACATACTAATAATCACTATCACATATATAGCTTTTTCAATGTTGTTAATATAATGTTGTTATCTCTCCCAAACTTCATCAGTAATATCCAAACTAGGCTTTAGTGGAATAGTAGTCCCGGGAACATATAATTTCTTTTCTTACTTGAGAACAATTCTCAAGTTGTGAAACTAGTTCAAGAAATTAGATCCAATTAGTTTGTTAGCATCCATGATGCTCCCCAATGACAAATTATTACTCATCATCTTTGAAAACCGAAGCACATATAAAAGCAAGTATTAATTTATGTCATAAAATCAAATAAAAAAGGAATTTTAAAAATATTTGATCACTCTTACTATTTTATTCAAAGTAATAGCCTTCATTATTAAATTGAAAATTTATCAAATAATTTCCCAATGGCCTAGGATCCCATTCAACCCTAATTTATTTTGATTTGGCTCAACAAACCAACTAAATTTAAATAAGGTAGATAACAACTTTGTCCATCACATCTTATGAGACCTGTAGATCCGTTAAGTGACAACTTTTTGCTAAAATATATCTTATATATTATTTCTAACCCTATCTCTAAATTCATATGATTATGATTTTGCTGTTCCAAATCATCAAAATCTAGTTAAATAGGACCCAATACTTTAAAATAAAACATATTCATATTAAAAAGGCTTTGAGTTTGCTCAACAAGCCTTACAATAAACAAAACTCTAGTTTTATTCTTAAATAATGAAAGGCAATTATCACATTCTTAACATATACTTAATATTGGATTTAAAATTTAAAATTTTTTGGTATAATCAAAATAATATAATTTTATTATATTAATAATTTCTAACATAATCAAATTATGAAATAAATCCTTAAAAACCTTTGCTTCATTCTAATTATTAATTTGATAACTAATTTAATTTAGTAATTCAACTCTTTTAAAAATTAAACTAAATTATAAGATATTGTTAATAAAACTAATCCTTTGAAAACAAAATTTAAACGTTTAGAAAAACACTTTTTCAAATTTGTTAGGAATTTAAATCAATTTATTCTTAACTAAATCAATCTAATTAAAAAGGAAGGATTAAAACACATATAAATTAAAATAAAATTAAGCTGAATTAAGAATTAAAATAAAATTCTTAATTAAAAAGGAAGGCTTAGAATGTTTTTGTTGCATGCCGAACAAATGCTGACATAAACCTTATTATTATTGCATCTGCTAAGGTTTTCTCATGCTGTCATCACCTCCCTATGTGTATGGTGATGCTAACTGGTTTGCTACTCCCTTGCTTGGGCTTCTTAGCCTTAGCCTTGTTTGTGCTTCTTTAGATGCCAAAATGTTATTCTTTTCTAAGAGACCTTCTCCATCGCGTCTGACTAGGCATTGCCCCTCATTAGGGGCTGGATTGCCACTGTCCAAGGCGATAGAGAAGTAGCTTCACTAGTGGTTAGCACCATCATTAGTGGAGACCCATTTCTTAAAAAAAAATAACCAATGCAAATTGATAGGTATAGATTGAATTGTATTTTTATAGGTAATTTGATATGTGTTTAGTGGTCAATTTGATTGTTTAGTGTGTGTTTAGGTTAATAATTGTGTTATTTCATAAATATTTGTTTTTTAAGTGATTTGTGGGTTAAAACATGTTTTTGGGCTTCAATTATATATATATGAGGTGTCATGATGAGTTTGTTAGTGTTTCAGGACATTCGAAGGAGTATCGGAGGAGAACTGAACCAAAACACAGTCCTATAATCGTGGCAAGAAGGCCACAGTCGTGATAGAAGAACCAAAATAGGCCCACGATTGTGGCAAATATGCCATGATCGTGACAGAAGCTCGAGTATAAGACCAGGATTGTGAGGAATCTGCCATGATCATGACAGAGAGCAAACAAACAACCACGATTGTGCAATCGTGGCCTGTACACAGGAAGATGCAAAGTCACCTTCAGATTCGAGTTTTTGAGGGACATTTTAGACATTTCAGACCCTGAAAAGAAACCAAGGTTATTTTAATTGAAAATGACTGTGAAAGTATAATGATGTAACCCTAGAGGGGAGTCTACATTTAGCCTACATTTGAAAACCCATAAGAGAGAGAGAAAAGAAGAAGAGGAAGAAGAGGAGGGTTTCGATGCTGAAGCTTCTCGAAATAAGTGATCTTCCGACGCTGCGGCTTTCCTAAATCATGCAACTAAGTTTTATTTCCTCCCTATTTACCTTTTTATTCATTTAATGTGTAAGATTGAGATGGGTTGTGATCGGGTTCTTTTGATGTGTGTAAGTTTTAATTGATTAACCTCGATAATCCGCAAGCGCACGGGTCATTCGCATAGTATCTAAAGTGTCAATCCCACGAGGAGGGATAATCTAATCCTAAAAGTCAAGGCTAAAAAAATCGCAAAAATTCAAAATGTAGCGAAACTAAAATAATAATTCAATTTAATCAATCAAATTGATTTAAGAATCAATCACAAAAATATTAATAATTTAGCAGTTGCAACACACACTCAAGAATCAACTCAAGGAATTACCAATTAAGAGAAAGGTAATTTTACCTATCTTTAACACTAACTAATCTACTATGACTTACTAGATTTTTGGTTTTAGACGATCCTAGGGTTGATTACTCTTTCTCGAATTATAGCCATAAACTCTAATTTATAAACACTAATCAGATTATCGACGTTGGAATTTCTCAATTAACAATTTATCTAAAACCCCAACTAGATCTGAAGTTGTCTAATAAACTATCAAAAACCTATATAAGATCTCTTTTTGTACAATTTACCGATTTGATTTAATTCTTTTTCTATTAAATCACCTAACTCTCGTTAGCCTAATTTAATTATTTTTCACTCGATTCACCTTCTCAGTTTATTATCAAATTATGCACATCCATAATTAAATCATAATAAATCCAAATATCATATAAGGAATCAATTTTCATTAAATCAAAGATAGAACCTCGAAGGTGAGTTTAGAACATCATCAATATCCAAAAATCCTATCATCAACTGTTATTCCAATTCTATACAATAATAAAACTAAAAATAGCAGGAAATATGAAATTGAACAGGTGACGGGAGGCAGCAATGTTTGAAAATTCCTGATTCGGGAAGTATATTGAGTCAGCTTCTTCTCCTCTTCTCTCTTCCTTCTCTTTCTCTATCTCTTGATAATTCTCTCTAGGGTTTCTCTAAAAGTAGTTGATGCAATAGCTCCTCCTACATCTTTGTCTTATTCTTTAAATACCTTTTGTGTTATAAGAAGCCCTAGGGTTTTTCTAGGGTCCAAAATGTTTGAAAAATCCCTCGAAACTTGACATTTTTTAGTGTCTGCGCATCTGCCCAATGCAGGCCACGATCGTGGGCCACATCTGAACCTTCTGTCACGATCGTAGCAAGTAGGCCACGATCATGGGCCATGTCCTGGGCTTCTATCATGATCGTGGCATTGTGCCATGATCGTGGGCCAACTCTGGTGCTTCTTCACGACAGTGGGTGGTTATTTTGGCCCAAGGGTCTCTAAAACTTCTCTGTTCTTTGATGTTGACCTGAAACATTAACAAACACATCAAGGTACCTAAAAAATATAATAATTAAGCTTAAAGACTTGTACTAACCCATAAAATACTTAAAACATAAATAATTAACAAATTAGCACAATTATAACCTAAATACATACTAAACGTTTGAATTAGCAATTAAATACATATCAAATTAAGCCCTAAAACACGATGCAATTCACACTTATCAACATCTCCACACTTAAACGTTTATTTGTTCTCAAGTAGACAAAATAACAAACACACTAAATCATATATCACACACTGCAGTAGTGAGACAATGACTTCAACTTCATGATATATATTTAATTTTAAACATAATCATTTAAGTTATTTTAAATCATTAACGTGCAAAATCTGAATCTAGGGGCTTTGAACTAAATACACATATTAATCTAGATACAAGTGCTAAATTATTTTCCCTTTTCAAACTTTGTAAATATTCTTAAGCACGTTTTCATGTAAAGTCAAGCTATTACAAATTCAGTAGGATTTATTCGAAAACACTTTTTTTTAAAACAAGGACCTAGTCTTTTACTCAGAGGAAAACACTGGTGATGAATATCGATCCAATTACTTGAATAAGTCATTTTTTATTAAACTGCTAGGTTGAAACTAGGAATGTCAATGGGTCGGGCCAGGGCCAGGGCGACGGGCCATTATGGCCTGACCCACCATTTTTTTTTAAGCAAAAAATTTCAAAACGACGTCGTTTTGGAAAAAATGGACAGACTATGGTCGGCTCGTGGCCCGCCTATGGCTTCGCTAGCCCGGGCCAAAAATGGGACGAGCCGGGCAGGTCAAGCCATTGTTGACATCCTTAGTTGAAATGTCATCATAGCCTTTTGATGCAAAGACACACATTTGTGACGCGCGTCGATTTGATTACTCAACTACATCATGTTCTCAACTAGCTACTAGCTTTATTCATAATCCGAAGGCTAGTATAATAGTAATTTATTTAAAATTAACAACACAATTTTTTTTGTCTACCTTGTTGCTTTAACTACTCGTTTCTATAAAAATGCTAGCAAAGCTACTTAAATCGAAAGACCCAAATTATGAATGAATGTGACAATTTAGAGGGCTACAACTTAACATTAAATCCTAATTAAGCTACATATTTAGCCAAAGAATCCAATTCACTAATTTTGCAAGCTAATGATTCTTCACAACCTAATAGACTATGTTCAAAATTAAATCAATTTTAATCCATCTAAGTCATTGACACATTCACACGATTCACAAAATGCAACCTAACAAACTATCATATAGTATGCAAAATTTACATTCAAAGTAAAAAACATAACCCTCCCTACACTTGAACAAGACATTGTTCACAATGTAAGAAGGGAAAAAACAAACACATATGGAAAGAAGAAACATAAATTAAAGTAAAAACAAAATAAAGACCCAATTTAAAAAGAAAAGGTTTAGAACAAAGCCTTATAGTGATGGAGGAGGGGATAAATCCACTAGACCTTTGAGATTGTTGTCTTATCTAGGAATTGCTTGAAGAGAGTGAGAAAATTAGTGATCCCAGATCGATTCAAATTACTAAAGTTTTATTGAAAGTTCACAACAACTCTAACTAAACCTAACGATTTCACAGTTATGGTCCTTAGCTTAACCTTGCATCCATGGAGGCATCTTATTTATTTGAAGAGAAGGAAATCACTTCCTTGTCCTAAAAAATCACTTCTCCAAGATATAGGTTGCAACAATGCCCATTGACCTTAAAATTTTCCTTGTTAGCATTTTCCAGCTTAAGGGCTCCATGATCAAAAACTTTACTGACCATAAAAGGTCCACTCCATCGAGATTTTAACTTCCTTAGAAATAGCCTTAACCTTAAATTATATAGCAGAACCACATTTCCTTCTTTAAATTCCTTTTGTTTAAGATAAGAATCCTACCATTTCTTTACCTTTTCCTTATAGAGTTTGACATTTTTCGTATGCATTATAACAAAACTTTTAGAGTTTGTCCAATTGCAGAAGTCTCTTTTCACCTGCTTGCTTCCTTTAATTGCCTAATATGCTCGATGTTCTAGTTCAACCAACAAATGATAAGCTTTTCCAAACACAAGTCTATAAAGAGTTGTTCCAATAGGTGTTTTGGACGCACTACTATAAGTCCATAGGGCATCATCTAACTTTATTACCAAATCCTTCCTGGAGTTATTAATCATCTTTTATGAAATTTGTTTCAATTCTCGATTTTCACTTGGGCACTAGTCTGTGGATGGTAAGGTGTAGCAACACGGTAGTACACTCCTTATCTTTTTAAGAGGACATCAAAAGATCTGTTGTAGAAATGTGTACCTCCATCACTTATTATCGTACGTGACACTCCAAACTGATTGAATAACTATTTGATGAACTTTTACACCAACCTTTTATCATTAGTTGGAGATGCCACTGCTTCAGCCTAATGTGAAACATAATCCACCCTAACTAGAATGTACATGTTTTCCATTGAAGATAAGAAAGGACCCATAAAGTCGATGCCCCATACATCGAATAATTCTACTTTTAAAATGTTAGATAAAGGCATCTTGTCTCTTTTGGAGATGTTACCTATTCTCAGGCATCAATCACATTGTGCTAAAAAAGTCTGAGCATCCTTAAACAATTGTGGCCAATAAAATCCACTGTCGAGTATCGGAGCCGCTATTTTGTTGGCTCTATAATGTCCAGCATACTGACCTTCATGACATTACTTTAAGATGTCCAACATTTCTTCCCCTGGAACACCTCATCGTATTAACCCATCAGCGTATGCTGTATATAAAATTAGCTCATCCTATAAATATCAGTTACAATCATGCAAAAATCTCTTTCTTTGTTATGAAGATAAATCTGAAGGAAGTTTACCACTGTCAACACAATTAACGATATCGACAAACCATGGTGTAGTTAAACTTTCGAGCAGCATCAGGTTTCACTGAGAAAATTTTCATTAATATCTTCACTTGACTTGCATTCCCCTCCTTCCAATATGGATAAGTGGTTTGCAACCACATTTTATACTCCCTTTTTATCTCTCACCTCTATATCAAATTCTTGTAAAATAACATCTATCAAATGAGCCTTGATTTTGCATCTTTTTTGTAGAAAAGGTATTTTAATGTTGCGTGATTGGTGAATATGATTACCTTTGACCCTAAAAGGTATTGTCGAAATTTATCACACGTGTACACTACTGCAAGTAATTCCTTCCTTGTAATGGTGTAATTCAGCTAAGGTCCTGCACGGTTCTTGCTGGTATAGTAAATCACACGCAACCTTTTATCTTTCCTTTGGCCTAATACATAACCTATAGCTTGGTCACTTGAATTACACATAACTTCATATGGAAGTGTCTAGTCTAGTGGTGATAGAATTGGTGCTGATATTAATGCCTCCTTTAGTTTATTGAATGCAGACATACACTTGTCATCAAACAAGAAGGGCATATCTTTGATTAAAAGATTTGTCAAAGGTCCTGCGATTTGCGAAAGGTTTTTGATGAATCGACGATAAAATCTTGCAGGACCTGAGAATCCTCTCACACCTTTTACATTGCTTGGTGGTGGAAGTTTCTCTATCACTTTTGTTTTTGCTCTGTCGACCTCAAATCCTTGGTGTGAGATTTTATGCCCTAGTACTATCCCCTGCACCATAAAATGACATTTCTCCTAATTTAGCACCAAGTATGACTCGTCACATCTTTGAAGAACTCTGTCCAAATTAGTTAAACACATTTCAAAAAAATCTCCAAAAATTGAAAAATCATCCATGAACACCTCTATTATATCTTCTACCATATCTACGAAGATAGATATCATACATCTTTGAAATGTAGTAAGGGCATTGCATGGTCTGAAAGGCATTTGTCTGTACGTGAAGGTACCATAAGGGCAAGTGAATGTAGTCTTTTCTTGATCATCAGGGTAGATGAAAATTTGAGTATATCCCAAATATCCATCTAGGAAGCAATAAAACAATTGACCAACTACCCTTTCTATCATCTGGTCTATGAACGGGAGAGGAAAATGGTCTTTCTTAGTCATTGAGTTGAGTTTGTGATAATCTATCCTTACTCTCCATCTTGTGACCGTTCTTATTGAAATTACTTCTCCACTATCACTTTCTATTACTTTCATTCTACCGTTCTTAGGCACAAATTGTGCTGGACTGACCCATTCACTATTGGAGATAGGATAAATTATCCTTAAATCTAAGAGCTTGATTATCTCCTTCTTAACCACCTCCTTTATGTTAGAGTTCAACCTTGATTGATGCTCCCTTACCGTTCTACATCCTTCCTCTAGGTTTATTTGGTGCATGCAAACATTTGGGCTTATACCTCAAATATCAACAATTCACCATCAGATAGCTTTCATTTGCTTTCTAACAATTTCTACCATCTTACTTTCTTGTTTCTTGTTCAATTGATTGGAGATGATTATCGGTAACATTTGACCTTCATCTAGAAAAGTATATCTAAGATGTGTAGGTAAATGTGGGTGGTTTTTCTATAGATGGTGGTATGGGTGCTTCGATTCGAACCAATTTATCCTGATACATTTGAACATCTAACTCCTCCATCTTATCGTCACCTTTAGATTCAAGTTTTTGATATCCATTGTTTGTCTCTGCTTCTACTGACTGTACTTCTGCGATGCAACTCTCAACTTACTCTTGCAAATTTTGATCCATAATTTCAACCTTCATGCATGCACTGCTCGTAGTTGGATTCTTTAAATCCTTATTCATATTAAATTTGATCTTATATTTGCCTATTCGAAGTGTTAGTTTCCTTTTATGAACGTAAATTATTGTTTTCCCTATATTCATAAATGGTCGACCTAAGATCAATGGATAATGCTTATCTTCTTCAAAATCAAGAACTGCAAAATCTACAAGAATAATGAACTCGTCCACTTGCATCAGAACATCTTCCACTATTCCAAATGATCTTTTAATGAATTGATCAGCTAACTGAATTAACATTGATGTTGGCTTGACCTCACCCAATTCTAACTTCTTGAATATCGATAAAGGCATAAGATTAATACTTGCTCCTAAATCACACAAACACTTTGTAAATTGAAATTCACCAACCACACAGGGTATTATGAAACTCCCTGGATCCTTCAATTTAGATGGCATCTAGCTAGTGACTATAGAACTACAGGTGCCAGTTAGAGCTACCATCTGATTATCTTCCCAAGTATGCTTCTTTGATAATATTTCCTTAAAAAATTTCGCATATTTACACATGTGTTCCAAAGCCTCTACAAATGAGAGATTTATCTGTAATGTCTTCAATCTCTCAATGAATTTTACAAATTGTGCATCCAGCTTCTTCTTTTGTAATCGTTGAGGTAAAGGAATCTTGAGTGGATGTGGTAGAGGAGTGACATAAGGAGGGTATTCCTTCATATTCACTTCTTTCTCCTTTTTTGATCTTTCTCAATAGGAGGTATAGGATCCTCTATTGTATTTGTGGGTATTTCAAGTTCCTTCCCACTTCTGAGTGTAATAGCCTTTAATTGCTCCCTTAATTTTGTTCTTGAAGTGCTAGGAAGAATTCCCTTAATTTGCGTAGAGAAAGTGTTTGACAATTGGTTTACTTGGACCTCTAGATTATGGATTGAAGATGCATGGTTTCTTATTACTTGTTCAAATCTGCCCTCTAAACTCTTTTGTACATCGTCTAGGATTCCAAGCTTGTCTAAAATTTTATCCAACTTAGATTCCATTAAACTCGATTTATCTTGTTGGAATTATGGTTATCTTTGAGGTCTAAACTGTCCTCCAACATTGTTCGTCTATGAGAAGTTAGGGTGATTCTTCCACCCAAGGTTGTAAGTGTTGGAGTAAAGACTGTTTCCCCCTCTTCTTCTATATTGAGCTCTTATCTAATTCACTTGCTCTGGATTGTTGTCCTTTATTAAGAAACATTCCACCGTATCATGGTCCATTTGTCCATAGAATTCACACTCTTTTACCGAAGCTAAGGACGAAGCCTTCATATTATTGAGCTGTCTAGTTAGGTTATCAATTTTAGCTTGCATCTCCATCATTTGACGAATAGCTACAATTCTTTCTTATTTTAGAAATGTAGTGTTTTGTCTACTATGCTCGTTTGTCTATAGGTATCTATTACTCACCATCTCCTTTATTAGCTCTTCTACTTCATTTACTATCTTTCTCATCAGTAATCCTCCTAAAGCTGTGTTAGTTGTGCCTCTCGTATATAGGGTTACTATGTTATAAAATGTTTGTAACAAGAATTCCTTGGGTAAGTTATGGTATGGGCATTTTCGTTGCAAATCCTTGTATCATTCCCAGCTTCATAGATCAATTTGTCGTCACTTTGTTGGAAGTTGGTAATCTTTTTGATGATCTTCGTGGTCTTAGTTAGGGGAAAATACTTATCTAAAATGGCACGAACAAGTTGATACCTAAGTTATGACATTTGGGTTGAGGGAATGATACCAAGCCTTTGTTCTATCTCTAAGAGTAAAAGGAAAGAGCCTAATTCTTACTACATCTTCCGACATCTGATGGTACCGAAAGGTATCACAGATTTCAAGGAAGTTCACTATATGTGTATTAAGATCTTCATTCATTAATCCATAGAACTACACATTTTGTTGAAGTATGTTTAGAAGGGCTGGTTTGATTTCAAACGATGCTGCTTGTATGGGTGGCTTAGCTACTCCTTGGCTAACTGCATTGGACCCTGGTCTCATAAAGTCCATAAGGTCCATTGTTGATGTCCTTGGTTCGCTCTGTGGTCCAAATCTTGCTGAAATTCCTCGACCATTGTTGCTTTCACGATTTCTTTTTCTTCTTCATGTTGAGCTTTCCTAATGGATCGTTCTAGTCGAGTGATGTATAAATCTAAGGTTTCAGCTGCACAACTCAAACTTCTCGTGACGTTTGTGTTCATACAAGAGCACGATTTCAAAAATAGAAAGAAAGAACAAAAACAAAAATTTAAAAATAACTAATCGCCTTAAACTATAGAATTAAACTAATCGCCTCCCCGACAACGGTGCCAAAAACTTAATTGGGTTCTTTCAATATGTGTAGATTTTAGTTGATTAACCTCAATAATTCGTAAGCGTATGGGTCATTCACGTAGTACCTAAAGTGTCGATCGCACGAGAAGGGATAATCTAATCCTAAAATCTAGGCCAAAATAAATCGTCGAAATTCAAAATGTAACGAAACTAAAATAAGAATTCAATTCAATCAATCAAATCAATTCAAGAATCAATCTTGAAAATATTAATAATTTAGCAATTGCAACACACACTTAACAATCAACCTGAGAATTACCAATAAAAAGAAAGGGAATTTTAGCTATCTTTAATCCTAACTTAATTGATTATAAATTACTAAATTGTTGGTTTTAGATAATCCTAGGGTTGATTACTCTCTCTCGGGTTATAACCATTAACCCTAATTTATAAAACCTAATCAGATTATTGAAGTTGCAATTTCTCAATTAACAACTTATCAAAACCCTAATTAGGATCTGAAGTTGTTTAATAAACTATCGAAAACCTATACAAGATCTCTCTTCGCATAATTTACTGAATTGATTTAATTTTTGTTATATTAAATCACCTAATTCTCGTTAGCTTAATTTAATTATTTTTAACTCGATTCACCCTCTCAGGTTATTATCGAATTATGCACGCCCAGAATTAAATCATAATAAATCCAAATAACACATAAGGAATCAGATTTCATTAAATAAAAAATAGAACCTCGAAGGTGAGTTTAGAACATCATCAACATCCAAAAATCCTATCATTAACTATTATTCCAATTTTATACAATAATAAAACTGAAAATAGTGAGAAATACGAAATTTAACGGACAATAAGAGGAAGCGACATCAAAAAAATCTTGATCCAGAAAATACATCGAGTCAACTTCTCCTCTTCTCTCTTCCTTCTTCTCTTTCTCTATCTCTTGATAATTCTCTTTAGGGCTTCTCTAAAAGTGGCGGATGCAAAAGCTCCTCCCGCCCATTTATCTTAATCTTTAAATACCTTTTTTGTTTTGAGTAGCTTTAGGGTTTTTTTGGGGTCCAAACTGTCTTAAAAATCCGTCAAATTTTGACCTTTTTAAGTGTTTGTGTGTCTGCCTAACGCAGGCCATGATCGTAGGTCACATCTGAGCCTTCTTTCACGATCATGGCAAAAGGGAACGATCATGGGCTAACTCTGGTGCTTCTGTGACGATCGCGGCCTATTGTGCCACGATTATGAGCCGTTGTTTGGAGACGAATGTCTCTGAAACTTCTCGTTCTTTGATGTTGACCCTGAAACATTAACAAATACATCAAGGTACCTTAAAAAAATAATAATTAAGCTCAAAGAATTGTACTAACCCATAAAACACTTAAAACATAAATAATTAACAAACTAACACAATTCTAACCTAAGCATATGCTAAACAATTGAATTGACAATTAAATACATATCAAACTAAGCCCTACAATACAATGCAATTCACACTTATCAGGTTGTATGGTTATGGATTTTGAGTTGTTAATGATGTTCTAACTTTTCCTTTGGGATTTTACTTATATTTAATGTTAATCTAGTTGAATTGTGTTTATTTAAGTTGGTTGTTGTGAATGATTAATGTATTTGCATGTTTCGGTAATAAATCGAGAGGGTGAGCCAGATAAAAATGATTAGATTGGGTTATCGAGAGTTAGGAGATCTAATTGACTACTTTATCAATCTAGTCAGTAATTTCATGGAGAGAGATCCCGAGCGAGACCTGATTATTTATTACAGAGCTTTAGAATTAATTAGAATTGTGGGTAATTTGTGAATTGAGATATTGCAAGTCCATAATTCGATTAAGGTTTACAATTTAGGAAATGATTATAACTCGAGAGAGAGTAATCAACCCTATGATCATCTAGAACCGACACCCCATAAACACATAAAAGGCTAGATTAGCATTAATGATAGGTAAAATCACCTTTCCTATAACTTGATTAATTCTCTTTACATATTTCCATTATTACATTATTCAATTATTGCTAATTTGTTTAATTTAGTTTACTTTTTAGTTTATTATTCGAATTTGAGTCTTAAACAAAGCACAACTTGAATTAAGTAGTGCCTAAACACAATCTCTGTGGGACGATATCTACTTTTTACTACAAGTAACAACCCGTATACTTGCAATTTTTAGTATAAAACAAGAAGTTTTTTTTTGCAATCAACACAAATCCATAACCAATGCACCTATTAACACATTTAATTAAATTTGTCTTAGTTTTAGATGATGCATAGAAAATTTCCAAAACACAATAAACCAAAGCTACGAGCAAAAGGAACAAACATAAATGTGTTTTTTTTTCTAGAACTTAAAAGAAATAAGTTGAAAAGATGTTTTAAAGTTTTCAAATTCAAATAGTAGAAGCAACATTGTAGAGTACTCAATAAACTCAAAAGCTATATGGGAGCCTATAAACACTTAAGGGATGTTGCAAATTTTAATTTAAAAAATAAATTACCAAACCAAACCAAACCAAACATACCCAAATTCCCGCCTAAGCAGGGTATGGAGAGGGTAAGATGTACGCAGTCATGCCCGCATCTCCGATAGAGAGACTGTTTCTTGATAGACCCCCGGCTAAGGTAAGAGCAAAAATAAATAACAACAAACAAACAAACACAAACAAATACAAACAAACACAAACAAATACAAACAAACACACAAGCAACAAAAACAAACATAAGAACAAACCCAACAAACAAAAAGCAAACAGATCAGACCAATGCAAGTACATCACTGTATAAGTATAACAATATATGTTCATGGGGACTATAACCTATAGAATGTACATGAAACTGAAAATATATACATACATGAAGATGTAAATATGTGAGCAGGCATAAGCAAAGCTAAATAAAAATTGAAATGAAGAAATTAATGTAATAAAAATACCAATAAAATAAAAGTACACTAGGTACATAAAATATATAAGTACATATATATTTATATACACATACACTTTCTATATGGCCTATTCTTGATCTAACATCTGCAATCTATTATAGCAGAGGTAGAACCTAATCATCTCTTATAGAAGACTCTAATTCTACCCTAAATGTTTTCTACTTATCCAAGGCAGAGGTCGTATCCTCATGGGGCTTCAGAAGGAAGGCAAGCGGTCATGCGGAAGTACAGTCAACTGGCAGACATATTATCTGCCGAACTAGGAGTCTATAACCAAGTTGTAGCCCTTTGGCTCCGTGAAGGGCTATATATAGGAAAGACAAGTCGAAACAATATATAAAATACACACAGATGACCTTTACTACTTTAGACCACTCTAAGTGTCTAACTGTATATCGTTGTCTCCTACACTTCATATCATAGGTCATGTCCTCAAAGTAGTCTAAAGCCCGCTTTACCCCTCAAGCCTCTACGAACCCTATAAGTTTAATATCGAAATTTTGCGGCGCCAGCTGTTTCTATCGGATGTCATATCCTCAGATAGATTTAACGCCTGTAGGTCCAATCAGATCTGCTCCTCCCATGTCCTCCTTGTCCTCCATCGACCTCGCTTTCCTTCTACATGAATCCCTTCAATTGGCCTGACTGGTTCCATCACCCTTCTTCTGCGCACGTGTCCTAACCATCGCAATCTCCACTCCCTCAGCTTGTCTCCGATAGCTGCAATGCCTAACTTCTCTCTGTACACCCTATTTGGTATTCTGGCTAACATCGTACAACCACACATCCATCTCAACATTCTCATCTCCGCTACTTCAAACTTTCGCACTTGCGCCACCCTCATAGGCCAACATTCAGAGTCATAAAGCATAGCCGGTCGTATTGCCGTCCTATAGAATTTTCCTTTCATTCTTAGTGGAAATTTTCGATCACATAGGACTACAGTTGCCGCTCTCCATTTCAACCATCCATCTTGGATGTGATGAATTACATCGCTCTCAACATCTCCATCCTCTCGTATGATCGAACCTTGATATTTAAAACTATTCGTTTAGGTTAGCATGTGAGTTCCAATCTAAACTTCTGGTCCGTTGTCCTCTGAACTCTATGCAAAATTGCATGCCATGTACTCGGTCTTCGATCTACTTAACCGCAGACCGTTTAACTCCAAAGTCTGTCTCCACAAATTCTAAGAATCAATTAAATCAAAACCGTAATCCATTAAAAATTTATAAGCCTTAATTTTATCAAATCAATAATAATTAAACAATTTATTCAAATTTAACAGTTAGAGAAGGCTCCGATACAACTATTGGGAAACCAATCATAATCGAATCATAGGCACAGAGAAAAATAATTTTTTCATTTTTTGATCGAATCTCAATAATTGAATAAATTGAAAAATATGAATCATAAAATAAAAAAATTTTACCTGATCAGAAATTCCTACTGGAACCTTTTTAAGGTGTCAATTGCAAGTTGTTTAAGTATTCAGCCTCTAATAGTATCTATAGAGCAGAGAAAAAGAAACTTAACTTTTGAGAGCAAATAAGTAGGAGTGTTAGCTACTTTACGCTTATTTCCTATAAATAGGAAAAAAAACATTAGAGTTTATTCTTTTATTAAAATTAAATATTCTAATTATAATTAAAGTTGAACTCTAATTATAATTTAATTTAATTTATATAAATCAAATATCTTATATTTGATTCCTATAGTTTTTCAAACTTCACAACTAAGTCTAACTTAATTAAATTAAAAATTATCTTTTCTAATTGCTATTTATATCTAATCCATTGGGTTCCTAATATGTTGACAATGATTATAAATTATAATGATAATTCATAATTAGAATTAGATAAATTAAATCTCTTTTAATTTATCTTTTATTCTCCAATGAATCAATTTATAATCATAAATGAAGATTGATGTCTAGCAATATGTCATGACCATCCAAATATTAGAAATGTCAAAGTGGTTTGACTTAACCCATCCATGTATAGTTTTGATGTATAATTTAATCATTTCATCACCCAATATTCTAATTGGACATAGAGTATAGATATGGTGTCTACTCTT
>JANQBM010000005.1:18877004-18891941 GCA_025594535.1 Erythroxylum domingense | reverse complement strand
CTCACCACCGAAACTTGCTTTTATCTCCCATTTATGTGTTCTTATTGAAGCTTTGTTAATATACCACACCAAATACATGCTTTTACCCTTCACAAAATAGCTAAAGAACTAGCTGATTGTTGTCTTTTATCATAGCTAAAAGTCATCTAATTTCTACTTTGAATTTGTAATGATCTTACATATATAGAGGGTTAGGTTAACTTACTGATTTGAGATGAAATTGGAAGCTAAATAATTAAGTAAAGTGTTGTTCTTTGTGGCATGTTATAATATAAAGATTATGATGATTGAATTGGGATAGATTGTGTATGATGTTGATATTGAAGATGTGTTAGAAAATGGAGAATGAATGGATACTTTTCTGGTCTGTTTTTGCATATACAAAAATGGTAGTTTATGGACTGTTGTATGGATGATTTAAGTTGGAAATTGAAGTATAATTGATGAGGAATTCATGCTAAAGATAAGTGTTATTAAGGTGTTTTTAAATTTGGAAAATTTAAGTTGTAAGTGTGATTGGAAAACAATGAATGTTAATGACATAAGTGAGCAGAATTTTGTAAGCCTTAGTGCACCCAATATGGAAGTTAAATTAACCTGAAATGAAGTAGCCTTAAAGGACATGAAATATGGAAAATTTCAGATGCTAATGATGCTTTAATCTTGTTAAATCCGTGAGGTATTGAAGGTAGAAAAGTTACTCACATTAGTGATGTTGATGACAAATTCTAGAATTTTAATTTCAGCCTTGTGTACATGTTGAAACCGGCTGGGAAATTTCACCCTAAATTGGTATATTTGGACTTGATTAAGGTTAGGAATGAGCCTAGATTGTTACTTGATTAATTGGTTAAGAGCTTGATAAGTTTATATAGTTAATTGATGTCATTATCTAAAAAATGGATTGTTTTGATGCGTTGACTTCAAATCTGGAAATTTTGATTTGTTAAAGGAATAAATGAGTTCTTTTAATGCAAACATGATCTTAAAGGACATAAGAAATGTGTATAAGGTATGGATGAATGAACATTGAAGAATATAGGGTAATTATGAATAAGAATTTTGTAAATGGATGAGTATATGTTGCTAGGAAAAGTTTGGTGAATGTATAAATTTAGCTTACTAAAATTCCAGATTTAAAGTAACAATTATGTGTGTATTATAAGAGGTTTTTGATCATGGAAATGTTCAAGGATAAGTATAAAGTATGGTTGATGAATTTGTAGTAAATCAAGCTAACTTAAGGGTACAAATGTGAATGCAAAATGGTAGATGGTTGACGAATTTGGAGTAAATCAAGCTAACTTAAGGGTACAAACGTGAATGAAAAATGGTAGTATACAAAGTATGATGTTTGAATGGTCAAAATTTATGAATAGTTACATACCCGGAAAGGTCAATTGAGCATGCATTAAACATAACATATATATATGTGTATGATTGAATATTCATATGATTGATCAACTTAGTAATGTGTGAACTATATATGTGTATTGCATGACTAAAGAAGAACAAATTGGTCGTCAACATCTAGACATTGTCGAGTCATCAAGGAAATAGCTTATCTAGAGCGTACTGTGAGTTAACCTAAATGTTTTTTCACTATAACTGAATTATTTTTTATTAACTTTTAGATATTGAACTATTATGGATATGATTATGATAATTCCAGAAATTATTGGAAGTGCTTTCTAATTATTTGTGAATATGGAAAATGTGTACTAAACTGAATGTTGAATGCCATACTCAGATATGATGAATGTGAAAATGATTGTGCATATTGAATGAAGGTGTTGATAACATATTATATGAATTGATGCATTCCATCACATTGATTGAAAAAAACATATTATATTTTTCACATTGCTTCAATATTTTTTTCACATACCATAAATTCACCTTCAAAACTCAAACATTGATATCTAACACTCAATGCTACAAAATACAAATGCAAATGCTCATTCATATACTGATTATTTATGTTGTCATACTGCATTTCTTATTTATATCTCTTTACTTTATTTTCTTTGTTAGGCCTACATATTTTCTGTGGGTGTGGATAACGAGTGCTGTGGATATCGGAAGATATTAAACTATGGATACCTGAAGGTATAAGCAGTGGATACCCAAAGGTATCAAACTATGGACACTTGTGGTGTCAAACTGTAGTAGCTACAATGTAACCTATAGGCATGCCTATCTATCCACAACCAAGACAATAGAGTAAGCACTATAACATTTTCTTTAACCATTTGCAAATTTCACAATTCATATGTTAACAAATCATATGATATACATTTCAAGTCATGAAATCTATATCTCTGTTCATACATGCAAGTCATAATCACCATTAGAAGGGTGTCAAAACCACACTTGTATAATCATACTATACATATATGAGAAATATATACGCAAACAAATCATTTATGTACATGTAAGTTTACTTTGGAATGCATTATGCTCAATCTTAAATTCCAATATTCAATCACCCAATTCACATATGGTAAATCCTATTTCATTTAGTTCTAGGTGTTAGAAAATTTTCATATGCATTTATAAAGGTTCGGATAAGATGCAGTAGAAATCGAAAACAAAAACAATGCCACGGTCATAACAGACACTCTCTCCATTCATACCACTACTTTTTTCTTAATATTCACATAGAAAAGGTCAGAACTGGGTTTTAAGGTCTTTTAGATTTTTTTTCTTCTCTATGCCTATAGTTTTTACAGCACTAACATTCAAACCATTTGGACTTTTAAATCATGAGATGTAGGTAAAATATCACAAGTCATTCCAAAATAGGGGCAGCATCAGGTCACCTTTTTTTTATCTCAATTTATAGGGTCATAAAACTAGAATCAAGTAAGAGTCCCTTCTAGAGATATTTAGCTTTATGCATTAGATTTCATATGAAACTGAAATAACATAATTTAAAGGTTTGTAGGCTGAGTTATCTCAAATAATGTGACTGACTCAAATAAACCCTAGATAGAATTCTACTATATGATACTCTCTTGTCATATACAACCAAGTTCATGCAAAGTAACACCAAAATAACATAAAACCAACATCCTAGAAACAATTCCACATCTAAATGAATTTTTATATCCATTCTATCATACACAAATACAGAAATCAACTAAGTGAAATCCTAAACCTCATAATTGACAAAGTAGGTCTTCTATTGCCTTTCCTCTTTGGCTTTGCTTGACTCACCAACTAGAAACACCAAAAATATAACTCTCAATCCCACTTCCAACCTTATAATTTTATTCCTTCATAAGCAAAGTAAGAAGAGATAAAGGTGAAGAGAAAATCCCTAACTTTTACCTTCATTTTCACTTAAGATTGGTTTGATTTCTTACATGAAAAATGATGGAATGAAAAGGGTGAAATGGAGAGGAGAAAAATCTGAACATAGAACGCCCAAAATGTCATGCATCTCCCCTATCTATATGCCCATTCTAGAACTTTCAAGACTCATACATATGCTTAATTCTTATTGGAAACACATGCTTTATTATTATTGGTCACACATGCCCTAATCCAATTAGTCCATGTGTTAACTTTAGAAAAATTGCATCTAAGTCCTTCTTCTTCCTTTACTTCCCACATTAGCCTATAATCTTGTCAATTAATTTCATTTTTCTAATTTAATAAATTTCATACAATTTGGTTAATTATTTTGGAAGTTATACCCAAAACATTACAGGCTGTTCGAAAATAGGGACAACCATTATAATTCAACTTCAATCCAGAATTCAAAAATCTTATAGACACAACAAAATTTCGGTTCCTTCATGAAAATTTTAGATCTATGTCTCTAGTTTAATCTCCAATTAAAACTATCCAATTCATAGGTCTAAAGACCAAGATATGACTAAATTACAAAAATATGTTTAGTGGAACATATCCATTCAACAACGTACACATCTCAATTCAACTAATTTCGATCTTATCATGCAAGAGCAACACAAAACACATCCAATTTAACCAAAAATAATTCCATAAGCAAATGGGATAATTCTTCTACTAATTCTCCTTACATCACATTCATAAAAGCAACATATCAAAATTCCCATAAATATTTCACATTTAAGTATATATGTACATGCCAAAATGAGCAAATTACCCATTAATCCATGTCTTTTACATTAAATACCATAATGTCTCTTACTAAGATGCACTTAATTCATTATGTTCACTTCTTAATACACCCTAAACATGCTATAATAATTCCAAGGTATATATTGGGTCATTACATTTCTCTCCCCCTTAAAAAGAATTTCGTTCTTGAAATTTATACCTGTATTCCCATGTTGACACATTGGGCCAAATAAAACCCTTGTCCAAAAGCTCCTATAACTGAATCTTCAACTCTTTTAACTCTGTAGGATCTATTCTATAAGGTGCCCTTGAAATAGAAGTAGTACCAGATACAATCTCAATAGATAGTTCTACCTCCCTCTTAGGTGGCAAACCCAGTAACTCTTCTGAGAACATGTCAGGAAACTCATTTACTACTGGTATGTCTCGTAAGTTCACCTTCTCCCTTTTTAAATCTAGTACCAAATCTAAATATGCCTCACAACTTTTTCTAAGCAATCGTCTTATTAGGATGGCTAATATTACATTAGTCCAATGATTAGACATAATACCGTGCACCACTGTTTCTAAACCATCATAATCTTTGAGCACAACTATTTTCAACTCACAATCAACTACAGTTTGGTTTTTGGATAACAAATCCATGCCCAAGATCAACTCAAATTCATGGAAGAATAACTTTATCAGATCAGCTTCAAACTATTTCCCATGGACCAAAATAGGGCAATCTCTATACACTTTATTCATATATACACTAAGGCCCAATGAACTAATCACACGCATATCATAGGCTAGTTGATCTAATATTAACATTCTATCACACATTCTTTGGAGGCTTAGGAGGACCTTAAACCGATTGGTCTCTCCCAACCACACTATTAGTTAACTCCTTATTATCTTTACGAGGTCTTTCCATCTCTACTGTTTATAAGAACATAGGGACATCTATATTATGCCAACACTAAAACTAAACCATATCACACATTAATAAACTCTTATTTGTCAGAACTACCTAAACTGTGCCCTGATACCACAAAATGTAACATCTCCTATACAGAACCTACAACCATACACACAAAAGGCAATTAATTTCCTATACATACATTCACGACATGCATTTCGGTTCAATGCTATACATATACACATTACAAAACTCCTCAAAGCTTAACATTATCATTTAACAGTAGTAAAACATTTTTACATTTACATGGTAATCTAAAATAAAACATACAATTTCCTTTAACCATTACATGTATAATCATATTTAACTAAAATGCCTTCCAAAAGCATTTTTCTTCTATCTGTTGGCCTTAGTCCCTGTAGATATTCCTTGTACCTCACTCTTGTGACTTGGACCTACATGGATTAACACCCGCGTTAACCTTGAAAGCTTGGTGGGGAAACATTCAATTTGGATGACCACTCACAACATTCATCTGCCAAGCACATATGTTTATGAACATCACACAAATATAAACAATGATGACATACTTAATCAAATAAATAACGCAAACATGATTCAATATTTTTTTCATATACCATAAATTCACTTTCAAAACTCAAACATTGATATTCAACACTCAATGATGCAAATTATCAATAAAAATGCAAATGCTCATTCATATACCAATTATTTATGTTGTCACACTGCATTTCTTATTTATATCTCCTTACTTTACTGTCTTTGTTAGGTCTGCACATTTTCTATGGGTGTGGATAACGAGTGTTATGGATAATCGAAGGCATCAAATTGTGGATACCTGAAGGTATCAAACTCTAGACACAGGTAGTGTCAAACTGTACTAGCTATATTGTAACCCTATAGCCATGCCTATCTATCCACAACCAAGACAATAGAGCAGGCACTATAACATTTCCTTTAACTATTTTCAAATTTCACAATTCATATATTAACAAATAATATGATATACATTTCAAGTCATAAAATCTATATTTGTGTTTATACATGCAAGTCATAACTAATCACCATTAGCAATGTGTCAAAATCACACTTGTATAATCATACTAAACATATATGAGCAATATATACGCAAACAAATCATTTATGTACATGTAAGTTTTCTTTGGAATGCATTATGCTCAATCTTAAATTCTAATGTTCAATCACCCAATTCATATATGGTAAGTCCTATTTCATTTAGTTCTAGGTTTTTGAAAATTTTCATACATATTCATAAAGGTTGGGATAAGATGTAGTAGAAATAGCTATCAATCCCACTTCCAACTTTATAATTTCATTCCTTCATAAGCAAAGTAAGAAGAGATAAAGGTGAAGAGAAAATCCCTAACTTTTACTTCCATTTCCACCTAAGATTGGCTTGATTTCTTACATGAAAAATGATGGCATGATGAAAGTGAAATAGAGAGGAGAAAAATCTGAACATAGAACCCCCAAAATGTCATACATCTCCCCTCTCCATATGCCCATTCTAGAACTTTCAAGACTCGCACATATGCTTAATTCCTATTGGAAACATATGCTTTATTATTATTTGTCACATATGCCTTAATCCAATTGGTCTATATGTTAACTTTAGAAAAATTGCATATTGGTCCTCTTCTTCCTTTACTTCCCAAATTGTCCTACAATCTTATCAATTAGTTTAATTTCCCTATATCTTAGTTTTATAATGTAATAAATTTCATGAAATTTTGTTAATTATTCCGAGAGTTATACCCAAAACACTACATGCTATTCGAAAATAGGGGCAGCAGCTATAACTCAACTTCAAGCTAGAATTCAAAAATCTTAAAGGCATAATAAAATTTTGGTTCCTCGATGAAAGTTTTAGATCTATGTCTCCAATTTAATCTCTAATTAAAATTATCCAATTTGGAGGTCTACAGACCACGATATGGCCAAATTACAAAAATATGTTCAGTGGAATCTGTCCATTCAGCGAGGTACACATCTCAAATCAACTAACTTTGGTCTTATCGTGCAAGAGCAACACAAAAACACATCCAATTTAACCAAAAAATTTTCATAAGTAAATGGGATACTTCTTATACCAATTTCCCTCACATCACATTCATAAATGCAAGCAACATATCAAAAATTCCTATATATATTTCACATCTAAGTATGTATGTCCATGACAAAATAAACAAATTACCCATTAACCCATGTATTTTACATTAAATACCATAATGTCTCTTACTAAGATGCACTTAATTCAGTATGTTCACTTCTTAATACACCATAGACATGCCATAATACTTCAAGGGTATATGTTTGGTCGTTACAAAAATTGTAAAGGTTTGCAATTCAATTCTAAGTCAACGTGTTAGTGAAATGGGGTGTGAAAGGAATTAAAGCACATTTAATTCATCTACTCCAGAAAAAAAATATTGGAACACAAAAAATTAAACAATTTAGTTCTTTTTTTATATAATTTAAAGCTTTGAGAAAGGTATTGTATTATCGTTATTGATTTGAATATAATTGGAACATTTATATTATGTAAAAGACCATAACCTATGGACTATCTACCCTAACTCCAACATGTTTTAGAATATTTGATAAATCCTAAATATGTGGGAGTTCATACTAGATATTATGAAGCACATGTATATAATGGTAGTAAGACTTCATTTGGTATGATCATTGGCCATTATATAAACTAAGCAATTTAGCATTTGAGACCCTTAATCTCGCACAAAACCATGGTCCAAGAGCTAATTACCAATAACTAGTGGATATGGCCATTGCATTTCAATAGAGGTATTAGAATCATAACCAATAATCTCCCCTCTTACCCCCTTAATTCCTCTAGATCAGATCAAATGCATTAGATTGTAGATAAATCCTTGACTTTCACTACTAGCTCATGTAAAGAAAATCTCTTTTGTACTCCTAACCACAAATTGCAGTGGTTGCACCTAGTTTGGGATCAAGATATTAGGCCTACGCAAGCAGTCGTCCTTAGGCTTACCATAGTTGGTCACCTCCTTATGAAGAATGATATCAAGTTCAGTATAGCTTCATTATAATGTGAGTTGTGTTCATTACATGCAAAGAACATTGATCTCCTATATTTTATATGTAACTACTCATCCCATATTTGGCATAAATTCGCTTGTTTCGTTAATATATACTATGATGCAAATGATTAGTGGCCAAAAGGGCTAAATGAACCTTAACGCTTACACTGATGTACAAAATGGACCCTAACATTTCACAGTATTCAAATTGAACCCTAACATTTGTAAAACGTTCAAAATAGACCCTAACATTTAGAAAACATTCATATTAAACCTTAACCACTAACGGTGCTAGGGCACTGTCAGTTATCTGTTGACGTGGCCAAAAATTTATTGATGTGTATTTTTTTTAACTGTTGGTTGTAAGACCCACTAGAAGCTGACGTGGACTTTTCTAAATGAAGGTGGATCCTACCTTTTAATATCTGCTTTTCACCAACGGATGAGATTGCTTGAGCTTCAAGTTTTTAAGCTACAATTTTAGTGGGAATTTTGGTGCAGTTGTAGAAGACCAAGGACAATTGGAAAAGAATTGTTAAAGGAACCTAAAGATGGAGATGGGGCTTCACAGTATGCAAATTTGACACTTTTTTTAGCATTGTTAGTGTAGGACTTGCAATAGGTTGTAGATATCTTCTTTGAGTTCATCTTTTTTATCATAGCTTTCTGTCAAGTTTTTTGTTTCAGAATATAGTTCTATAAAACTCAAGTTCTTTTAAATTCCTAGAACATGAACACAACAAAGTTTACAATACGTAAAACAAATGTAGACGTGAATTGTCATCAGCATGTTAAAAGATATCAAAATGTAAGACAGAGACAATCAATGTTTACTTCTGATCCCTTGCCTTTAAGTTGAATGTAACAAAACTCGGTATGAAAAGAAAAGGGTTACAACAATACAAGAAGATTAATGATTCAATCAATAGAAATACACAAGAAACTGACACAAAAGTTCAGGCTCATCAAGCACGAGACCATTTATTCCAAATCTAACCAATCAAATGCAAAATCTCTAATCAAGCTTTTAGTCTTTAATTATGTGTCTAAATCAACATAGTTTGGTATAAGTTAGTATACAATAGAGATCCTTTGTTTCATATCCGCAATTATTTACACATACGAGTATATGTGTAGATAAGATAAAAAGACAATAAATAGTTCATTTTGTTGGTAAATGCATGATACTAGGTCTTTTGCCTTCAAATTTCCAAGTTTCCTCAACAGTTCATTCCTTAAATACACCATTAGGTTGGTTGTTGATAAGATAAAAAGACAATAAATAGTTCATTTTGTTGGTAAATGCATGATACTAGGTCTTTTGCCTTCAAATTTCCAAGTTTCCTCAATAGTTCATTCCTCAAATACACCATCAAGTTGGTTGTTGTTGATTTATTTATTTGCTACCAGCAATACCATTTACATGGCCAATACCATTTGAACCATATAGGTGTCCCATTTTTTCACGTTTAGTTTCCAAGTATCTCTTATTCTCTTTTGTTATTGGAGTCAATAAAGGCACGCTGCCTGAAATTGCCAAGTCATAACCTTTGATCCCAACATATATTTTGTGGGGTTATTCATCATCAACTTCATGGTACGAATGCCCAGATCTCGTAGTATTTGCAACATTAAGCAAAACATTTGGTTCCCAAAACAAGACATTATGGCATTAGAGTGCAATCGTAAGGAAATTGTCAGAATTATAACACTTCAGCAAAGTCTCAAATAAATCCTTGAAATGAAAGGAAAAAATGTTTGGACATTGCAATGTAGCCAAATCTTCCAAATACAAAAATAGATGAAAAAATGTTTTGAGATGTTACCTAAGCTCCAATAACATACTCTCGTGAGTCAACCGGTAAACCTAGCTCCTTGTTGGCTCCAACTGTATCAAATCCATCATCCTGTAAGTTATACGCACGGAGCCTGTGGCCTAAACCTATTCTTCTACCTTCATGCCCTCGAAGATATACCAGCACACCCCTACCAGCTACCTCGATTTGCTTTATTAAAAGCGCTAGCTGATTTACGCAATCATATCTTGCAGATCCAAATATGTCGCCGGTGAGACAATCAGAATGTACTCTCACAAGAACATCTTTCCCATCCTCGATTTACCCTGTGGACACTATAACTTGCACTGTTACAGGCATCACCAGGGCATTTCCCCACAACAGAGAGCATGATGAAAATACATAATGACCAAAAGAATGAGACTTCTGTTTTGTAAGGAATCATCAATCTTTAAGATTCAATTATAGTAATCACAAAATCTTCCCTACCAATAACAAATACAGAATTTGTCTGAAAGAAACGAGCAGTTAAACATTCAAGCTAATTTTCCACCCACTAAGTTACAACAAGCCAACAGAAGTGTAATAGTCTATCAGTATAAGGTGTCTGCAAAAGCAAACATCAAGAATTGCCTATACATGTACAAACAAATACAAAGTATTCAGTTTGGAGAAAATAAAACAAAAATTTTCTCAAGCAACGCAGCTCATCTTCACAAGCAACGCTAGTTAAAGTTGGAGGTGGGATCCACATTCATTTAAAAAGTCTACATAAGTTTACGTGGGTCCTGCAACTAAAAATAAAAAAAAATATACGTCAGCAAATTTTTGGTCATGCTAGCAGATAACAAACGGTACCCTAACATTGTTAGTGGTCAGGATTTTATCTGAATATTTTCCAAGCATTAAGGTTCAATTTAAACACTGTCAAACGTTAAGGTCTATTTTGTACATTAGTGTAAAAGTTATGGTTTAGTTAGCCCTTTTGGCCAATGAATAATCTAGAATAGTTGCATAGGACTTGACACTAAAACTGAAGAGTAAGGTAGACTTCAAACTTTTTGAAATTAGCTTGGCTGTTGTGATTTATAGCATATGGAAAGAAAGACATTATAGGATATTTGGATTTGTTACAACAAGCCAAGAGGAATTGTTTCACAATATTACAATACACATTAGACTTGCTATATTGGAAGAGTCCTACAACATAAACTCACACCAAATATGAGGAAAAGATGGTAATTATGTTAGCTTGACATTTGTTATTATTTGCTTAGTTTTGATGGAAGCAGTTTGTGTATGATAGTTTGGACTGTACAATTAGAAACTTTTACCAGTTCATTATTAATGAATCAGTTAACTTTTGAAAAAAAGTTAAATATATTTTTTAATTTTTAATAATTTAATTTAATTTTTTTACTAAAACACTTAATAGAATAAGGACTTCTATAGATTAGATTTTCCTTAACTATATCGATCTTTTAGTAAAATAAGTTTCTAAGGAACTAAGTTTTGTAAATGAGAGTGACTTGAAAGTTAATTTTTATTGGGAAAGTATTAACATTTAATTTGGTGAAATGAATTTCAATGATGATAACGATGAGATTCCTCTTAATGATGAGTATTTTGTTCTAAATGAAAATTAGAGTATAATAAGCAAATAAAAAATTCTTAAGAAAATTATAATCTTATATTAAATTAATGAAATCATTCCAAACAATAATTACGGGGTACATCCTACCTAAATCTATATCCAATTTAGTTCATCAAAAAGTTTTAAAAAATAAACAATAAAGAAAATAAGATAAAAGAATAAGTTCCCATAGATCTTGAATCTCAACGTTTCTTGATTGCATCTTAA
This sequence comes from Erythroxylum domingense, assembly GCA_025594535.1. Classification (NCBI taxonomy): domain Eukaryota; kingdom Viridiplantae; phylum Streptophyta; class Magnoliopsida; order Malpighiales; family Erythroxylaceae; genus Erythroxylum; species Erythroxylum domingense. Next base: position 18,880,169 of record JANQBM010000005.1, on the reverse strand, counting down.
TGTAACTTTTTCTTTTCTCTAAGTTTGGTTCCTTGTTAGTGTGCTCTAAATCTTCTCTTGCTTCCTAGCATCCTCTAATCCCTTATATCCTAATGTCTAGTCTTTGATCCTCCTAGATGACTTTCTCATTTATCCACCATGTCTCTTTCCTTTTTATCTCAAGAAACCCTAAAATTTTTACTAATATGGGACTAAAATAGGCCTATTTGATCCTGTGTTGCTTTAAAACCCTCTCAACTTCATTTTTATAAATAAAAAAAAGTAACACAAGTCACCAATATAGGCTTATGTTTGTCCATATTATTGGAACTGAGACTATGTTTGGGGCATATTCTCTCATATGGCAAGTTTTTTTATAAGAATAATATACTCAAATTGTTCACATAGATCACATAGGGAAGTATTTGGTTGTGTTCATCAATGTGTCAAGTTGCTAAAGAAGTTGAATGATATTAATATACACAAGTTAAACACAGTATCGTGTAGGTGTCGTATTAGTGAATATGGGGCCATATTCAACCTGAGTTCATTTATAATAACTCTAAACTTCTCTAAAAATCATGATAAATTATATAATGCTTAGCATTTATAAAATTAATCTACATTAATCAATTTTTATCTTCAAGCAAATCAATCTCGTTACTATTAACTTAAATAGGAGGCAAATCTAGAAAATAATTTAGAAAGCAACCATATCAATCAAAACTCTTTAATCATTCATCTAATTACAAAGCTCATTAAATTGTTATTCATTTAGCTATTTGCATCAAGCCATAAATCAATTCAATTCACTCCATAATTCTTTAAACTTCAACTTAATCCACAAAATTAATTTAGGGCGTAAAATGAAGATTTATAAGATAGATGCTCTAACTTTCAAAAATTTTCTTGACCCTTATTAACAAAAAAAGTAGAATCACTAATATTAAAATAACACATAAAAGTATTTATAAGTTTGCTTAAATAGTTGCCTCACCTTTTGATGCGAGTGTAAATGCCTTATCATAAATGCTCTTAATTTCTCAATTAGGTCACCATTTTAAATTCCTTTTGGTACCACTCTGTAACTTCAACCTTTTAACTTAGTTTAAAGCTTTCAAAGTGAATTATTCAAACATTATTTTTCTTTCTTTTTCTCATTTTTCAGAAGGGATGATGAAATTCCTTGAAAGTACTTCATATTAACTCTATTTTATATCCAAATTATACAAAAAGTATCAATATTACAAATTAAGTATCCATTCTCAAAGTTATTGAAACAAATTGAAATTAACTTAATGACTAAAGCTTATAACTAATTGTCAAAACAAATCAAATCACAAAACAACCAAACATACAATGAATCATCTTGATCAATATTTTATAAAAATTACAAAAAATTTATAATTATAAGAAATTAATAAGCATAACAATTAATTACCTCTCTCATACTTAAGTTATATATTGTCCTCAATATAAATAACATGCAAGAACAATAAAAAAAAACAAAGAAAACAATGGAAAGGAGGTAAGGATAGTTAGAACTTCTTGATAATAAAATATCATTAGCCTCATCCAATACCATCAAAACATGTATAGAGTTGTTCAAATATTATCTTCAATCTATCACTTCCAGGCAACATTGTCAATATATCTTACAAACTCCATCACATCTCAACTCAAGTAGAATAATCAAGATCTATTCATAAAAGAATATCAACATAAATTTAAAAGTATAAGTTTAAATTAATTAAGATAACTATAACTATTGCTAAAGATCATAACATCTATTAAATTAAAATAAAAAAACATAAATATCAGGTCACCTCCTAATAAATGCATCTTTATAAGTCTTTTAGTTGGAGGCTACGTCATTTAAGTGGGGAGGCTAGCCAGCTAGTAGAAATGATTTAATGGATCCAAGATTGCAGGAACCTTTCCAAGATTACGAAGGTTGCTTACATTATTGCATTAGAAGTGATAGTGTAGGAGCTATGGAGGGAGAGGAATTAGAGGAGATTTAAAGGGAAAGAAAGATAATCTGAAGTTATCCTTAAGTATGTTACCTCTAACATTAGAGAGCAATTCATTATATGCAATTTTGTTTAACATTATGATCAAAATCTGGTTAATTAATCTAAAGTTTCCCTATCTCTAAGCAAATACGTAAGCGATATGTTATAAGATGTCTCAGGTCTACGACTTGTTGTAATTTGAGTTCTTAAAAGTTTGTTAAGTAGTGTTCCTCTAGCAATATTGACGTTATGGTCTGGAATGCAACCCTTTTGGGGACCTTTTTGTAACTTTATTCTTTGATCAATGAATTTACTTTAAAAAATCCTTTATTATTCAAATTTTTATCTCTTTTCACACAATTCTTTATAACTAGTTTTTATTTAATTGTCTCAATTCATTATTTTCCAGCCATTATTGTCAATCTATCATTATTTAGCATTTTATTTCTTTTTCCCCTTTATTAGTTAATTTTATTTCATTCATGGTACTTCATGATTTTCTAGTCTTTTTTAATAATTTTTTGTTTAAAGTCTTTATCCTTTTCATATAATCCATTATCAGCCAAGTTTTTATGTTAATCTTGATGATTTGTTATTATTCAATCATGTTGACAATTCCTCATTATTTAACAACTTTATTGTTTTCATGGAAATTTCACTATAAGCCAATTTTATTTTGATTATTAACAATTCATCGTCACCTAGTTATTATCGACAATTCATCATTGTTCGACACTTTCGTTGCTTTATAGTAATCAATCATTAGTCATTTTTTTTAACTTCTAAAAATTTTTATTATCCAATTGGTTTCAATATCATGATCAACTTTTGCCATTAATATTTCAATTGGGTCGCTTTTCATATCACTTTTATTAAGGTCTTACATTTTTATGCAGTCAATCATAATTATAAAAGGGATAAGTAATAGGCCAATTATCCAAAGTTGATTTTACCAAACATATTTTAATCAATCTTTTGAAAGATTTGATTTAAATATTGCTTCTTTTATTTTATCAATTTTCTTACAATTTATTGAAAGTAAAAATGGAAATTAAAGTTAAAATTAAATTGAGTCTTGATTAATATTACAAACTAACTAGATGCTCAATCTAAGCTAAATACAAAATGAAGTACTTGCTTATTATCTATCACATTCTTTGTTGTTCCTTAT
>JANQBM010000005.1:18866041-18876904 GCA_025594535.1 Erythroxylum domingense | reverse complement strand
AACTAGATGCTCAATCTAAGCTAAATACAAAATGAAGTACTTGCTTATTATCTATCACATTCTTTGTTGTTCCTTATGTTGTCTACATTGGCCAAGCTCAAATGAGCCTAGTACATCAGAAAAGACATCTTTGAATTGTCTATCATATCTTCAAGTTCGAAGTCAATCTCCCTATGTAGTTCAGGAGATCCTTAGTTTGCTGTTATTACTTCCCTTATCAATAAAATATTCCCTAATATAAGATTTGCAATTCATGATTCATATTATTTATTTATTTATGATATTTGATTACTAGTTGTGTGTTTATCTCGTTCGTAGAATTTAATTTGTGTTTTAGGGGAATTGAGGGTTCAATTTAAAAAGGGATTGGACCTGATAGAAATTTTGGTGGGTGTGGAACCAAATTTAAAAATTTAAGAAAAAAGAAAGATCCTAACTGCAACCATTAAAAAAAACAAAAATTGAGGAGGTGTTTTTGGAAGACTGAAAAATTAATATCAAATAGTTTAGCTACAAAACAATGCTTGCTAAGGAAATCAAGGGATGGGATAAACAACATACACTAAAATATAACACGTTAGGACAACAGAGGAGGTATTGAAGAACAATCTAATAAAAATCACAGTTCTTATGTCATAAAAAGTTGGTCATTTTTAGAAGTTAAAATTATAGTTCGTGTCTATAGTGCAAGACTAAATTATGTTTGGTTAAGAATGTTTGACTGATTATTGATTCCCTTTACACGTTGATGAGTTTGATTAAAAGTTGTTGACTTTTGTATCTAGAATGTAGAGTTAGTGTTATACTAAAGATTTTTGTGATTTATTTAGGTTAGACCAAGGTTGAGTCACGATTTAGATTATGCATTTAGGCTCTTCTAAGTGATTTCAAGCCTAAACTCGTTATTGCTTCAAATTCTTTCTTTTCGTTATTTGTCTAAATAGCCCAGCCCATCTATTAACTAGGCGTAAGTCACATTGGTTTCAGGTAGAAGGACTGAACTCAATCTTATCTAAGAGCCTGTAAAGCCTAATATGTTCTAAATAGTCAAAAGTTAGAGGATTCAAGGAGAGGTTAATTCTAGGTTTAATCCTAATGTTTGTGTGATTAGATGACCTTTAAATGTTTTCTTTAATCGTACCACTTTACTATCTTCTTTCAGTTTTAAAGATTAAGAAATAGTCATCGATTTTAATATTTTCTTTCCTATTAAGACGTAGATAGGTATGTTATAATTTTTGTTTCATCATAGTAAATGTCTATTTACTATTTTAAGTTTATCTGTTATCACCAAAGTTCAAGAACATACAAAACATCTAATGTTCAAACAATTTCATCGTGTATTTTGATCTACACTGAATTTTAGCCTTTGATAGTACACTTTCCATTTTCACCCAACTTGACAGTACCATTTTATTTTTTAAAAGAAAAAGAGCTAATCCTTATTAAAAGTCATATGATAAGATGTGTTAGTGTATATTATCCATCAATTTGTAACATCAATTTGTAGAATTAGAATTATTCACAATCAAAGGATCACTAAATCTTCAATCCTCTTCATTGTGACTCTCCTTGGTTGTAGCAACACGTTTCTATTTATTTCCTTTGTTTCCATTCTTTCATTATGGATAGCCACTCTTAAAATGACATTTCTCTTTACAGTTAAAGAATCAAACAACATTAGCCTTTAATTTGGATCATGACTTACTCTTATTTCTAGTATCTTTTTACTTATTCTTTCCTTTGCTAACAAGTAGACCCATATTTGATCCACTTTCATTTGTGTGAGAAATTTTTTTCTTATAGCCTATTTGGTTGAGGGTAATAGAATACCTATTACCCATCTATTCCTACTTATTAAACATTTTGTTGTTTGGTTAAAAAAATGGTAACCGAATATCTATTCCTAATATTTCTTATTCCCAAACATAAGGGAATAGGTAAAGATTATATGACCTTGTCTTTACCTATTCCATGCACATCTAGAATAGGTAAACATATCTCTCTCTCGTTTGGATAAGATCGTCCCTCTCCTCCCACCGTCTCCACTCTCACACTTTTCTCAATCATTGTTCGTTCTTTGTTCTAATCGTAGTTCTCCAAGCAACTCACCGGCAGATTTCTAAGGTATGTTAAAGAAATTTCTTCATCCCTCCATGTCTATCTCTGACTCTCTGATCCATACAACGCATAGACCAATAATGGCAATGAATATAAGACAGATGGATGCGATTCTCTCCTGAATCAACTCCACTCTTCAACTCAATCTGTCCAAAGTTGAAGAGGTTTTTCTCTATTTTGAGGCAAAATTCTAGTTGCTTCTGAGTGTATACTCCTTAGAGAGATTTTGTTTCCTGTTTACTTAAGGCAGCTTAGGAATGGATTCATAATTCCTTTTACGATGAGGAAAAGGATCAAAGAATGTTTGAACTTTTCATTTTGTTTTCCTTTTGTCTAGATGTTTATTTGCATTTCCAAATATTTATGTACCAAAGACTACTTTATGGCCATTATTATGTACCTAATCCTATATATAGTTTTCCTTTTTTAGGATTATATATGTATATAGGTTGGAATCTATTCAGAAATATATGAAGGAGGTTTTTCTTTTCATCATTAGTCTGTTTTACAACATAATGTTAAGAACAATTTTGATAGATGTTTATGTTTATGAGTTCCAATTCAAGCAGAAATTGTGGTATCTTTGTTCATTTGCATAGTATATCTTGGCTAGTTATTATCACGTTGGTTGGTACCATGGTTGTACAATGACTTAATGCTTTATGGAAGCAATTTACGCTTATTGTCAAATTTTGTAGTAGTTGAATTCTGAATGTAAGCTTCATGTTGTGTACTTGAGTTAAATAGATTTCTTTCTTTTTCTACAGTCTTAAATGGCCATAAGCACCTACATGTTTCTATGTGGCATTGCGTACCTTCTATTTTGTAAGGAGTGGGCAGATTGTGCACCAACTTAATGCATCAGTGGTCACAGAAGCTAAAGCCATGGTCTCCCTTCAACAAAAGGAAGCGGAAGTTTCAAACTCCGCCATCGAAGAGGTTTCTTGCCACATATTGAAGATTATGTTGAAGCTTAAATATTTTGTCTAGTTATTTAAAATAGGGTTGAAACTTATTTTTTGTTCAACTAAATAACTTTTTAGTCATTTAAAGCCCTATACTATATTTATTTTCAATATCGACCATTGTTATTTTATATTGCAATTACAACTATATAATGAATGCTGACATGAGTTGGACCATGAAAAATCAACCAATGCAAAATATTGGAAAATTATATGATAAGAAGAAATGTAGTAGTAGTAGTAGTAGTAGTAGTAGTAGTAATAATAATAATAATAATAATAATAATAATAATAATAATAATAAATAACAAGAATAATAAAATTAATAATAATAAGAATAAAATTAATAATAATAAGGACTTTAATAATAATAATAATATATAATTAATAAAAATAATAATAGTCATAATAATTTTAACAATAAGTAGACAATTAATAATAAGCATAATAAAATTAATAATAAAAAGAAGAAAACTAATAATAATAAGTAATTTAATAATAATAAAAATAATAAGTAGAAATTAATAATAATAATAATTAATAAGAATAAGAATAATGATAATAAGTAAAAATTAATAATAATAATAATAATTATTATTATTATTATAAGAATAATGATAATAAGTAAAAATTAATAATTATAATTATTATTATTATTATTATAATTATAATAATAATAATAATTATTATTATTATTATTAAAGGATAAAGATATTTTAATCTTTTTGTTAGTTATTTCTTTGTCATTCCAAATTTATATTTTCAAATCAAACAATGGCACAGAAATTCTTTATCAATTTCATTTATTGAACTAAACAAAGTAATAATTATTCTTTTCTATTCTTAAGAATAACTATTCTATTCTTTATCTATTTCATTCTTTAAACCTAACAGGCTTTTAGTTCTTTGAACTACAAAGCATCTTTCACATCACTAATAGAAATAGTTTATCTATCATACAACATTGTATCAACAAAATTTGCACATAAATTGGACAAGAAATACAAAAGGATTATGACTTGATCCTTATCTTTAGTTTCAATCCTAACACATTGTAAATTCAAAATGATATTATTAAAAATATCAAAAACACATTGTAAATTCAAAATGATATTATTAAAAATATCAAAGTGATATTTTACTAATGTACTTTATATCATCCTTAAGGTCTATAAACACTGCTTTTGATATACACGATTCAAAGTAATTTCTTCTAATATGTACTTTTAAGTTGTTTCCATAACAAAGTCACCGTTTTTAATTTACCATATCTCTCAATAACTCATCATCTAAACTCTATAGTATTATGTTATAAGCCTTTGACGTCATATCTTCCTTCTTGGATTCCCATAAATTCTTTGGTAGGTTTTTTTTTCTCCTTCTAACATTGGTATGCACCCCTACTAAACAAGAGCTATCTTCATCTTCACCTTTTAAAAAGTGAAATTATTTAATCTATTGAATTTCTCAATATTAAACTTACGGAGAGACATACTAAGAGAAAAATCTTATCCCTGGTACTAATTGTTGTATAAAAATAAGCAATATAGGAAGGAATAAATAAAACAAAAACATAAAATTTAAGTGATTTGACTAATATGTGACCTCCATTAATAGACAAAGACATATATCTTTTTTATTACTATAAGAAAATAAGACAAGGAGAATAGACGACAACAATCTTCTCAATCTCCCAAAGTTCTACCTTAGAAAATCCTTGCCAAGGTATTTATGACATAAGGTTACATATAAGAAGTTTAGGTATAATGAAACTCTTTTTTTCACAAAGGTATAACTTCACGTTCAGTTGCCTAATGATATTGAAAATCTATTTTCATGTGTCCTCATAAATCATGTCTTGAGTCTAATGCCTATTTCACAATTGACACCAACGTGGATTTGCTTCTTACTTAAAAATATCTCTAACTATTTCAAAACTAGCATCACCATGTCCAACTCTAATTAGCTTAAATTTTATTATTTACCAAAAATTCAAGATATATCTTAATTTTTTCTCCACAATAAAAGAAGGACTTTGGAAGGATAATGTTCACTCAATCTTTAAAGAATTAGTATATTCAAAATTCTTAAATAAAATCTGAATAATTGAATATGTTAAATGAAATTAAAACATTGTTAAATCACTTTACAATGACTCTTTAATTTTTATATTTTTGAACTAATTTAAATATACTCTATTGAGTTTCAAAAATTGTGTTTGAGGTGGTGGCTAAAAATTATTACTTTATATACTCAGTTATTCATAATACAAAAGATATTTAGTTTTGGTCATTTAATTAATCTCTTTTTTGATATTACTAACTTAATAACTAGTATTAATATGAAATGAGTTGAATGTCGATATAATGCTTACAATTCCACTAATCATTTGTTTAACATTATCTCTTACAAATAAAATAATTGATGTTGAAGATTAATCTTATCGGTGAGGTATTCTGCTGCCTACTCTTACAAACTAAAAGAAAAGTCATGTTATAGCTGGAATAATGATAAGAACACATAAAAGAGAACACTAAAAACAAAAAGAGTGATGGAAGGGTAGTGAGTGTGAAAGAAAGCAATTGATTCGTGTGTGTGGATAATAAGTGTGCCAGTGCTTGCATCATTCATGATCCAATGCTTGAGTAAGCAGCCACCCTATATATGTATATATATATATGAGAAGAAAAATTTGAGTTGGCTAATGTCAATGGGGGTAGCTTTTTGGGATAACATCATACAACGAAGAGAGAGACCACCATCAGAGAACCCAAAAAAGCTAAAAAGATCACATAATGAGGAACCAAAATTGATGCTCTCAATGCCCCTAGCAAGCAAACTCCCTCCCAGTGCTTACTGGGCTCCACTTCCCCCTTCCCTTCCTCACGTTTTTTCTAATCCCCCAAAATTACCCTCTTCTATTAATTTTTAGTGATTTCCATGCAATCCATGCCAAGTAATGACGTGTAAATAACGATTATAAAAAGGTTTAGAAAATAATTAATCTAGCTGTGAGTAGATACCAACCTAGCAGTACTGGATACTTCATTCTTAAGATATTGGACCTATTTTGTTTTTAGCTTCTTAAGTCGAGCGAGCTTTGGAATGGGGAAAGTCGTATCATGTCGTATACCAATTGTCCCATTTACATAAAAATAAAACAAAAACTTAACAAAGATGAACTAGTGAAAGAGGGAGATCAGAAATTTTCTCATTATTCAATGTAACCAATTTAGGATAAGGATTATCGCTCAAAATATTCAACAAAATTAAACTTGGATTTTTCATAGTGATCATTAAGATGCTCTTACGTCCTGAATTATACATAAGAGTCTTAAGTAGTAAATCTTGGATAATTTGTTATGTGATTTTCGCTAGAATACTTGGCTGACTATGAAAAAGAAATATGGAAATGATGGAGACCGTCTTATTATTATTATTATTTTGATATTGTAATCACTCATTCTGGGGGTCTTGCTAGCTGCAGGCATTACACATGTCACTATCGGCAAATGCAGCTGCCAGTATAATTTTGGTGGGAGTAGATGAGTGCTCTGAGCCAGGTTTTCCATGTCATAGTTTGGAGTGCTGTTGAATTCATTCAACTGCAAGTTTTTCCTTTCGGGTTTGTTCATTCTGCCATAATATAAAAGAAGGTTACAAGATTTTCCTAACACAAAAGCCATAATTGATGCACTAGGATATCCATACATCCTCTTAATCAATTAGGCAAGTTTAGAACCTAGCAGTACGTAGTGGTGGACCACTCTTGGGCCACAACCAACTTTGTTGGTTGAACAAAATCTAATTAATTTGGAAGGCTTATTTCATCTAGATCGTCCAAAGATAAGAATACTTCATCCAAGCAAGAAAGTTCGGCGGCGCCACCGTCTTCGTCGTCGTCATCGTCATCACAGTTCCTCTCGTAAACTCGGCAAATAACCCACTTACTATAGTCCTGCATGTAGATTGCCAGTGATGAACAACAACTTTTCAGCAGTGGATCACACACACACACATACATATTTATTTATACAAGCAACGTGATTGATAAGAAAGGTAAAAGGATCATTAATATGGTCTAAAGCACTTATAAGGTACCTTCTTATGTTTTCTTGTTTTAGATGATGATCTGCTGCTACTAGAAGCTGAAGAATCCGAGAGTCGAAACTCTTCCATTATCCAGTTAGTTTTCAATCCTGCAGGTGCTTCCCCAAAGTAGAATACCAAATAATTCTTCAAACCAACTCGGTGCTGAGAGCTTGTGAGCACAGGTTCTTCAATTCCTACTGTCTTCCAATGCCCATTTTTCGTATTTCTATGTTGCGTTCTTCTGCTGTAAAAGTACCACCGTTTACCCTCGGCAAGTGCTTTTCCTGCATGTGTGTGTTATGTATATATATATAGTTATATAAGAATAAACTCAAAATTATTTAATTCTTGCTTAGCCTAGAAGATGTCTAGTAGTAAGCAGACAATATTGCTATTAAGTACGTACCATCGAGTTCCCAAGGATCATAAGGGTAGAGTTCAAGATCAGGAATGACATCTGGATGGCAAGGTAGAAGCGCTGCTTTTCGATGAAGAAAATGAACTACAAGATCTTCGTCAGATGGATAAAACCTAAAACCTGGAGGGAGGTTAACATTGTTGTTACCCATATTATTGCATATACAGGGGAAAAGAATCTAAAAGATCAATGAACAATCAAAGACGAAGGGAAAGAATAGAGAGTAATTATGGATGTGTGCTATCGACCAACTCTTGGTTGGGTTGGATATATATAGTGGCTAAGACTGAAAGAATATAGAATATCGAGGCTACAAGGATAAAGAAAGAGCGATAAAGACAAAGAGGAGTGACGTGAAGAAGAAGGATAATTTGATAACCAATGGCAAATGGGAGGTATCTAGCTGACGAGTAGAGTTTTGTCTTTCTTTCTAAATTTTTCTTCCAGGGTTGTGTTAAGCAACTAGTTAGTGACGGTTACTAAATGATTACATGTTCTGTGTGTACAAGTTTTATCATCTCTTCTGAAGTTAAGCAAACAACACAACATGTTTCTGATTTCATGCTGCACATATTTTTCATCTTTTTCAAAAGTACAACTTACGAGATGCAAGAATACTGTGCTGGTGCATTATAATATATGAAAGGGATATGTGGAACTTGGTCAGAGCAGTAAATCAAGCAACAAAATTTGATTTCTCGTTCACCAAAAAGCAAAACATTGACACTTGGCATATACTTACCCTCAGAATAATTAGTATAGAAAAAAAAGAGAGAGATGTATAATTCTCATGACGTACATGCTTCCAATAAACGTATCTGCTAGAGTGATGGAGTGAGTGAGTGATTATTTTATGAAGATGAAAATGAAGGATGATGCGGGGTTATTACTATCATCACACTTCATGCTGATCTCATGCCTTCGCTGTCATCCACGTGGCAAACAAACATGTGGGTTTGGTCATGGTCCAATACTCAAAAGCTTTGGTGGCCCCCTAATTAACTTACGCACCAAATGTACCTGTGTACCGGTTATCAGTTTCTGCTTCTCAAATTTTAAGTATGCAACTTGGTAGTTGAAGCCCTTTTTGTCCCCTTTGAAAATATTTTTACTCCATACCATATGCATTTCTTAAGCAAGCAAGTAGTGTAATGAATGGCGAGTGCAAATTCATAAGATCCATTCCAAAGAACCCCAAATGTGAAAAGCAATCAACCAATTTCTTAGGATCTTTTTTTCCCTTCAGTGGGATCACAGTAGATGTCCCCCCACATACCAACATTAAATATATACAATACAAATTTTCAAATAGATAAGTAAAATTAGTATTATTAATTCCTTAGAAAACAAAATTGCCATATATATAAACTTATGAGTGAAGTGTTCTTGCGGTTTTGCTTATGACTTTTCCAAGGCGTGTTGTTGTGCGGTTGAAACTTTTAGGAACAGCCGAAAAGCAAATATATTAATAAACTTTTCGAATTAAACAAAGCAAATACATATAGTATTACATTTTCTTCGGTGACTCTGACGAGTTGACGAAATGGGCCAATCCGACCGAGTAATAGTGAGTGTAATCGAGAGTTGAGGCTACAAAACTTAGAGAGACAGACACAGTCACACACACACATAATGGCTATTTGGATTGCTAAGGGCACAAGTTAAGGGTAGCTTTCTTAATCTGTGGGGTTCATTGATGCCCGCACATGTCCACTCTTATATTTCGTGTAAAACACATGTCCTTAGTTAACGTTAGTTACCTGCAGTTCGGCTTAAAGGAACACTACTTTTATAGCTCTTCCAAGCACTTTTCTTATTTAGGTCGGGTCATATTGCAATCACATAACCAAACTTGTAAAACCGCTGAAAATTGTTCGCTTGATTGTACTTAATATGCTCGTACGATATCAGTTGTTATTTATTTAATTTTACGCAGAAGTTTTAAATGTTGCGTTGTTGCATTTTTACATGTTTATAATCATCAGTGATTAATGGAAATTGTCGTTTATGAATAAAATGTAAGGATTTTTTAATCAAATATGCGAGCTTATATTTTATAATTGTATATAAAGCCTATCATATAAAGTTGAGCTCAAATAATTAAAGTGGTTTAATATGATTATTGTATTTTGAACTTTATGTATTTATTTTAAGTATAGGCTTTATATGTGTAGAGATCGAGTTTATAATTTTTAATTTTATGATAGGCCAAACTAAAAATTAGATTAAAGTTTTACCCTAATAAAAGAGGTTGTAGTTCCTAAATTAAACGTACGCATTCTTCTTTTTTGATATCCCATTATTAGAGAGAAAACAAAGAATTAAGAGAAAATTAAAAAAAAAGGATATGTTCTAATTTGGAAGACAAAACTGCAAGATCCCAGTACAAATTTTACAATAAATTTAATTATGCTTCCGCTTTATTAATTCTTAATGATTTGATATAAACGAATCCTACCTTTTAAGGGGATTAACAAAATCAAACAAGTGATACCAGAGTCTTATTCATAATTGGGTCATCGAGAATGGTTTTGTTTTTGTCTTCATGCGATGACGGTAGGCTCTTGGAAAGGTGGTTTTCAAAAAGCTTTTATTCTTTATCGCGATGGTTGTTTTATCGTTGATTTACTCTCAGCTTTCATGAAAAGCTTTTAATCTTTATCCATTTGTTATCCGTTTTTGAATAAAAGCCATAACCCTTTTGTTTTAAACATTTAATGGCTTTGACGAATGTTTCTGTCATCGTTTCAAATATAAATTGATCATTGGAAAATAACCAAAAACTACTGTATTTGGTTTTACTTTTTAACCATTGTATAAAGACCAGAATTACGTTTATTTGATATTGGATGTCATCGATAAAACATAAACATTTTTTAAAGCTTTATATATGCTGCGTGATTCATATAAAGACCAGAAATAACTCTATAGTTTTAGCATCTTATAAAGCTTTAAATTCACATTTGTTAGTATGCATGTTACAGATTAAGGGGCCGTTTGGTTCTACTTCTATTTTTTTGTTGTTATTTTTGGTTTCTGTTTCTTGTTTTTAGTTTATGTTATATTTGTAATATAAAAACTGAAAAACAAAAACTTGTTTGGTTGAGATTTGTAATAAAAAACTAAAAACAAAAACATGTTTGGTTTTATCATCTTGTTGCTATTTTTTTTGCAATTACACTCTTACGTATAATAATTATAATATAATACAATATATTTTTTAATTAATTAATTATCATTGTAGCTAAAATTAGAATATATGCAAAT
>JANQBM010000005.1:18826918-18861253 GCA_025594535.1 Erythroxylum domingense | reverse complement strand
AGATGTTTTCAAAAAAAAATTTATACCGATTTTTGTTGAGTGAAGTGATGTGACACGCCACCCTCGTAGGGCACGGATTCGGATATCACTGTCGATATCGGGTTCGGGTCCAGTTGGGAGTGGGGTGTTACAGTGGGCTACGTCCAGTTCTCATAATTCATCTGAGTTTTTAATATACTTCGACAAATTACAAGTATTCTTTCTTCCCTTTCAGAGCCTCTTCAGGTCTCTTTGCACAAAGTATTTTTCTATTATCTTAGCCTCTCCAGGCTCTTAATCTTTTCTTTCTCTCACTAGAAAGATATTGTGAGCTTTTATTACAGTAGGGTTAGCTCTCTCAGTATCGCACTACAAAATTTTTCTTTTCTAAGTATACACTTGAACACTCAAAAGTTGTAAGATCAAAGTTTTCCAAAAGATTGTTTAATCTTCGACTACGACTAGTACATATAGCCTTCGTCTCCAACTGCTTCTTGATTCTTGATAACCACTTCTTGAATCTTGATAACCGTTATTTAGTTGAGTTCTATAACTGACTCCAACTAACTAACTGTCCGACGTACTCGCATATCTTCATCTTTGTATCGTCTGTGTTTTCTTCTTTTGTGTTTTCGCTTCTTCTGTATCTTCTGCTTCTTCTGTATTTTGCTTCTTCTGTCTTTTTGCTTTTTCTGTATTCTGCACTTCTTCTGTGTTTCCACTTCTTTTGTGTTTTGCTTTCTTCTATGTTTTGCTTCTTCTATGTTTTGTACTTCTTCTGTGTTTTGCTTTCTTCTGTGTTCTCCACTTCTTCTGTGTTTTCCACTTCTTCTATGTTTTGCTTCTTCTGTGTTTTGTACTTCTTATATGTTTTGCTTTCTTCTGTGTTCTCCACTTCTTTTGTGTTTTCTGCTTATTTTATATCTCCTGCTTCTTCTGTGTTTTGTACTTCTGCACACTTAACACATTTATCAAAATCATTCATTTATTTCTAACATTATTATTATTTGATTTTCATCAAAATTAATCGTGAAGTCCTCTTGACTTAACATTACAATCCTACATATGAAATCATTCAAGTAGTTACTTAATATATATATGTAGTTATAAAAGTAACAACGATCCAATCTTAACCCCAAAGATGCATACAGCCTTACCCATTTTCTTCATCTTGAATGCAGTTGTTAGCCAATTTATTTATTCACTTAAAAAATTAGTTATTGTCACTAGTTATCCAAATATCATCTATATGCAATGATAAAATTGCACATTTATTTTTTAATCTATTAACATATACTTAGTGATCTTTGATATACTAAAATCATATAATATGGTTATAATATAAAATTTGATAAATCATTGACTTCAAGTCTACTTTAGAATATAGATTGATTTTAACAATCTAAATATATAATGCTTTTGGCCATTTTGAATGAAACATATTAGTTTTTCTATATAGATTTCTTCATCTAGTTCTCGCTTAAGGACACATTCTTTACGTCCCTTTATTATAAATCAAGATTCAATCCAACCATTAAAGATATAAGTATTGGAACTGATTTCTCACAAAATGTGAGAATGTCTTCTTATAGTCAATTCTCCATGTTATGTGTTTCCTTTTGCCACTAGACATGCTTTATAACTCATATGTATCATCAATATTTTTGTTAACATTTAAGAACTCTTTTTTTCTTAATAGCTTTACATTCTTTAAGAAGATTAACCAATTCTTAGGCTTGAATTCATCTTATAAAGGTAATTATTCCTCTATTGCTATAACTCATTCTTCATAAGAAGACTAAATAAAGCCTTTGACATTTTAAACTTATTATTTTCTTAAAGAATTACCATAAAGGTTTCCCTTCAGTGTTAAAAACTTTTGCTTGAATTGGATAATGGTAAGGAACTTCAACTATGTTGTAATTACCACTAACTAGAAACTAATTCATTATCTTTTAAATTGCTTGCAATTGGATGCATTCCATCCATTTAATGTTGACTTAATAGATCATCATGATTTAGTATCTCTTATAGAGATAAATTTTGAACTATCTTTTCTTACTTTGAAAAATTATTCTTCAAGAATTTGATATTTGGTTACTTTTTTGAACCTCTTCTCCCAATAGTATATCTTGGATAGTGCCATTTGAATGTTCATTATCATAAAAGAGGAAGGCTGCCTTGCCATTTCCCACAATGCATTTTGTTAACTTTCGAATTGAATTCCTCGTCTTTACAACTTAATAATAAAGTAAGCATGAATTACTTTCTTTTCCACTTCCTATACGGTTTTACATTTTAATACATAAGTGTGCATCCACTTAACCCATAAATATTCTCCATCACTTACCGGTCTCTAAATTCTCTTACTTAATAGGCTTTTATTAGACAAGTTTAAAGGGGTTAGATATAAACTTCCCTCTTTAAGAGGGTAGAACTTTTCTTTCCCCTTGTCTGAGCCCTCTATCTCTTTTTAAAAATTGTGTTAGTAAAAAAGAGGAGTAATAATGGAGTATGAGGGTGTAGATATACAAGACATAATCTACCCTCTAAATTTGACTAGAAATCCAAACACAATCAATAGCTGATCGATAAATTTTCAGCTAATTAAGTAATAGGTTTTATTGAAATCAATTTTGATTGCAAAATTCGTTGGTCTTTTCTTTCTCGTATAGCCCTTTAATAACTTTTAGGCTAATAATTCATCGTCACCTATTTGCCTCTCTTCTAGAAAGGCCTTTTTCTTATAATAAACTGTCACTTAGCACTATCTTAAGTCTCTTTGCCAATATTTTAGAAATTATTTTTTAGAGAAAGTATAGGCAATCGTTCTATAATCAATCCATTTTTGAAGTAGAACTAGTACAGTTAAAACCCACCATTATAATATATGGGCTTTAATTCACTGATCCAAACTCCTCAAACTTTTCTGCAACTCTTTTCTCTAAAATTAAAATTTTGAATTGTGCACAAAGGAAACCTGAGTTCTTTTATTTTCCTTCTATGAAATTGCCTTTAGTATGAACATGTTGTACATTGGATAGTTGCACCTTTTCTTCCCCCTTAGTTGTGTCAAAATCCAAGATGATTTTGCCATAATGGTGATAATAGTGGTCATTTTCCAATTTCCATTGTTCATCAGATAGCTCCAACTTTTGTAACTTCTCCTTGTATAACTTGGTCTCTAGTAGTACCACTAAGTGTGGTTTTTTGTCCAAAAGAAATCCTTTAAGGGTTTGGGGAAATTTATACTCCTAACATTCTATTAAAATAAAGACATAGGGAGGGGGAGTACTCCTTAGCTTTTCGTAATCTCTTTTTCCTCCCAAGTTTCCTTCTGCTATCCACTTTGAAGTCATCATATTCAAAACCTTTCCTTCTTCTTTCTCAAGGATGTTCCTATTATGACTGTTTAAAAGCCTCATTTCCTTCCCTCTATTGAATGGCAGTTAATCTTTAATCCTACTACCGTCTGATTTTTTTCTCCAAGGTTTCTAAATTCATTAACAAGTCATTTTCAGTCATACTACTTCCTAGAGGGCTTTTATAACTTATACTTTCTTCCTTCTTTCTTGAGTTTACCTTTGCCTTTTTTTTCCCTTCTTACACTTCCCCTCGTACTTGTTCAAGCTAAATAACATTTTCATTATATTTCTCTAATAATATTACTTCCTTGTATAGGCACATTAGTTCCTCAAAATTCTCTTCATAAACCATTTCCCTGTAGGTCTTATTGTTTCAAATTTGGTTTCCATTACTATGATATGCAAATAATATCTTCCACTAAATTGTTATCCTATCTTAGCCTTAATATTGGGACATTATGAAGCTCCTTGCTTAATTCCCCATTTACACATAGTTTAGCAATCCCGACCCTTCTTCTATGGGCTATCATTTCATCCATATAGAGTAGTCTTCCTACGTAGTTTGCAATAGAGCTCAATCCTTTTATAGACCAATACTCTAAAGGTGCCCTATAAAAGTTTAGCCATAGAGGTATATGCTCCTACCTAAAATTATCTATAGTTGTCTTAAGTCTCCATGGTCATAAAAATATTGGGATGCTTTATAGGTGCCATGGACCTACTCTTAGCACTTCCTTTGCTCCTTGATACATATTGAATTTAAAAAAGAACAAATTTTCTTATGTTAATAGCACTTCACATAAACTATTGTTTCTCTATAGCTCTATACTCTAATTTTGTACTTCAATGAAGGCTAGTTTTTTTTGCCCCAAACAAAACCAACCAATGAAGACTTCTAAGATCTAGCTCGTTTTTTGTAGAGTATACAAGTTAGGTGTAACTATCTCATGCCTTTAGGCTTTGTTGGAGGAATGTATTATAAACAGTTCTCATCAGTCTCTCCCACCACCTTCTTGTGTTATGCCTCATATTTGTGGTTGGTTTAGAAGGGAGAGAGGGGGTTTATATAACATGAATATCCTAGTTAGAAGAGGGTTTAAGTTTTAGGGTACTTTTAGGTTAGGGTTCAAATGTGTAAGATTAGGGTTTGAGGATGGGGCTTAAAGTGGTTGTAAGGGAGTAGGTATGGGTGGATAAGTCAATTCATCTATGTTATAGAGGTTGCAGCAATACTAGACATGGCTAGAAAAGGAAGATAATAAAAAAGGTGTCAATTAAAAAGGAAGCAGTTGTTACAAAAAAGGGGAGGATAGAGAGGTGGGAAAAACAAAAAAATTTTAAAAGACTAAGAGGCCCCTTGAGCATAGCTGAGTTTGAGGGAGGGTAACTTAGATACAGAGAAGAGGAGAGCAAAAGAAGAGTTGAGAAGAACAGGTTATAGACTTACCCGAATAACTATGGTTTGGGGAAGAGAACAAAGTTCATACCAGAATGTGAGTTAGTGGAATATGTAGAGTGTGTAGGTGAAATGTAAATTGTGTAGGTGATGGGTTTGAGGGATCAGTAGATGGGATTGTAAGAAGAGAGATATCGAAGAGAGATTTTACTTCTTAATGTCTTTTGTTATCTTCTTAGGAAATATTAAATGGGAGATCCAATAGACTTGAAAGTTATTAAAGATTGATGTTATAAATTGCATTTTGCTTGAAAATGAGAGATTTCTCTTAGACCAGTGACAAATTATTCTCCTAATCATATCATAATAAGGTTAACGCTCCAAATAAGATGATATTTTGGGGGTGATTTGATTCCCTAGGTAGCAAAAAGGAAGTTGTTTGATGCTAAAGTTAGCAATATTTAAAAATTATGAAAATAAATGTTAAGCATCAACTGAATCATTTGCTAGACAACAAGTTGAAGGAATGGAGAGTGTCCACTAGGCAGTTGAGTTAGTTGGTGTTAGCTTCATAAAAAAGGAGAAGGTCATCAGCAAGAGAGAGGGTGGCAAATATGAAGTTGTTAACACTTATTGTGGAAGATGAAGTCAATGTTTCTCTCAATGTTATGTTTAACAAACCTAGTCAGAACCTTAATAAAAATGGTGAAAAGGTAAGGATAAAAGGGATCACCTTGCTTTTATTCCCTTTTCCCCTTTAAATGATGGAGAAGCTTCACTATTGATTAGTACACTAAAGGATGGTGTAGTGATACAATCACTAATATAAGCGATAAAGGAGGAGGGAACCTAAAAGCATCAAAAATCAAGTATTAAATTCAAGTTAACAATGTCAAAATCTGTATTAAATTAACCCTTAAGGTTAAATTCATATCAAATCTTTTGAATGATGATTTTTGAGAAATTATTAGATAAGAAAGATGATGTCCCTAATTATTCTCACATTGATAAGAGTAGCTTAGTAAGGATAGATAATTAAGGGTAGGATTTACTTGAGTATGGTGACCAACATTTTTAAAATGATTTTATAAAAGATATTGTAGCAAGAAATGGTTCTAATTTTAAAGGTCTAGGGTTAAGGGATTTAGGGACCAAGTAAAGATAGGTCTTGTTTTAGACTGTAAGCAACATAAAGCTGAGAAAGAATTCTAGTATGGCAATGCAAATGGAGTTTTGATTGATTCCTAAGATTTTTGCTAAAAGAAGGCATCAAACCCATTAGGACCTAGGTCTTCGTAAGGGTTCATATTGAATAAAGCTTCCTTAACATCTAATTCAATGAAAGGTTAAGTGAGTAATTCAATTTGATCATTTGAGACTAGTTTAGGGATGAAGGCATTAAGAGAATCTAAGGATCTCCTAAGTGGAGCACCAAAATAACCTTTTGTTGTTGCTCACTACATGATTCTCAATTTAGTTAGCAAAGAATTCACCATCCTTAGAGGCAAGTGAACCATCCTCAAAGGCAAGTGAATTGATTTTGTTCGTGTTTCTTCTTGAGAGGAAGGACTTATAAAAGTAAGAAGTGTTATTGTCACCTTTTTCCAATTAAGAATTTTTTCCTTCTGTTTGATTAATTAATTATTAACTTATCTAAAGGTTGTTTTTCATTTTTCAATTTAATAAGGTGCCCAGGAAATTCTTGGAAATCATTTTGAGTTTCAGTTAATCTTTCTCTAGCCTCTTCCAGGTCACTGCCAATATTTCTAGCCTTATCCTTAATCAATTTGAGCTTCTCCCTTATCCTCATCTTTTTTTCTATAGAATTTATAGGATTCATTCCTTTGAAGTAGGAGGTTCAACATTTTATCTATGGCCTCATGAAATCCTTCCATATTAACTAAAAAATTGAAGAACCTAAAGGAGTTATTTGCTTACTAGATCTAGATAAGTTGTGTATTTCAATAGAGGTATGATATAAACATAGTTAATTGCTAAAGATTGCCTCGATGTTCTTATGTTGCTCTAACAAAAGATGGTTTGCGAGAGCTCCATTTAGCTTCTTTCTTATTGAGGCTTCCCGTACTTGTTTATTGCTTTAAGTAAAATAATTCCCTTCTAGTATAGTCAATAAAATCTAGGTCCACCAGGCAAAATCTAGGGTCTTCATAAGGCCTCTTGGTACAGAGGTTACCCTATACTTTTAAGGAAGCAAGGACTTATAAAATAAAATAAAAACTAGTGTTTTGCTCCTTCCTTTAGCCATAAGATCCTTGATCATTTTTTAATTAGTGATAAGTTATTATTTACTAGTTGATTGTAAAGTTGCATTGTTAACTTCTCAGCATCAAGTAAGTTTTGATCATTTGGCAAGTTGTAGAGGGAGCATTGAATTTTACCCAATCTATCCTTGGCCTCCCTCATGGCTTGTTAAGTATTAGGAAATGTAGATTTATGAAGACACTTGATTTCATTCTTAGCATGCATTAGTTTTCTCATGCAATCATTTTTTTTTTTTTGACCTTGCACATAATGTTTTGGGTCCATTAGAATAGCCTCCTCAAAGCCATCTACTCTAACTAGAATGTTGTTAAATTTGAAAGGAAACTTCCTCTTTTGAGAATAGAACAAATTTTGAATTAGAATGGGTGAATGATCTAAGAGAAAAGGGTTATTAAAGCATCCTTTACTATTTAGAAAATCACTCATCCACGTGTCATTTAATAATGCTTTATTCAATTTTGTCCTCAAATCCAATCCCCTTTTGCTTATTATCCTAGGTGTAGTACAAGTCACCCATGCTTAAGCTCATGAAGTCATCAGTATAGCTCCTTAAACTAATGTTTCCTTTAGCCTTTATTGGATGTACTCGGCTATTAAAGTCTCCAATTATTAACCAAAGATCTTGCATTGAGTCCTCAATAAGTCTTAATTTGTTCCTAAGAGGAATTCATTGAAATACTAGATTATATGCATATGCAAAAGTGGTATAGAAGCTTACTCTTTCGAGTTTTATTCTAATATGAAGATGAATTAACTAATCTTCGAACAAAGATTGAATTATATCCACTATGTGCAAGTCAAAAGATGTTATTATTCTCCCTTTTTATGACAATTATGGTTAGTAATAATTCTCCAATGCTTCTTTAGGAAGTTCATTTTTCCATTATTATACTCCTTAATCATTATTTCCAAAAGGCTTATTAAAAAAGAGTTAATATCATTAATATGGTCAAAAATCAAATTTTGTTTGTTGGAACTATTAAGTCCTCTAGTATTCCAAGTTAGGATACTCATTAGAGGGGCTATTGAAGCTTTTTTTTTTTCTCTTTGAGCTCCTCCTAATGATTTGCCAAAAGCTACATTCAGGGCTCTCTTCACCAATACTAGTGATTACGGGAGATTCGGGTGTGAATTTGCACAATCCATAGTTGATTCTTGATTGCCCTCCTTCCTTGTAGGATTAGTCTCTATTATTTAATCATTACGAGTATAAAAAACCGTCATCGATTCAGTACTTTTGCGACTAGATGCTAATTCCTGCTCATTTTGACTATACTCCTAATTTTGGTGAGATTGTTCCTTACATCATTTTCTCTAAAGATTTATTGCATATTCTTTTTCAGAGGCGTTTCCTTCACTAATTCTTTATGAACACATATTTTATGTTGTAAATCCTTTTGTACAAGTTCATTTTAGTCTCCAATCTTAAACCTTTTCCCTTTTAGTTTCTATTTTTATTTTAAAGCATCTATATCTGGCCTCCATACGTAAGTGACTTGTACTTCATCTTCAAATAAATTGTTCTTTTCATTTAACCTTATCAATGTAATTATGTTACAGAGTTGTTAGTCATGTTCTATTATAACATACAATCTTGCAAAGTTAACCCTCTTCATATGAACAAAGGTTTACTAACATAGCTAGCCAAAAGACTCAATCCTTTAGTAGTCCAATACTCAAGAGGAATATGATGAATGTTTAACCATATGAGAATTTTATTGTGCTAATTTTATGAAGTTTGATGCTAGGTTTCTAAGCCTGGAGAAAAATAGGCTTATAGTTAAAGTGCCAAGATACACATTCTATGACTATTAGAGCTTGGGAGTGGGAATTGAATTTGAAGAGGAAAAGATCCTATTCATTTACTAAGACTTCGATTGATCCATAGCTCTTCCGGTTGTGATTAGACCAAGCATTAATAGTTGAAAAAGAGGGCCCTTATACAAGAAATATTATGGAAGCATTGAATCTCATACAAAAATGCCTTCCTTTAGCATATCAATATCAGGAGCTACAAAGGTTTTTTCTTCGAAAGGAAAATGTGCCAATAGAGGAGCTCAAGGTTTGAGATAAATCACCTAAAACATGCTTCCAAGTTTTCCTACTAAAGCTGACATCTTGGGATAGGGAACTCACAGTATAAAGAGTTTGTAGGCTATCTTGGCTAGAGTTGGACACTTTGTAGTTTGTAATAAGGTTCAGGAAATGTATTTCTAAAGCCTACAGTAGAAAAGATGTTAGGGGATATGTTAGGAACATGTTTTAACATTACTAAAAATGTTTAAAGTAAGATGAATACAAATAAACACAATGGTGAGAGAATGTAGCAAAGGAGGAAAAAACAAAAGGAAGAAGAAAATGATCTACAAGGAAAGACAATAAAACAAGGAGGGAAAGAAATTTAGATGATAGGAATGAAATTGATCATAAAATATATAAAAATTAGAATGTGAGTGCTGAATGCCTAATAAAGAAAAGGTGATAACAATATACCGTAAAAAATGGGATGATAGTGAAACTAAGAGAAGACAATATTATCTGGAGTAGGAGACACATTCAAGAAAGCAAGCCATGAAAGCAAACCCTTGAAGAATATGGACTTCTCTCTCTTCACTACTTTATGTTCTTATTATGTTTTCTCACATCATTCATTACTAACAAAGTATTATAAATAATATTTATTAATTACTAATAAAACAAATTATTATTATTGTTAAATATTATTATATAGAAACTAATTTTTTATTTATTAATAAAAACCAATTAAATTAATATTAATTACTTATAATAATAAATTGTAAATTAAAAATATGAAAATTAATCATCTTTTTATTAACATTATTACATATTAAAATAAAATTTTAATGCAAGACTTTGTTTGCTATCATATTAAAATAATTAATAAATTATTAATAATATAATATATATATTTTAATTATTAATAAAATTTATTAACATTATAAATTAAAATTTTGTTTATAATATTTGACATAAATAATGAGACGTAAAAATGATAAATCTATCAAATAGTAAGAATTTAATAAATGTAACAATTGTTAACAAAATGATCAACTTTTATTATTTTATAGGGGACCTTTTTTACCAAACCTTTTCCCCCTTTCTTCATGCACTCTTTATAAATTATTTAACTTAGCTTTGTTATCATAAAAGATAAATCATTGATGTTATAAACATAAATTTATTTATATACATAAAAATATATAATTTAGTAAATTTAGAACATGTTTTATTGTTTTATATATGCCCTAGATTAATACAGAATCGTTTATATTTACATTTTTGAGAAACTATAATGTATATTCATCATTTTTTAATAAATTAATTTATTGATTTATATTAGGATTTATAATTAAGGATCAAAATTATTTTTACATGTATTCCTTAAGCGCCACAAAGATAACAAAGTTCGAGAGCAATTCCAATGAGATAAGTGTCAAGCATTATCATTGAAGAATTTAAAATGAAAAAAAAATCTAATATTTTTTTAATCATAGTAAAATAATTTAAGATAGCATAAAACTTAATTTTTAATTAAAAGACATTTCATTAATCTTTTGAAAATATTATATATATCGTAACAATATATTAGTACTAATAATTTAATTTATAAAAGAATCAAAATACTATTGAAATCCATACAAAAAGCGTGGGGGGTAAGCCTGTACTTACCTTGAGGATTGCATGTTGAGGCAATTCAATTAAAATCCATCATCTAAATGCGGTTGGTTGAGCAAGCGTTGCACGACCCATCTTATATGATTACTCTCCAACAAAACCAACATCTTTAAGATAATGGTGTAAAGAGAAACATGTAGGCACTTAATTAAGTTTTTATCAGATTCCAAGATTGAAACTGAAAGAGTTGAGGAGAGTCCTAATTACATCAGCTTGCTCATCGTCAGATCTGGCCTTTTGGTGAGCAGCAGCTAGCAGGATCGGGCCTTCACTTGATGTAGATAAATCTGATCATGTATCAATCTGAATTTCTCTTTGAGCCTCTTAACCTGCATAACCATTAGAGATTTCAGAAACTACTAATAAATTATATATCTTAAAAAATTGGCACTGTAGCGTTGAGAAAAGAACTAGGAAACCAAGAGCGAATACCCTTTTCAGGTCAATTTCTATATCTTGCTTCCGTTGGCCCAAAGAATGTCTTAAGTTGGTAATGTCAAAAACAGTATCCAAGTCGTCTTCAAATGCAGATTCTAGGTCCTGCCGAAGAATTGCTGGCAACTTGTCCACCACTGGCATCAAAAGAAAACAGTTGAACTGCAAATGACAAAATCAAATCGTTAACATATTTTGCCAAGCTCAGTATGGCACATAAAACTGATAGAAAGACCAGCACTCATCAGCTGTCAACAATGTACTGAAAACAAATGCCAAAAGAATAAAGAACAAAATTCAAAATAAAGAAAACCAAAACCAGCAAGTAAAAAGATACACCCATGAATTAAGCAAGAAACTCTTCATCAAATTGTTCATCAACCACGTTTTTAACCTTCAACTCAGCAGAGGCCAAGAAATACTCTCTTATGCCATGAAATATCTGTTGGACAAGACCATATACAATCCTCTCAGATGAAGGAGCAAGTCTCCGATTCCAAAGGGTACTGTCAAGAAGGTCAGCAAGCCTTGTTTCTGTTGTTTGTGTGGAAGAGTCAACGCCCAATGCCAACTGACTGAGCTTGACTTCTGCCTTCGGCTTGGTATCATGCTTCTCATTACCAACCAAACTCGAGGTCGACTCATGTGGAAGTGCAGTAGACACCACGTTACCTCCCATGGGAGGCTGTTCCGTTCCGCCAAAGGACTCCAGGAATTGCCGCAACCCAGCCCGATTCTGGAATTGTGACATCAAAGAAATCATACTAAAGTGTCATCATGAATAGAATAACTTGTGGCTTTAAACAACAGATGGATAGTTTATCCATATGAAATCATTGGGAAGTAACCTCTTAACAAGCCTGTGAAAGATAGCTACATGCTTTCTAGAGAAACAATGAAATGAAATATATCAAAGCTCAAAGAGAGACTCATTAACACAGAAATACTTATCACAAAGTTAAATATTAGATCTACCAACTCCTCTGGACAAATATCGTTAACCTAAATTACAACAGAAAGTAAAACACATAAAAAAGTCCTTTGCAGAGGATAATATTTTTCTCCAAAAATCAGGTACGTTTAACCTTATTGTGGAGGGACCATGTCACATATCGTGTTGTGCTCACTAAATCCTCCATGCATCTGTGGCAAGTAAGAAATAAAAAAGAAATTAGCCAACAAAACGGACTACCAATTTAACCAAAGAATGCATGGACAAAGTGAACTTACCTGAGCATTCATGAAGGACACAAATAAAAAACCTCTGAGCAATCTTTCAGATAAGAAGACTATAATATGAGGTGCTACATTTACTACAGAAGGAAACCTTTGTTCAAGTAACTCAAAATGGATATTTAATGAGGTGCTCCAGAACCACTAACGTAGCTGAAAATTGTGGCATGATAAAAGATGTAAAGAGTTTGCTCCAATCACAGACTTAAAGGAGGCAAAATAGCCCGAACCCGGCCTAGCCTGACCTAAAATCAACAGATTTGCCCAAATTGACCAAACTTTGGGTCAGGTTTGGACTTCTTTTGCTTCAAACCATGTTCGGCCTTGGGCTTTATGGTCCTTAACCTGAAACCCTACATGTATATATTCTAGGATTTCTTTTCGTATCTTCTACTCTTCTTATTTTTCTCTACTGCCTCTTACTGTAGGCCTTTTATTCCTCTATTGCAAGCCACACCAGTCCTCTACGGTGATTTTTGTTTCTTTTTTGGTATTTGGTTTTTTGTCTTGCTTCTCCATGTCTAGTACTTGTCAACTAAGGGGTTTTGCCTCTTATGGACTTGTCTCTCTGGTGCTCCCTTATTTTTGCATTCTCTGGTATTTGTCTTATCAGGACTAAATGCCTCATACTTTCTCTAGTATCCGGCTTTTATCGTGCTTCTCTATCTCTAGTGCTTGTTAACTAATGGGATTTGCTTCTCCTCTGGTAGTCTAGACTTATCTTCTCTAGTGCTCCCTTATTTTTGCTTTCTTTGGTATTTGTCTTTGTAAGCTTCAAAGAAGAAGTAATTTTATTATGTATTGAGTATGTACTGAGTAGGGCTTTATATACAGACAGTTGTTAGCGTAATATAGAATACAATCCCTATAATCAAGCTATACATAATTAGGATTATTCCTAGAATCATGCGATAGAATCATAATCCCTAGAATTAAGGATGTAATCTATAACACTTCCCTCAAGTTGGAGCATAGATATTAATCATGCCTAACTTGTTACAAATATAGTTGACCCGACCTCGATTCAAAGCTTTTGTGAAAATATCTCCAAGTTGTTCTCTGGTCTTGACATATCCTGTAGAGATTAAGTTTTTTTGGATCTTTTCTCAAACAAAGTGGCAATCAATCTCTACGTGTTTAGTTCACTCATGAAATATAGGATTAGATGCAATATGTAGAGCAGCTTGATTATCATACCAAAGTGTGGCCGGTTTTGAGACATTAAGGCCAATTTCAGAAAGAAGTTGTTCTCACTCGTGGCTTGTGCCATTGCTCGATATTCAGATTCTACACTTGATCTGGACACAACATTTTGCTTCTTGCTTTTCCATGAGACTAAATTCCCTCCAACAAACACGCAATATCCAATTGTAGACTTTCTGTCAATGTTGGAACTGGCCCATTCAGCATCCAAAAAACATTCGATATGTGTGTGCCCATGATTGTTGTATAGTATCCCTAGACCAGGAGCTCCGTTTAGGTAACATAGGATCTGCTATAGGATAGCTCAGTGATGAATAGTTGGAGATGGCAGCAATTTCAGGACGAGTCACTGTTAAATAATTTAGTTTTCCAGCTAATCTTTTGTATTTTTCGAGATCTTCAAACAAGTCTCCTTCTTTAGAGAGTTGTAGATTCAGAGTCATTGGAGTATTGCATGGCTTAACTCCCAATTTTCCAGTCTCAGTTAATAAATCTAGAACGTACTTTCTTTGGGACAGAAAAATTCCTTTCTTGCTCCTCATCACCTCTACTCCCAGAAAATATTTCAAGGGCCCTAAGTCCTTGGTTTGAAACTAGCTATGAAGAGAAGACTTTAAAGATGAGATGCCCATATGATCACTTCCAGTATTAACAATATCATCCTTATAGACAACAAGAAGCATTGTTGACTAGTGTTAGCTATAATTGGAATGAATTATCTATTGTTAGCTGTAAATATTTCTTTCCTAAATTAGGCATAGAATTCTTTCCTATTTAGACATAGAATTTCTGTATAAATACCTATGTTCATGAAATGTAAAGAATGTGAGAAAAAGAATAAGAAATTCTTTCTTCATCAAAAGTCTTCATGGTATCAGAGCCATTGCTGCCTTTTTGAGGTGAGTTTTCCCTCCCTTGCAGCATTTTTTTTTGGCTGGTTGCTGTTATGGTTTTTTCAAAGAGGTTGAGTTTCCTCCCTCTTCTTCCGTCACCGCTCCTACAACCGGAAAACCCACCCTCCGATCGGCGTCCCCCGAAATCCGGTCACCAGAAACTGCCTCATGTGGGCATACACGCCAATCGAAGTTCTGTGTACTGTAGCTCATGCGCCGACGACTGAACCTCCGATTGGTCTCCTCGGCATCGCACGACCATTTCCGGCAACATTCCGTGATTTTTCTATTGTCGCTTCTGCTTTGAGCTTTTATTTGACAATGGGGGACACTAAGGCAGTAGATAATACCTCTCTTTCACAAATCTGTGCTATGAAATTGGATGGGGCTGGTACGTATCTTGCTTGGTCTCGAGCCTGTTTGTTGTTTATTAAATCCAAAAAACTGCTAGGTTATATCACTAGAGAGAAAAAACCACCTAATATTTCTGACCCTGCCTATAGCCAATGGGACTCTGATAATTCACTTGTTATGACATGGCTTTTGAATACTATGCACCCTAGCATTTCCAAACAGTATTTATTGCTTGATACTGCAGAAAAAATCTGGAACTCAACCAAACGCACTTACTCTCGCAAAGGGAATGATGCCCAGATCTTCGAAATTCGAAATAAAATCCATGGTACAAAACAAGGTGAGTTAACCATCATTGATTATTTTTTTGAATTAAGTGGGCTTTGGCAGGAGATAGACTATTATCAAGATCTCTAGACTATTATCAAGATCTCCAGGCACATTGTATTGAAGATGCAGTTTTATTTCACAAACTGGTTGAAAAAGAGTGGGTCTATGATTTTCTGGTTGGTTTGAATCCCGAATATGATCAAATCAGGATTCAAGTTCTTGGTAAGATTCCTTTTCCTTCTCTTGAGGATGCATACTCTCATGTTCAACAAGAGGAAAGTCGTCGTAATGTTATGCTTTACCCCACACCAACTGAGAAATCTGGGTTAATAGTCTCTCATGAGCAACCAAAAGGAAATTCTTCTGATAAAGATCATGTGCACTGTGACTATTGTGGGAAATCACGGCATACAAAGGAGACTTGCTGGAAGCTTCATGGTCGACCAAACAGAGGTTGTGGGGGAAAACGAGTCAATTACTTTAGGAAACAAGCAAACATGGCGGAAACTGGGGAAGCATCCAAGGAGACAGACTCTATTGACACTTTATCTTCTGATGAAATTCAGCATCTTAGTCAACTTCTAACCAAGCTTGACTCCTCCACTATTGCTACATTCAATTATGTGCAATCAGGTACTGCCTTTACTGCTCATCTTAATTCTTGGATTATTGATTCTAGTGTGAATAGACACATGACAGGCACTTCAAAAGGCTTTCAAAACTACTCTCCATGTCTTAAAGGGGATAATGTCAGAATAGCCAATGGCTCTTTAACCCCTGTCTCTAGAACAGGTTCTATTGACTGTACACCTAATATTAAACTTTCATCTGTTCTCCATGTGCCTGAATTTCCTGTTAATCTTCTATTTGTTAGCTCCATCACCAAGGCTCTAAATTATAAAATCGAGTTCTTCCCTGACCATTTTGTTTTTCAGGATCTTCACACAGGGAGGAGGATTGGCAGTGGTAGATTGCATGATGGCTTATACATGATTGATGTAACTCGAGACTATGGTCAAGTTTTTTGGAGATAATAAGGAAGTCAATCGGGAAATTGTTCATTGGCATAGACAGTTAGGGCATCCATCTTTTTTTGTTTTAAAGAAATTATACCCTAGTTTATTTTTGAGGACTTAGTTTGAATCATTGTGTTGTGATGCTTGTGAGTATGCTAAGCATACTAGAAACTCCTATCCTTTGAGTAATAATAGAAGTACTATTGCTTTTGAGACTATTCATTCTGATGTATGGGGACCTACTCAAACGGTTTCTTTATCTGGTAGTTGATGGTTTGTTACCTTTATTGATTGTTGCACTAGGATGACTTGGGTATATTTGTTAAAAACCAAAAGTGAGGTGTTTTCTTGCTTTCGGTCATTTTATAAGATGATTTGTACTCAGTTTGATGCTAAGATTAAAATTCTTAGAACTGACAATGGCACAGAATACATGGATAAAAACTTTGGTGCTTATTTGGAGTCTAATGGCATAATCCATCAAACTAGTTGTCCTTACACTAGTGCACAAAATGCGGTAGCTGACAGGAAAAATAGGCATCTATTAGAGGTAGCAAGATCTCTTATGTTCACCATGAATCTACCAAAATCTTACTGGGGGGATGCCATTTTAGTAGCTACCTACCTTATCAACAGGATGCCACTCAAAAGTTTTGATTTTCAGAGTCCTCTAGAAGCTTTAAAGGGTAAAAATGAATACACTGTTCCTCTAAAGGTTTTTGGGTGTATATGTTTTGTTCACACTAGGAATGCTGGGAAACTTGATCCTAGAGCCCTCAAATGTGATTTCCTTGGGTATTCTCCTACACAGAAAGGTTACAAATGTTATCCTCCTCCTTCTCAGAGAACTTTTGTCAGTATGGATGTTACCTTCTGAGAATCTGAGCCCTATTTCAGCCTTACCTCATCACCTCTTCAGGGGGAGAACAATAAGACGAAAAAGGTGTCTTTTCCTAGTTCCGTTGTTGAACCTCTTGATGACATTGCCACAGGGGAGAGTGAAATTGGAGATAGAGTTCAGGGGGAGACTATTGGGCGTTTAGATAAACCTGATTTGATAAGATATTCAAGAAGAAATAGGGTCCAAAAAGCCATCATGCAATCTACTAATCTACATTTCCAAATGAATTAGATTTGCTTATTGCTCACAGATAAGGAATCAGGTCTTGTACTAAAGACCCTCTATCTAACTTTGTCTCTTATGATTCTTTGTCCCCCTCCTATAGAGCCTTTGTCTTGTCTATTTCCTCTATGTCTATTCCACAGAATTGGAGAGAGGCTATCACGGATCCCAAGTGGAAGCAAGCTATGATTGAAGAAATGAAGGCTTTGTCAAAAAATGAGACTTGGGAACTTGTCCCTTCTCCACTAGACAAGAGATTGGTTGGTTGCATGTGGGTCTTCACTGTAAAGCATAAAGTTGATGGTTCAATAGCGAGATTCAAAGCAAGATTGGTGGCTAAGGGATTCACTCAAACTTATGGAGTGGATTACCAGGAGACATTTGCTCCAGTAGCAAAAATGAACACCATCAGAGTTCTGCTATCATGTGTAGCTAACCTTGATTGGGACTTACAACAGCTTGATGTGAAGAATGCATTTCTTCATGGAGACTTGGAAGAGGAAGTGTATATGGAGATTCCTCCTGGTTTTGATAATGAACACAGTCACGAGAAGGTATGTAAGCTGAAGAAAGCCTTGCATGGACTAAAACAACCCCCAGAGCTTGATTTGATAAATTCAGCAAAGCCATGATCTCCTTTGGCTATCAACAAAGCAATGATGGTCATACCCTCTTCATAAGACATAAAGAGGGTAAACTTACTCTTCTCATAGTTTATGTTGATGACATTGTAGTAACAGGAAATGACAAAGAGGAGATGGCTCGATTAAAGAAGCTATTGGCACAGGAATTTGAGATCAAGGATCTAGGAAAATTGCAGTACTTCTTAGGAATTGAGGTTGCCAGGTCAGAAAAAGGGATCTTTGTTTCTCAAAGGAAATATATTTTAGATCTCTTGAAAGAAACCGGTATGACAAGTTGCAAACCAATAGAATTGCCCATTGAAAGCAATCATAAGTTACAAGCAGGGGTCGGGAAGTCAGTTGATAAGGAGAGAAATCAGGAGATGGTTGGAAGACTCATTTATCTCTCTCACACCAGACTAGACATAGCCTATGCAGTTAGCTTGGTGAGTCAGTTCATGCACGATCCTCGAGATTCTCATATGAAAGTTGTCCTCCGCATTTTGCGGTATCTGAAGTCTGCTCCAAGAAAAGGTCTATTTTTCGCTAAGCATGGTCACTTCAAAATTGAAGCCTTTACAGATGCAGATTGGGCTGGATCTCTAGACGACAGGACATCTACATCCGATTATTGCACTCTTGTAGGAGGGAACTTGGTTACTTGGAGAAGCAAGAAGCAAAGTGTAATTGCCAGATCAAGTTCAGAAGCTGAATATAGAGCCATGGCACAAGGTGTTTGCGAACTTCTTTGGCTACAAAAGTTACTAGAGGAATTGAAACTATGCAAAAAAGGGGGACTTTTCTTGTACTATGACAACAAAGCTGTCATTAGTATAGCTCATAATCCAATTCAGCATGACCGGACAAAACACATTGAAATTGATCGACACTTCATCAAAGAAAAGGTTGCAAGTGGTATCTTAAGTTTGTTTCATGTGTCATATGAAAAACAACTAGCTGATGTGTTCACAAAGGGTCTCAACAAACAGGTTTTTCATACACTAGTTTGCAAGTTAGGCATGTGTGACATCTTTGCACCAACTTGAGGGGGAGTGTTGACTAGTGTTAGCTATAATTGGAATGAATTATCTGTTGTTAGCTGTAAATATTTCTTTCCTAAATTAGGCATAGAATTCTTTCCTATTTAGACATAGAATTTCTATATAAATACCTATGTTCATGAAATGTAAAGAATGTGAGAAAAAGAATAAGAAATTCTTTCTTCATCAAAAGTCTTCAAGAATAATTCCAGATGTAGAGTGTCTATAAAAAACAGAGTGATCCGATTTACTCTTATTCATTCCAAATGCTTCAATGGCCTAGCTAAATTTTCCAAACCAAGCATGGGGGCTTTGTTTTAAACCATATAGAGATTTTCGAAGACGACAAACTTTACTAGACTCCCCCTAAGCAACAAAACCAGGTGGTTGCTTCATGTAGACTTCCTCGTGGAGGTCATCATGGAAAAAAGCGTTTTTTATAACTAACTAACGCAACGGCCAATCATAAGTAGCGGCCAGAGAGATGAATAGACGAATGGATGTCAATTTGGCTACAGATGAAAACGTATCAGAATAATCAACACTATAAGTTTGAGCAAAGCCTTTTGCAACAAGCCGAGCTTTGAGTCGATCTACTAAGCCATCATAGTTAACTTTGATTGTGAACACCCATTTACAGCCAATGGCCTTCTTACCAATAGGTAATGGTATCAATTCTCAAGTACCATTGGCATCTAAAGCATTCATCTCTTCTATCATAGCATCATGCCAACCAGGGTGAGATAAAGCCTGATGGACAGTCTTTGGGATAGTGACAGAATCAAGGGAAGCAATAAAAGAACACGAGGAAGAAGATAAATGATCATAAGAAACAAGTGATGAAATACGGTAGCTGCATTGACGTTTACGTTTGCGAAGAGCAATTAGGAGATCATCGGGTGATGGATCTGATGGCGAAGAAGAACTGGATATGGGGTGTGTATCAGGATGATCTCGTAGTCTAGAATAGACAAAACGAAGAGGTGGCGGTTGTGTAGGCGTAGCCTTGGTAGTTTGAAAGGTGAATTCGTAAACAAGCAAATCATCATCAGCCTCCGTTCCTGAGACTGAAGAATGAGGAAAGAAAAGAACCTGTTCTAAAAAGGTAACATCAGCTGAAACAAGATATTTGTTAAGAGTGTGACAATAGCAACAATACCCCTGTTGTAGACGGGTATAGCCAAGAAAAACACATTTTACAAACTTGGGGTCTAACTTAGAGATTTGAGGACGTGTGTCCCGAACAAAGCAAGTACTACCAAAAATGCGTGGTGGAATATCATACAAGGGTTTAGAGGGAAAGAGGACAGTGTAAGGTATCTCCCTGTGAAGGACAGAAGAGGGCATACGATTAATTAAAAAACATGCTATGGAGACTGCATCAGCCCAAAAGGATTTAGGAACTTTCATCGGAAACAATTGCGCTCTCGTAGTTTCAAGGAGATGGCAATTTTTTTCTCTCAGCCACGCCATTTTGAGTATCAACACATGAAGATAGGCAGAGAATACCATGTTGGATCATGTAGGACTGAAATGGTGTAGAGAAATATTCCTTGGCATTATCACTTCGTAAAGTGCAGATTGAGACATTAAACTGGGTTTTAATCTTAGCACAAAAGGCAGAAAAATAAGAAAATAATTCAAAACAATTTTTCATGAGATAAAGCCAAATTACACGAGAGAAATCATCAACAAATGTCACAAAATATTGAAACCTAGTTTGACATAACAGGGCATGGGCCCCAAACATCAGAGTGTACTAATCCAAATGGGGAACTAGACCTTTTATTGATTCAAGGAAAAGAAGATAGACGATGGTGCTGAGCAAACTAACAGGACTCACAATCTAAAGAAGATACATTATGAAATTGAGGACAAAGTTTCTTCAACAAGAGTAAAGATGGATGTCCTAATCGACAATGGGCTTGAAATGGGGTCAAGACACTAGGGCAAGCAATAGGTTTAGGTACTGAGGCATTCAGAACATAGAGACCTCCTGATTCTACTCCTCTAGCAGTAGTCTTCATCATAAGATCCTGAAAAATACGATGATTAGGAAATAATGAAATAAAACAATTTAAGGTACGAGTGAGTTTACTCCCAGGCAATAAATTAAAGGAGAGTCTAGGTAAATTTAAGACAGATGTTAGGGACAAAGAG
The DNA here is from genome assembly GCA_025594535.1 of Erythroxylum domingense. Classification (NCBI taxonomy): domain Eukaryota; kingdom Viridiplantae; phylum Streptophyta; class Magnoliopsida; order Malpighiales; family Erythroxylaceae; genus Erythroxylum; species Erythroxylum domingense. The sequence continues at coordinate 18,840,124 of JANQBM010000005.1, read as the reverse complement.
GATGTAGGATAGACAGTGTCAAACCCAATAACAGAGGAAGTGGAGCTGTCAGCTAATGTAACATGAGAAGGAGATGAGTGTCTAGAAAAAGTAGAAAAGAGGCTAGAATTACCTATCCTATGATCTGAGGCACCAGAATCAATGACCCATTGGGTGGAAGAGGAAAGAAAGCACATAGATGTGTTACCTGAGTCATAGCAGTAATAAGTGAGGATGAATGCTTCAGTGCCTCTTGATATTGAGTGAACTTGGCAAATTCCTCAGCAGATACAGTAATAGTCTTCTCAGTAGATGAGCTAGGTGCATAAGTAGCAACAATATGGGTGGAATGTGATTTCTGAGATTTATTTTGTAGCTTCCAACAGGTGTATTTAGTGTGACCGGGCTCATGACAATATCCATAGATGATTCCTCTTGCATCTTGACTCTTATTGCTCCAATTTCCACTACTTCGATTGTGATGTTTATGAGATGATTTTTTAGAGTTGGATTCATGAGTTCGACTCACAGGAGCACTAGAATTCTAAGTACTACGAGGAGCAAATGAATTAATGTCTATGCGAAGTATCTGAGTAAATACCTCGTGCAGGGAGGAAAGTTCTGTATTGGATAGAATCTGAGATTTAGCAACATCAAACTGAGAATTTAAACCAACCAAAAAACTCATAACAGCCATCTGTTCCCGTTGAACTTGTTGGACCTTGATATCAGGACTAAATGGGAGAAGAACATTTAATTCCTCGTAAATCTTTTTAAAATTCATAAAATATGACTGAAGAGATTGATCATGTTGCTCAACTCTATAAAAACCTTTGCATACTTCATAAATTTGAGATATGTTTCCTTTGCCAGAGTATAAGAATTCCAGATAATCCATTAATTCCTTAACATCCTCACAGTGATTGGTGAGACAGATGACTTCAATATCAATAGAATTCCAAATCTGTAAGAATAAAAGAGCATCATCACGTAGCCATTCCCGACGAGTGTGGTACAATGGGGGATCATCGGTGAGATGAGTATCCTTCGAGGTACCCCGTAGGTAAATCCTTTGCATCAAAATAATTGTGCCCTGTTAATTTATGTTCTGTAATTCTAGACAGCACAGGAATGACATCTGCTACAGCTAAACTCTTATCGTTAGCCATAATGAAATGGATAATGGATATACACTAGAAACTTAGAGCTGAAAATAAGAAAAAAAGAGATCGGGAAAAGTACAAATAGAACACACAGGAACAAAGTAACCTGCTGCACACAAAATTCCAAAATAGGTGGACCAAAATTAACAGCGTCCCGACATAAAAGTCAAGGCAGCGTCTAGACAGTACAAGGGATTGGCGTCTGGGCACGTGCATTGCACGTCAAAGCTAAGGATGCTGTGTCATTGCCGGTGAGGGTGATCGGAGGTCGCCATGCTGAAAGAGACCAAGAAAAGTACCCAAAACCTGTCCACTGGACAGTGAATCTGCACACCAGCAGACCAAAAAAAAGGAAAACTGAAGGAGACGTATGTATCTGATACCATGTAAGCTTGAAAGAAGAAGTAATTTTATTATGTATAGAGTATGTACTGAGTAAGGCTTTATATACAGAAAGTTGTTAGCCTAATATAGAATACAAGCCCTATAATCAAGCTATACATAATTAGGATTATTCCTAGAATCATGCAATAAAATCATAATCCTTAGAATTAAGGATGTAATCTATAAAATTAGGCAATCGAAGACGAAGAGGATGATCCATGTCGAAACTTTTCAGTTGGGTCGAGTCAAGTATGATCAAATCAAATTAGGGCTAAGTGGTTCGGATTTGAGGAGGCTTTAAACCACCCAAAACCCGATCAGGCTCGAACTCGGGCAGTATGAGCCAATTCTGATCGAGTCTCATTGCCATCACTAATATTTACAATAAAATGTATGTATAATTAAGGGTAGAAGTGTGTTTTCCAATATATATATATATTGTATAGGTTTTTTGTATATAAACCTAATTGTATGCTTATGTTTAACGTAAATGTGATAATAAGATTATCGCTTTCACAAATCTTCATGGTATCAGAGCCTCTCTACCGATTTTAAGGTTAAGTTTTCTCCCTTCAGCAGTAGGACAGTTCAGAAAAATAGTTTCTGATATGCTGATTTTCCGGCAAGTGTGAACAGGTCGTGTTTCGCCCCTCTTCTTTTGACACCACCCTCATCGAAGCACAACCCAAGTCAAGTTCTGCAGGTACCTAAATTTTCGGCACCGTTCGACCTCGTGTGTGACCACACGGGTTGCCAGCCTCTCTCGACTCTGACCAACTACAATCGAGTGACTTCCGACTTCTTTGTTTCTGGGACTAATCTGCTTCCTTTTGGAGTCTTTGCTGTCCCTTTCAAACAAGTTCTGCTTCTTTGTTTTTGGGACTAATCTGCTTCCATTTTTGAAGTCTCTGATGTCCCTTTTATGCCATTATGTCAGATACTAGGGAAGTAGAGAAACATTATCCCATTAATGACAGTCCCTACTCTCAGATTAGTCCTATTAAACTAGATGGTAGTAGCACTTGTTTAGCTTGGTCTAGATCATGTTTTCTGTTTATCAAGAGTAGAAGGCTACAGGGTTATATTGATGGAAATAAGAAACCACCACCTGTTACTAACCCTTGTTTTAGTCAATGGCGCTTTGATAATTCATTGGTTATGTCTTGACTTTTTAATTCTATGCACCCTAAGATCTCCCGATAGTATTTACTACTTGACACTGCGGAGAAGATATGGAAAGTTGCAAAAACCACCTATTCTCAGATGGGAAATGATGCTAGGATTTTTGAACTTCAGAACAAAATGCATGGCACAAAACAAGGTGAGCTTACTGTTTTAGATTATTTTTCTAAGATGGGTAATTTATGGTAAGAAATGAATTATTATCAAGATTTTGAAGCCAAGTGTGTTGTTGATGCGATACTGATTCAAAAAATGCTTGAGAGGAGCGACTCTATGATTTTTTGGTTGGTTTGAACCCAAAATTTGACCAATTGAGAGTTCAAGTTGTTGGCAGATCCCCTTTTCCCTCTCTTGAGAAGGCACGTTCTTTAATCCAGCAGGAAGAGACCAAAGGAAGTGTCATGCTTTACATTGCACCAATTGAGAAGTCGAGCGTAATAGCCCATACTACTCACGAGCAGCCCCAATTGAGGGTTCAAGTTATTGGCAGACCCCCTTTTCCCTCTCTTGAGAAGGAACATTCTTTAATCCAGCAGGAAGAGACCAATGGAAGTGTCATGCTTTACATTGCACCAGTTGAGAAGTTGGGCTATTCACGAGCAGCCAAAGGATGTTACTTCTGATAAAGACCATTTGTACTGTGATTACTGTAGAAAGGCAAGGCATACAAAAAAGACTTGCTGGAAGTTGCATGGGAGACCTGCTAGGGGTCTAGGACGAAAACGAGCCAAGGGCTAAAGCAAATTTGTTAGAAACAATAGAATCATCCAAGGAGTTTGCTTCAGTTGATAGTCTCTCTGTTGATGAAATTCATCATTGCAGGCGTCTCCTGTCACAGCTCAACTCTTCCTCCAGTACTACTCCAATTTTGTCAAGTTAGGTAACACTTTTGGTCAACTTGACTCATGGATTATTGATTCCGATGCGAATAGACATATGACAGGCATTTCTAAAAGCTTTCTTAACTACTCTCCTCTAAAAAGGGATAGTGTTAGGGTGACTGATGGGTCTTTAACTCCTATTTTTAGGACAAGTTATATTGTCTGTACTTCTAATATTAAGTTGTCTTATGTTCTTCATGTTCCTCAATTCCCTGTCAATCTTTTATCTGTCAGTGCTATCACAAAGACTCTAAATTGTAAAGTTGACTTTTTTCCTGATAATTGTATCTTTCAGGATCTTCAAACAGGGAGGAGGATTGGTAGTGGTAGAGAGCATGATGGAAGACATTCGAGGCTAGGCCTTTTTTAGGGGGATATCAGGATGTCAACCAGGAAATAATAGAGTGGAATAGGCGGTTAGGGTATCCATCATCTTTTGTCTTAGAAAAACTATATCCTAGTTTATTTTCTAAAACTCGGTTTGATTCTTTATCTTGTGATGCTTGTGAGTATACTAAGCATACTAAAAACTCTTACCATTTAAGTGATAATAAAGCCATTGTTCCTTTTATGCTTATTCATTCTGACGTTTGGGAACCTACACAAACTGCTTCTTTGTCTAGAAATCTATTTTAATTGATTGTTGCACTAGAATGATTTCGGTGTATTTGATTAAAGCAAAAAGTGATATTTTCTCCTGCTTTCAATCTTTTCATAACATGGTTCACACCCAGTTTGATGCTAAGATAAAAATCTTGCAAACTGATAATGGGACAAAATGCATGGTTAGTACATTTGGTACTTATTTGGAGTCTCATGGGATTGTTCATCAAACTAGTTATCCTTATCCTAGTGCTCAAATTGGGGTAGCTGAACAGAAAAATAGACATTTGTTGAAAGTTGTTAGATCCCTTATGTTTACCATGAATGTTCCAAAGCCATACTAGGGGGATGTTATACTAGTAGCAGCCTATCTCAAAATGCCTCTCAAAACTCTCCAATTCAGGACTCCTTTAGAAGTCTTAACTGGGAAACATGGCTATACTGTTCCACCAAAGGTTTTGGGGTGTGTAATCTTTGTCCACACTAGGAATGTTGGAAAATTAGACCCGAGGGCCCCGAGATGGGTGTTCATTGGGGATTCTCTAACTCAAAAGGGATATAAGCGCTATCACCCCCCATCTAGGAAGTTTTATGTCAGTATGGATGTTACCTTTCGGGAGTCTGAACCTTACTTTGACACTACACAGTCACCTCTTCATGGGGAGAGTAGTGAAGAAGAAGTGGTGCCTGTGGTACTTTTGTTCAAAGTGAGAATGAGGAGACTAATGCTCAAGAGGTGAATGAGAAAATTGATGATTTTCAGGGGGAGAATGTTGCTGGATGTTTAGATAGACCTGATTTGTTGAGATACTTGAGGAAGAATAGGTCTGAAAAAGTGCAAGAATCCTTGGGTGAGTTATCTTCTGATTTTGATTTAAATTTACCCATTGCTCAAAGAAAAGGGGTCAGGTCGTGTACAAAACATTCTATTACTAACTTTCTCTTATAATTCCTTGCTCCCTCCTATAAGGCCTTTGTCTTGTCTCTTTCTTCTATGTCTATTCCACAGGATTGGAGGGAAACTATCACAAATGCAAAATGGAAAGAAGCTATGGTAGAAGAAATGAAAGCTCTTGCCAAAAATGAAACATGGGAACTAGCTGCTTCTCCAAGAAAGAAGCTAGTTGGTTGCAAGTGGGTGTTCACAATAAAAAACAAAGCTGATGGTTTGATCGAAAGATTCAAAGCCAGATTAGTGGCAAAGGGATTCACTCAGACTTATGGTGTTGATTATCAGAAGACATTTGCACCTGCTGCAAAAATGAACACAATTAAAATCTTGCTATCATTTGCAGCTAACTTGGATTGGGATTTGCAGCAATTTGATGTGAAAAATGCATTCCTACATGGAGACTTGCAAGAAGTTTATATGGGGATTCCTCCTGGGTTTGATAATGAAAGAAATCAAGGAAAGGTGTGTAGATTGAAGAAAGCCTTGTATGGGTTAAAACACTCTCGTAGAGCTTGGTTTGACAAATTCAACAAAGCCATGATCTTTTTTGGGTATCAACAGAGCAATGTTGATCATAACCCTCTTTATGAGACACTACAAGGGTAAAATCACTCTTTTTATTGATTATGTTGATGATATAGTGATGACAGGACATGATAAAGAAGAAATGGCTCAGTTGAAGGAGCTTTTGGCAAGAGTTTGAGATCAAGGATCTTGGAAAGTTACAATACTTCTTGGGAATTAAAGTTGCAAGATCAACAAAAGGAATCTTCATTTCTCAGAGGAAATACATGATGGATCTTTTGGAGGAAATTTGGTATGTTGGGATGTAAACCAACATAATCACCCATTGAAAGCAATCATAAGCTGCAAGTAGAAACTGAAAACTCAGTTGATAAAGGCAGATATCAGAGATTGGTTGGTAGGCTTAACTATCTTTCTCACACCATACCAGATATTGCTTATGTAGTTAGCTTGGTGAGCCAGTTTATGCATGATGCTAGAGAATCTCATCAGCATGCTGTCTTTCGCATGTTGCAATATTTAAAGTCAACCCTAAGAAAAAGTCTTCTTTTTTTGAAACATGGTCATCTTTGAATTGAAGCCTTTACAAATGCAGATTGGGTTGGAACTCTAGATGATAGAAAATCCATTTCTAGTTATTGCACACTTATGGGAAGTAACTTGGTCACTTGGAGAAGCAAGAAATAGAGTGTGGTTGCGAGATCAAGTGCAGAAGCAGAATACAGAGCTATGGCTCAAGGTGTCTGTGAACTTTTATGGCTACAGAAGTTGCTAGCAGAGTTGAAGTTGGCTAGAGAAGACAAGTTATCATTGTATTGTGATAACAAAGCTGCAATCAGTATTGCTCAGAATCCTGTTCAACATGACCGGACGAAGCACATCAAAATTGATCGACATTTCATCAAAGAAAAGTTAACTGATGGTATCTTAAGCTTGTCCCACGTAACGTCCAAAAGACAGCTAGCTGATGTTTTCACAAAAGGACTCAATAGTTGAGCCTTTCATACGATAGTTTGCAGGTTGGGCATGTGTAATATTTTTGCACCGACTTGAGGGGGAGTGTTGGTTATTACGTATAATTAAGGGTAGAAGTGTATTTTACAATATATATATATATATATATATATATATATAAGTAATAACCATAGATATATATATATTGTATAGGTTTTCTATGTATAAACCTAATTCTATTCTTACGTTTAACGCAAATGTGATAATAAGATTATCGCTTTCACAAATCTTCATAAAGTAAGAGGAAGTTGTAGTTGTACTACAAAATAACATTGGCACACTTTTTTTTCAGTTTAGAAGATCCTCAAGGTTTACTACAATGGTATGAGCAGAAGCAGCTTAATTAGAAATGTTGCTTCAATGAGGAATATAAGGGAGAGTGGTGGGAAGAATATAAATCATCCTTATTGCCATTGGTGAAGAGAAGTGGTGCCGTTAGGAAAATTATAAGAAAAAGAGAACAAAACAGTAAAACCCCATGTAAACAGAAAGAAGAAACAGACAGCTCCCAAGGAATAGGAAAGAAGAGGACAGATTATTAAAGGAAGATATGGTTTCAGGAGATGATAAGAAAATTTGGAGAAAGGAGAAATTTATAGGTAGAGTTTTAAATTAGGTTATCATATGAATTAAGGGAATTGGGTAAATTAAATTAATCCTAATAACCAATGTACTTATTTATATACTAAGTTATTTGCATACATCATAGTTATACATTATTTTTAACACTACCGAACTAAAGTTTGAGGACTGATTTGCACCTCATCCCAAGAAAAAGAAGGATCAGATACTCCATAACAAACATAATACCCCCTTAGTTATGATGCAGATAAAACATAGAGTGTTACTAAAAGGAAGACAAAAAAAGGGGTATCAAGAAATTTACTTTTCACGACATGCTCTCTCAGTAGATTCGGCAAAATTATTAAATGCAGAAGCAACACGTCTGAGGAAGACATCATGCCCACTAAAATATTCTCCTTCTCTCTGTGACAATCAAGTTTAACCATCCAGTTATGCGAAATTTTAAAAGAGGAATAAATAACGAATAACTATTTACCAATTACTGTAACCCAACCTGAAGAAGGTAGACAGAAATAGGAAGTAATCTCTTCAAAATATGTAAGAGCCTAGATCCCAACTGTGACACAAGAAGAAAACTTTCAAGTTGTGAAACAGAAGACGGAACATTCAAACATAAAACAGAGAGAAATCAAAGGTAAACTACATCGCTTGTGATTCCTAAGGCTATTTGCAAGAAAAGTAAAGTACTCACGCATACACATTCAGTAATTGTGTGAATAATTCAATTCAAAAGATGGCCCACTGTTGAATATGATTTTGCAATCCGATTCTATTACTTAAATGAGTCTTGGAATACTTGACCCCAAAAGAAATTATTCTTGTCTGGTGAAAGAGAATAGGTGAAATGGACCATGTGAAAAGCAGACATGATAATCAAGTCATTTCTTTTTTCTCTTTTATTTCTTAAAACATTGTCCAGAAAGCATTGTTTCTTCGACTACAAAGATGGAAGATGCTAAAATGGGGAAAAAAAAAAAAAAAGGAATCAGTTCACAAAAAAAAAGAGGGATAATAAGGGTAGACCATTGGAACATCTATTGAGGAATGTCTTCAAAGAAAATATCTGAATCTCTAAGCTGAATTTGCACTTTCTTTTTACTGATACCACAAAGAAATAATTTCGTATATCAATCAGACTATTTATTTTCTATGAATTCATAAATTTTAATTTTTTTCAGATAGTCTTAAAAATTTTGATTTTTCTGCAACCATATCTAAGTAGATATCTCTCCAACTTTCATCCAATACACTATTGTGAAGAATCTCAACTAAGACGATCTTTCAGTTTTCTCCTAGATATCTAACTAGGTCTCAAATCTTTCAGTTTTCTCCTAGGCATCTAATTAATGTCATCCAAAGCTGCAATACACCAAATAAATTATTTTCATCACCTTGTGCCATAAGAGAACATACAGTAATGATAGGATATTCATGAAATTCCAATTATTAAGCCAGAGGTTTCTGTAGAAATTCCAGAGAATCTGGATGCAGTTTCATACTCGATCTCATGGCTTATCTAAAATCTGTCCTTTGGTTGCACGGTAGCCCGCAAATTACCTAAATTGAAAGACATGGAAAATCTCTCAAAAGGGAAGTACAGAGTTTGCTTGGTCTGACTCTTGAATCCCTTTGGGAGACTTTGTTGAAGATTTATACCACATGAAGCCAATTCCTAAAAGTGCTCAAGAAAGAGAGTAATTTGGTCCAAGTGTTTATGTATGTTTTAAAGAAATCCATTGGTATAAGTGATTGCTGCCCATTTAATATGGAAGCTGTACCCAACTACAGTAATCAACTCGTAATTTTCTCTTTGTCAGAATCAGTATCCTATTGACTCATTTGATCACTAAATAATAAAGGGTGCAGTTTCAGATTAAAAAAGGAAAATAAAGAAGGCACAGTAGGGGGAAGTGAGGAAAAAAAAAAAAGAGGGACTCATTCCGAGAGAAAGCATCACTTATACCTGATGAAGAAAAGGTTCAAATGTATCTCGAGCCTTTGAAACAGCTATAACGCATGCTGTCCTGAAAGCCAAACAGTAAAAACAACAAAGTGCATAGAAAAGAGAAGAAAGAAGTAGGTAGAACTATTTAAAGGCAAATGTTTGGCAAATTGTGAACGTTTGGCAGAACAACATTGATTTAGCAGTAAGATTATGGTTACCTAGAGTAGTTAGTTCCATCATGAATATCTTCAACTCCGCATGCATTCACTATTTCTTCACGAGTGATTTGTGGACATTTGATTCCTCCAACGACAAAACGAAACTCTGCCATGGCACGATGATACTGTGCACCCCCATAAAGGCGCATCCCTGCATTCTACATGCCAAAAAGGACCGGTATTTTGAGATGGAAGATAGTTGCCATCTAATAAAATAACCATCAGAAGAAAACATCAAATCTTATGTTGTAAAAGGCAGCTAGAAATCAAAGTTCTATGGTTTCCAATGATTAATTGTAGAGAAGATAAATAATAAGGATTAAATTCCATGAATCAAATTGAATTAAAGGATTTAGGAGATATTTCTGGGCAAATAATCTCTACCTTATAAGGTCCAGTCATACATGGAAGCAGTCAGATCTATCCTATTGCCACGCTGATAATTACTTGTATTCATAAGTAAACTAAAAAGTAGAAAGATTGAGAAATGAAAAAACTCAATTGTACCGATACACATTTCTAAAAACAACATAAACATATTGAACTTTAAACTTGTAGAATTACCCAAAAAAATTGCAGTTAGTACACCTAAACCATCTAATGTAAGACACGAGAAGGGCCAAAAGAGGAAAAGAACAAGTGAGAGAGATTTATGGACCCTATAACAAAATCTAGAGCATGGGAAAACTTTTGTTTTAGTCAATGTTAGAATTTAGGAATTTAGGATAGACTATGCAATAATACTCTTAACTGTTGTTATGAGCTGCTATTAACATGTTACCCGTATATATTATTTTAGGTCTTAGATTCGACCTGCCACATATATCATATGTAACAGTAGTAGTTTATCATTCCAAAATAGTGATTTCTGAATATTAACATGAGGCAATTAGTCCATATTTCTGAAGTTTTCTTTACCATTTCTCTTAGGCTTAGTTTACAGCAATTAAAGCTAATTTGAACTGTCTAACATTTTCTTAAGTCCAATTTATGAGATGAGAATTTTGATATAAAATCCTACTTCCAAATGCAGAACTTTCCTCTTGGGTGGTGCTACATGAGATGAGTGAAATATTTAGGGAACTTACAGGTATTAGCTTGTAGGGGAATTGAAGACCATCAGTACCCACAAACGCTCCTCCATTTGTTCTTTCATCTTGCAGTGTTTCCCCTGGAAAGACGAATGAGAACTATTTTAAGTTTCCTAACACCAAGATAACTGCTAATTTGATGGAAACAAAAAGAATGATGGAGTAACTTTCATGGCAATGAAGCCATAAGAGTATATTATTTACCAAGCTTTAACATCAACTACTGTAAAGAAATCGAATAATTACCAAACTTATCAGGAGGTGCAACAACTGTCCCTTTCAAGAGCAAGGACAACTGAACAAGCAAACTATATGTCAGCAGTTGCAAATAAACAAGGAAAGTAACCAAGGATTAGGAATCAATGCCATTGTCCCTGTCAACAACTGTCACAAACACAAGCAGAGAGATAGAGAGAGAGACAGACACACACACACACACACCCACACCCACACCCACACCCACACAGAGAGATAGAGAGAGAGACCAATGCATGTAAAAACATCAATGGCAGTAATGGAAAGGAACCTTGGTCAAGAATAGATCATGAAATTCTCTCCCTTTCTCCTTCAATTTTGTTTCATCCACATTGCTGTCATCAAAAAGAAAGTGTAAAATAGCCATGAAATCATTCACATACTAAATTTGCATGTACACCATAATATTGTAAGATTAAATCTTATAACCTTGGGACAACTTGATAGTAAAAGAAAATAAAGACCATAAACTTTTATCACAGACCTGAGTTCCTTATTTATCTCGTTGAGCTTTCTTGTTGTGCAGCGGTACTCCTTTTCAAGTAGTGGAATGACCAATGGTACATTGTCCATATACCTAACATGATGTAAAAGAGTTCAGAGTTTTATAAAAAAAAAGGTGGGGTAAATCACTCAACCACAAGCTTTGATTTGATGGGACAAAGAGTTGGACTTGAAGGAGTTGAGGTGACTGTAAAGACAACAAGGACTGAAATTTACTATAGATTTCTTTATTAAATAAGTAGTAATAAGTTAGATACATTATCTTAGTTGTTTATGACTTAAACTTATTTAAGAATAAAGAATTCTTATTAGAGTATGATTCAACTTTATTTTGGATATTATAGTTATAAACTAGAATAAAGGTTAAAAAAACTTTTCCATCTATATGTATTCAACCCTTTCAATGAGAAGATCCTGAATATTTTTCTATAAAGTAGAGTTATTTATTTGAAAATGTGATGCTTTTTTTAAGAGTGATTCTCCTAGTTCCAAACTTTCCATTGCTTGTTTATCTCACTAAAATTTCAGCAATTCTAGCCTGATTTCCAACAATCAAAAACCCTAAAATCCTTGTGATATCAAACTTAAAATTCCAGCCATATCAAATCCTACAATTACAGCTATTCCAAAGTGGAAACTCCAATGAACTAAGCCGAAATCCTAAACCTAAAACTCAAATTCCAGCAACCATTAATTTGATATATCTTCTACTCATCATACATCATAACAAGCATGTAATTCTGAGATTAGTTATATAATATTGCAGATTGATATGAATGATAACAGTGTAATCAAGGGGAAAAAAAAGATAGACGAGCTTATAGGTGGTGCACCTTTTGTGTAGTAATTCTTCCAAAAATGACCTTAGTTTGCTGACACCTATTCTACTTCTTTCTTGTTCTGACAGGGGACGACCTAACTTTTCCTCCAAAGCTGCAACATCTTCTTTCTCTCTCAAGGAGATGGCCTATATGAAAAAAGGTAAAATAAAAACTCTAGGAGGTTTAAAATGATGAAGAGAACATCTATCAACAATATAACAATTAAAGGTTAGGGATAACGAATTAAAAAGTTCTAGACATTTTTAGATTTCTTCACTTTAGTGTCCAGCCTTTTATAGTTTTCAATTAAGTATTCAAACTTTTACAAATTATACAATTCGATTCAAAAGGTTGCCTCCATTAATATTTTGCTGATGTAAAAGATAGAGCAATGAAATGATTGACATCTAGAGAAGTTATGTGCCTCCTCATCTTCGTAAACATGATTTTTGAGCCTCCTTTGGCAAATACATTGGTGGTTACGTATTCAAAAATGTAGCCACATGTTTGATACTCAAAAACCATATGGGGAAGAAGAAATCACATAGCTCCTTCAAATGTTAAGTCTTTATGTTGCTCTATTAGCCACCTTAGCAAAATATTAATTAAGATAACCTTTTAAGTTTAGTTGTCCAACTTTTAAAAGCTTGGACACTTAATTGAAAATTTTAAAAGAGTAGACAACTCAAGGAAAAATAGTTAAAATTTTCAAACTTTGCAATTTAATATCCCTTAGATGTTTTTTTGTTGAAACTGAAAATAATATTAACGCCTAAAAGATATACAAAGTACATCATGTTCTTTGCACGGATCTAAACTAGAGTTTTAACTTGTATTACACACACAAGGGTAATGCCAAAATACTGGACTACTTTCATTGTTGTAACTACCTTACATTAAGAACTCCCTTTCTAAAGAAAGAAGTAATCTTTTTTCTTATTTTGCACATCAAGTACCTTTGAATATATACACAAGTCCTAGCTTAATTTAGGTAACCAAAATATTTCCTATTTACAGCAATATTCGATATTTACAGCAATTTCCTAAAGTAAATATCCATGATATCCTCTTGTTTCCTATTTTATGATTAGGAAATAATTTCTC
>JANQBM010000005.1:18787671-18799477 GCA_025594535.1 Erythroxylum domingense | reverse complement strand
ATTTATTAAATAATTAATAATAATAATTTTATATAATTAATAATAAATTGTATATAATTAATAATAAAATAATAAACCTCCTAAAATAATCATTTTAATATAAGGGGTATAGTAGTCATTTATTATACATTTCATTCCATTCTATCCCTCTTCCAAACAACATTTCATTACATTACATTATGAACCCTTCCATCCCTCCCAAACAATGTTTCACTGTATTACATTTCATTCCATTATAAACCGTTCCATTCCATCCTATTACATTCCATTCTATTCCATTAATTAACATCCAACCAAACAGACCCTAAGAGTGAGAATCCTAGAGATATATCCAGGGATGTAAAGCTAAATATAATGTACTTAAAGAAGTATTTATGAATTTAAAATAACATTGGACATTCTAAGGGTAAAGCTAGGAATTTAAAACTACTATTTGGATCATAGAGAGGTATCTAAAAATTAACAACTACAAACTTAGAGGGGTATCTAGTATTTTGATACTAGGGAGTTCTAAATAGTTATTCAAGACTTCAAAACTAAAATAGAAAAATTGTAAAAAAAGTCTAAGAATTAACACAAAAATCATGAATAATATAGACTTATCTAAGAATTCATACAAAGTGAAGATCATGTAAAGTTATCTAGGAATTAAAATTAATGATCCTAGAGAGGAATATAGGATTCAAAAATGAAAGTAAAGATCCTAGAGAAGTATATAAAAATTCAAAACATAAACCGAAGGTTTTAAAAAGGTATTTAAGGTTTTAAAACAAAAACTAAAGTTCCCAAAGAAGGATATAAAAGCTAACCACAATTATTAGGTAGCTTGGAGAGGTTTCCAAAATTTAGAAATTGAAACTGAAAGTCTTATATAGGTATTTTGGAATTTAAAACTAAAAATAAAAAGCTTGGAGATGTTTCCAAGAAATTTAAAACTAAAATTTAAAGCATTTAAAGAGGTATCTTGGGATTTAAAAATAAAATCAATAGTTATGAAAAGGTATCTATAGATTAATACTAAATTTAAAGGTCCAAAAAAGGCATATAATGATTAACACTATGAATTAAAGAGGTATAAAAAAATTTTAAAACAACAGTTGAAAATCCTAAAAATTTACATAGAAATTAATTTATATGGTTGAAGGAACTAAACATGTTTATCGGGTTTTTAAAAGTAAAACTGAATGGGCTGATAGAGTTATACAAGGATTAACACTATAACGGGAGGATTTATAAAGGTACCTAGGAATTAACAATAATGATCTTAGATAGGTATATAGGATTTAGAAGTGAAATTGAAGATCCTAAAGGGGTATTTAGGAGTTAACACTTAAATAAAATCAGAGAGGTATCTAAGATTTCAAAACATAAACCAGAAGTCCTAAAGAGGTATTTAGTATTTTAATATGAAAAATGAACGTTCAAGAGAGGTATCTACTAAATAAACACTAATATTAAGGAGTTCAGAGAGATTTTTAGGATTTAAAAATTAAAAATTAAATTTTTAAAGAGGCATCTAAGAATTTAAAACTAAAATTGAAGGGTTCAAAAAGGTTTCCAAGATTTGCTAACTATAAGAAAATAAAACAGGAAATTAAATAATCAATGTTTAGAATTCCTTTAATTGGCTAATAAGACATAGAAAGTAAGTGACTGTTGATAGGCCTATAGTGTTTAAAAAGTAAATGAACAACATTAGAATCATTTTAGCAAGTTGATGTGTCATAAGACATAAATGATTGACACCAAACAACATCCAATAATGTAATATGATCAATAGGTATACTAAAAGTATTATGAAAACATAAGAAAACATGGCTAGCACTAAGACTACTATGCATATTTTAAGAAAAAATGAGTTGTATTAAAGCCAATTTGCATATTTAAAGCTATGTTATTAAGACTGCTATGCGAATTTTGAGAAAAAAATGAGTTTTATTAAAGATGATATACATTCTAAGGACAAATGAATGGTCTAAGGACATATTTCGATAAATAAGAGAGGATAAATTGGAAGATACATCATGCTTTATAATCATCCATTATATCATACTTTGTAATGTCAATTTCTCAAGATGAACAAATCACTTAGCACCTTAAATAAGAAGATGAAGAAAAAAAGAAAATTATTGAATAAAATAGCTAGATATATGATTGATTTCTTGATCATGGAGATTTCATTATACTTAATGTACTTGATTTATGGCTTTATCAAACTAAGAGTCTTACTATCCTCAAAGTAATTCTTTTTAATTTGCAATCAATGGATGATGTTAAGAATGATTCTCATTTTATATATCATGTTGCCTTGATGTTGATTGTAAAATTTCTAATTTTGGTTATTATTCCCTTCTAAATATCCTTCAACAAAGTGAAAATGTTCATAAACACAACACCAAAATAAGGAGATTTTAGACACTTATGTCTAAACGCATCTAATAATTGTCTTAAATAATATAAGAATTGGTGAAGTTTTTAGAAATTTATTTAAGACGGCAAAATTTGTCGAAAAATATACTTAAAAAGTGTCTAAAACTTTTAAAATTTTCAATTAGCAAGATAAGAATTGACATATTTTATAATTTATAATTTATATACATCAAAAAATAACGATTAATTAATGTCAAAAGTAAGTAATTCTAAAGAAACGTTTAGTTAATATGAGTGACAATAACAAGATAGTATGCGTTACTCAAAAAGTTAGTATTATGTGAAAGTCTTAAGTTAACTATATACAGGTTAATATTTTTCACTTTTTAGTTACTTTGTTAGTTTTGTTCTATGGACAGTGTTCATACCAGGCCCACTATTCACGAGTGCACTTCACGCTTCCCTTTACCCAAGCTTCGGATCGCCATCATTCATTTTCCCAAGTAAGAAGTGAAAGTCCATAGTATGCTGCAAAAATCTTAAATTAGTATGCGTTACTCAAAAAGTTAGTATGCTGTGAAAAAGTTTAGTTACTCCTCTACTCTGCTATACTCCGCTCTGCTCCTTCGTCTCACTCTCTTCTCGTCAAACTCTCATAAAACTCTCTCTCTCTCTCGTTAACCACGAATAGCAAACCCTCTACCAATCTTCTCCTAGGATTGGTATAGAGAACTCCTTAGCTTGGACCCATTTGAAACCCTAGATTCCTCTACCATTATCTATAGGTATATCTCTCTCTCTCTCTCTCTCTCTCTCTCTTGTATTTGTCTTTTTTTTGTTTGCTTCTTCTACAAATTGTTGTTCGGACTTTTGCACTGATCAGATCCTTAAGTTTTTTGTTTCTATGCCCTCAGTTTTTTGTTTCAATTGAACTGAATTCAATCCGCTATATGCTCTGTAGTTTTCTGTTAGGTCCATAAAATAGACGAGTTTTGGATGGTCAGGTGAAGATAGATCATCAAATTGGATGACTTAGATGCTAATAATTGTATTGCTTCTAATATTTTTGTAAAATTTCAAAATAGATTTTCATGTGTATAAAGATGTCGGGAGAGAGATTTCTGCTCTACTGCGTGTTTTACTCCTTTCTGTTCCTTCTGTGTCTGATGTGTTATCCAGCTTCTTGGTTTTGTCTTTTGATTGTGTGTTTTAATTTTATTTTCTAGCTACTACGTTGTTTTCTTCTCTACCGCTTTAGTCATTTTGCTTCTTTTGGATTCTCCTTCTACGTTGCGTTTTAGTTTGTTTCTCATCTGCTGGGCTATGTTTCTTCCTTAGCTGTGTCATTTTTGCCTTCGCTCTTTGTTTGATGGGTTGTTTCTACACAGTCGTTTTGGGTTTCCCTTAGTCTTCAATTTGTAACTACAAAGTTATTGCAGTCTTTCTTTTCATTTCTTTGATAATTTTGCTTCCCATTACAGAGAATGTGGAGAGAGGTACCATTTGTCAGCTTGAACTTGATGAAGCAAAGGTCAAACAATTTAAGGATGCAATTGAAAATAGTTATTGGTTTTAGTTCTTTATGGGTATGTAATGTATTTAATTTTGATTTGTATTGCAAAGGGTAGTGTAGATAATAGTATTCTAATTGGGGTTTGAAATATATGGGTTCATATTATAACATAAGGTTTTGGAACATTCAGGTTTTAGATTATAATACTAAAACCCTAATGTGGAATTTAAATAATTCCATTCAAATATCTTGGTAGACAGTGGAACATCCATTTTAAACTAAACAATGATGTAGTTAATGCTGCTATTGTTCAAAAATCAGAACTGATACTTATAACTATATTGTTGATGACATGTTTTAGAATAATGGAAACATTTTTGAACTTTGAGTTGAGAGATCTTTAGATATATTTTCAGTCAACTCAACAGTTTGAAATGTTGTCCAAGGTTTTCACCTCAGAAACTTTTACTAATATGTTTTTCCTAAGAAATGATACTAAATCAAATTGTAGGTGTCTTTTTTAATTGTAATATGAGGTCACTTAGTGTTACTAATTAGTTAACAATAAGAAATTGTTTTGCTAGGAATACAAAAATTAAGCTAAGATTTTTGTCGAAAGAGTGATGTTCGTATTTCAGTTGTGTTTGTTCTCAACCATTCATTTTTCATCTTCACCTTTTTTCCCCTGCTATCTTGCTCAAATGAATATCAACTTAAAGGGAAGAAAGTTATTCTCCCTCTACCTGCGAGCATGTATGTGTGGTAAACAGAGCATTTCCAATACTTATTTGTTGGACATAAGTTTGTACTTTTATTAGGAACCATGCTAATTTTTCCTTGTTATTCCTTGAGGAACTTACACATTTTCGCCTTTTGGTTCTTATTTGATTATTCGTCTATCACCTTGTGGTTACAAGCCCATATGACCTGCCATTATGGCGTATGTTTTTGCCAATTTCTTATTCTTTCTGAATATGTGATATGTGATATGTATTTCATTCTTGAACATGTGTTGTTGATATTTTAGGTTTTGTTGGTGAGTTGCATCCTGATAAGAATAGTGACAATGGCAAGCATGTGTTGTACACTTATAAGAGTATAACTGTTAGATATAACAAGGATCAAGTTTGTGGTTCGTTAAGTGTCAATTTTAATTTCTTTATTGGCATTTACTTGTATTAGCAATCTCAAGCATCCCTCTTCTTGCAGATTATTCATGTCAATCTCACCCAGGAGAGCCCAAAACCTCTAGAAGCTGCTAGAGTAGTGGACATGACTTATTCGATTAACTGGATTCCCACAAATATCACTTTTGCACGTCGATTCGATTTCTACTTGGATTACCCTTTTTTAAGCACCAGGTAAAAATTATTTCTTATTGAATTTCCTCCCATCTGGGTGTGCTTTATTTTACTTCTTGTTTTATAACGCCATGTAAAATTAATGTTTTAATGTTCCTTTGCTGCTTACTTTCCTTATGGCATTCACTTTGAATTATAATGCATCCTTTAACACGCAGATACACTAGTTCTCGATTTTCAATTCATTCATGATGGTCATCTTTCTTACTGGCTTGGTATCAATGGTATTGATGAGAACTCTTAGAAACGATTGTGCAAAATAGGCTCGAGAGGATGATGATCTAGAGTTTCTGGTAATGCATATCTTAAGAATTGAATTTCATTAGTATTGAGTTCTTGGCATTATATTCTCATTAAAAATTGTTTTTTATTTTCTCAATTCCATTGCAGTATTTAATTTTATGTAGTTGATTTCCTTAATTTTCCTTTGTTTGATTCTTCATATACCTTCAAAAGAAATTATTTTTTTATCTATTTTTGGTGGTGATCATTGTTTCAGGAAAGAGATATCAGTGAGAAATCTGGTTGGAAACTTGTTCATGGTGATGTTTTTGGCCCTCCCTGCAATTTAGTTATTTTGTCAACTATTGTTGGAACAGGTGCGCAACTAAAATTGCTTGTGCTTCTTGTCATTTTGATGGCCATCATTGGAACATTGTATGTAGGGTAAGTTCGTAGATAACACTTGAGGTTGTAGCTATAACACTTGAGGTTGTAGGTATATTTTATAGACACACACATACGCTTTTATGTGCACATGTATTCGTTGTTTGTGTAATTACTTACCAGTTGGTGGTAGGTTAATGTTTTATTTGTATTTTGGTATTTCTATAAACTGTAATTTTTGTGTTTCTTGATAAAATTGCAACTAATATTGATGTTTCTTTCATGCTATTTATATTCGCCATGAGAGGAGCAATTGTTACGACTTTTATTGTATGTTATGCACTCAACTCATTCGTTTCTGGTTACATAAGCGGAGGGATGTATTCTTGCAATGGTGTTATGCTTCTTTATTTATTAGTTATCTGGTTTATCTTTCTATGTTATATTATCATTTGATTTATTTGATATTATTTTTCAGGAAAAAGTCGGATAAAGTCAATGATTCTCACAGCTTCTCTATTCCCATTTATGCGTTTTGGGATTGGGTTCATCTTGAACACTATATCTATATTTTATGGTTCTCTAGCAGCCATTCCGTTTGGCACCATAGTGGTGGTTTTCATAATTTGGGCTTTTATTTCTTTCCCTCTGGCACTTATTGGTATAGTATTTCGGAGAAACTGGAGTGGTGCTCCAAACAATCCATATCGTGTGAAGACAATTCCACGCCCTATCCCTGAGAAGAAATGGTACGTGACACCATCTACAGTCTCTATGATGGGAGGACTACTACCCTTTGGCAGCATTTTTATTGAAATGTACTTCGTATTTACATCCTTCTGGAATTACAAGGTGACCTTTTCTCTTTCTTCATTTAGTTTGAACAGTGATGTTTACAACATATGCACCAACCATCTCTTAATTTTGTGGATTCTAAATTCAATCCTTCATTAAAATTTGGTGACTGTTTGTTATGAAAGGACATGAAGCTTTAATATGAAGTGCATGCTAGAAGTTTTGGCTTATTTAAGTTACCGCAAAATCAATTGGAGCTCTTGTTTGTATTTTACCCTAATACATGTAGCTACTAGAGAGCAAATTACAGAGAATATGTTATATTGATATTTGTAATGCTCACAACAGCACTCAAACAATTTTACATAGCATCAACAACCAAGTTATGCCATATTCGTTTTGAAGAAGACTTCCTTTACCTTCTGTCAAATACTATTTCTTTACTTGAGTTCATGTTTGTAGAGACTTTGGTTCAAGACAAATCTTAAGCTTTGCAAAATTTGGTTTGATATAGGAGAATATGGGCGGATGAGTAAGGTATACCTTCTAGTCATGTTTTTAGGTGCTTATGTATTCACTGTAAGGTTCCATCAAATCATATAATTAACTTACCTAATTTATAAGTTATTTTTCTTCTTTCTATCTTTTAGGTGCCTTATTTTCAGATTAAGGAAAATAATTGGACTTTGAATGCAGACATGAATGGTCGATTGAATGTGAGGTTTGACTTGTAAGGAAATATACTAGAGATGTTCTTTTGAAGTTGAGATTTGTAGCTACAAAGTTCATGTTCTTTTTGTTTGACTTAGTCGTGAATACTATAAGATGTCTAATATGTACTGGGTTACACTTCTTATGTATACAAACTATACAGAGTAAGGGATCGATGCAATTTGTGTTGTTTGATTGATTTTCTTTAGTAATGATCCACGTGACTTGTATTGATTGGTTACCACCAATTGCTAGATTAGTCGTTCTAACAGCCAAGCAATAACAGAGTTCTGTTTATATCTTCTCTCTCTTTCTTTGATTTCGATTTGAGTTAAGTTTTATGTGATTAATTTATTAAAATTTATTATAATAATAACAATAAATTTATTATAATTTATTATAATAATGAAAGTGGTCTTAAAAAGATGCAAAAAATAAATTGTAAACTTATTTTTTACTAAAAAATGGAGGAATTTTTCAACGTAAAAAAATGTCTAAAAATGAAAAATATTCCCAGGAAAAAAATCTAAAAACTTAAACAAAGCATCTAAAATAGTGTTTATGTGTCTAAGAAAATCGTCGAAAATGTATGTTTTCGACGCATCTATGTGTAAATAGATTTTCGACGCTTAGATGCAAAAAATCTATATTTTTTTGAAGCTTAGATGAGTTAAAAATCTATATTTTTTGAAGCATCTATGTGTATAAGAAAACCATTGAAAATAATTTTTGTGACACTTATTTTTTTACGCTTTATAAAGTGTTTAAAATTATTTTTAAGACGTAAAAAAGTGTTTAAAAACTCCACCTTTTGTGTCATTAAACTTCATATTTTGTTATAGTGAAAGTTGTTTTGTTTAAAGGCTTTGCGCATTGATTTTTTTTAATTATTATTTTTCTTTTTTTTCAAACGTATGAATTTTCATTTAGAATTTTCTAGTCTAATAAATGAATTTAGTGATAATGGAAAGGATGATAAAATTATGATGCTCGTGAAAAGTATGAAAGAATCGAATTGAAATGTTTTATGTTAAAATGAAATAATATAATTGAAATGTTTCCCTATAAGGAGGGCAAACAAATGATTTGAGAAGACGAAACAGTAATAAGAGACATAATTACTAATCACATTCACGCCATTACCTTTTCTTTTGTTGTCTTTTTGTTAGGATGCCCTTTTTATATTAAATTGCTACTAATCAATATCTTAGTTTGGGTGCTCATATAAGGTATTATAGATTCTTGCCAAATCTGCCTTCTATTAATAAGCCTTACACTAGTTCACTTGTTGAACTAACTTGAAACATTTTGATCTCTATGATTCTTACCAAAGCAATTAGAGCATCTCTTATTTTAAATGGGAGACTCTTTTGTTATTCCTCAATACACTAAGTAAAAATGATTCTTATAAAAGAAATTTATATGGTAATACTATTTACACCTTTAAATTTAGGTGAATATTTTTTTAGTATAAAAATTAAGATATCACGAATTTATATTTTTCCTCAAGAGGCTTGATACCATAGTCATAGTTTATGCCTAAAAAGCTATTATTTTCTTGAAATTGGATTTCTTGTATGGTTGGTTGGTTAATGTTCAAATATTGACAAATCTTATGTATATGATAAAAAAATTATGATATAGGTTATGGTTCATTGAGGTGATGGCATTGATTAGTACAGGCTTTGGTTGATTCATGATAAGTTTACAAGGGAAAGTCATAAGACAATATTTAAACCTAGCAATTAAGGATTAAAGATTTTGATCTTTCTTGATTTTGATTCAACTACAAGGAAGCATATATAATTTCTACTATTATTCATCAAAAACAAAAGACTTATTTAACAAGTCATCATATAATGAAGCAATAAAATTTGAACATTCATAAGTATCAAAGCATTCAAGATAATAAATAATCCAAAATATATTCTCAATACTTGTCCTTGGATTGAGTAATAAGTGAGGCAACTAATAACACAAAAAGTTCATATTAGTCAAATAATATGAGAAGAAAAAGCCAAGCAAGCTAAATTATTAATAGTCATCCTCTGATAATATGGTATTTATCCCTCGTCTTTGTCTTCATCAACTTTCAACATTGTCATCTGAACTAATTTATTTATTTCTCCTTAGCCATTATTGATGTGAACATGGTGGAAAAGGTTCTAAACATTTTATGTCTTTCCTCCTTGCTATTTTAAGTCCATTCGTATGACTTCCAACTTTTGCATAACACCCTTTCTTTTTTATTTCCAAATAAATCCCTTCTTTTGTTGCCTATCAAATTCTAGCACTTATGATCTCAATTCAAACTCCCACAGTTCATTCTTGTTTTCAAATTAACCTAACATTTTTTGTTAACATAAAATCTTCCTAAAAAAATTATCAACGTTTAAAACAAAATTAAGATCAAATCAAAACTATCTTAATGTAAATTAAAATATAAAACTAATTAAATAAAAAAAGATGCAACATTAAGAAAATCAATGAATTATTAGTCTTGTGAAATTTACCCAAAACAATAGACAATGGTTTAGTAATTAAATTTAATGAAAAAGATCATAAAGAAAAGGTTAAAAATTGGACTAAAGTAAGCTTAAAATTGTTAAAAACAAGATTTTTTATTTTTTTAAAATTTCAACTAATTACATTAAAATGAAAAATTACAATTAAGTTTGAGTTTCCAATTTTTGTAAAAGAGTCTTTCGAAGGAGTATCTATCGTTTAGTTATTAAACCATTAAGTTTGAACATGCATGTTATCTTAATTAAGTTTGAGTTTACAATTAGCTTCCTTGTCTTTTTTCTTTATTATCTTAATTTTGAACATGTTATCTATTTTGAAACTGAAACTTTTTCCATTAAAAGCGTTATAAGGGACATCAATATGATGCTGTATTTGCTTTGGTAATAATCTTTTACAGCATTTGAATAAAAATTATATTAACTGTAGGAATTTTGAAAACAATTCAATTTATGGTCCTGGCTAAATTTCTTCAGTATTATAGATAGTTATGTTTCATACGAATGAGCACATCATAACGGCCTATATGTTTTCCCATTCATAGTTGTGGTCGGCTCATCAGATCATGACATTTATAAACAAATATGACGAGATTATGGATTTTGACATATTCTGCTACAGATATGTCATTTTTCTTATCTGCATATTTCTAAAAACACATCATTTTGTCTAGAAAAAAACCTTGGTCTATATTGTTGAGATCCTTCCGCAAAAAAACAAGCTTTCTCTCACTCCCACTTTCTTCGAAAGCTATGTTACGTACCAAAACAGAAGCTCCCAAGACTCGCTCCTCTGATATATATTATAGACACAGTTCTTTCCTCACGCCATTTAACTTCCTAAGCAAACCATTTTGAAACATTCAAGGCCATAGGACCCAGATTTACTTACTTCCTTTATATTTACGCACCCGGGAGGTTTGGGTTTGGTAAGCATAAGAAGTGATGAGAATATTAGAGCAGCTCTCCAATTTGGTCGACAACTTGAAACCAATCTTACTGATGGTAGTAGTTCAAATCGCATATGCGGGTGTCAATGTTTGCTACAAATTAGCAGCAGAAGATGGAATGAACTTGAGGATAATTGTTGCCTATAGATTCATTTTCGCCACTGCCTTTACAGCTCCTATCGCCCTTATCGTTGAGAGGTAATCATATCTACTCTTAATGGATTTCATTCTTTTTCTTGACCCGAATTATGCATGTCCGACAGGAAAATTATTAATAAATCCTTGATTTTCTCTTGCACTTTCTTCGTGTTGCGTATCAAAGATTCGTAAGATATGTAAGAAATCAATTACCCGCTATAATCTACAGAAGGCTAACAATCTTTTTTCTTTTGCTTGTATACTGTGCATCTAGGAAGACTAGGCCAAAACTAACATGGATGGTGCTCTTTCAAGCATTTCTTTGTGGTTTATTTGGGTAAGTTAGAAAGTTTACATACTCTGTGTAATAAATCAAAATGGGGCTTTAGTATAAATGACCTGTCACGTGTAACATAGAACGGTTGAACCTTGTGGCCAAATCAGTTTGCATATACTTAGCCGTATCTGATTATGTTATCAATTAATCTTCACTCAAGCCTGAATTAATTGTTTATATTTATGTATTAATATTGTCATTTTTATTTAAACCAGTCTCAATAGTTTCAATTTTTTGGCAGGTCTCCTTATGAGAAAAAAAAAGGAAAAGTGAAGGAAAATGATGTCCTTTTGGAGTTTTTCTTAATTAAATGCTTAAGAAATTTAATGGATGGGGAATGCTTGAAAATTTTTAAAAATCATACAAAGGTCTTTGACAGTACAAGAGATATTTTGAAACAAATGAATGCCTTTGGAATTGTGGGGCATAATTAATCCAAAACTTAGCATTATCATTCCTAAAAGTAACAAAAAGGGTATGGTGAAAACCTTGAACCAAATTTA
>JANQBM010000005.1:18757890-18777151 GCA_025594535.1 Erythroxylum domingense | reverse complement strand
TTATTTTATGAACAATTCAACAGTTACTGAAGGAATCCGTTGGTATTTTACTGACTGAAATATGATTCTGTCGATATTCAAGATGCTTATTTTTCCCGCGAGCCCTTGCCGCCTACTTTTACAATGGACTTTACTATTTTATCACTATATTCTATTGGGAAACACGCGGGAATTTTTTCCCTCGTGTTTACTGATAGATGTTTTGTCCATTGTAAAAAAATTTCGTCAAATTTACCGACAGATAATCCATTTTCGTCACCAATAGACTACGAAATGTTTTCCGCGGTAATGTTTCACCAGTAATTTGTTATTTTCTTGTAGTGGGATCATATTATATTCAAATAAAATTATACTAACTCCATCTAGTATCTAATTATATGATTATGTAGATTACAATGTTAGGCTGAGAGCTGGCCTTAAATTGTGAACTAGTCCTCTAAAGTTAGATTTCAAAGAAAAAGTGATAAGGTTTTCTTTAAATTTTCCTTAAGTTATTATGTCTACGATGTTTAAAGAGAAAGGAACATCACATCCTTAGAAAATGTTGAACAAGATATTAAATCCATGGGTAAATTTATAATCAATTGGATAAGGGAGGTTATTATTATCAAGGGGTTACATGCAGAACATAGTGACAGATTGAAAGCTAGTTAGAATCTGCTTATAACCTCTTAAGGATAAGAAGAATATGCTCCAAGCTTTGCTCAATTTGCAGTCTTAATTATATTTTTGTTAGGTTATAGCTTATAATCTTGTATTTCGCAATATCACTTCATTGAACTTTCTTTCTTTGATTCTCTAAAAATGTTATTCTTATAAGCTTCTTTGGCTTATTTGTTAGAGGATAATACTAGGAACTATATTCTATATTACTAGTTCAGTATGGGTATTACTCTTGTATGCTTGTCACTAGAACTTAGTTTTGTTACCACTTTGAGGGAGTATTTATATTTAATATTATTTTCAATTTCTAAAAAAAGTACTTATGTAAACATTAATTCTCATTGATTTCTCTATTTAATTATTTGCTTTTTTTATTTTATTGGATATTATTTAGATTCTATCTTATTCTCTATTTTACTATCTTAAATCCATTCAAAAAATTACCTTTATTAATTCTTTATACTAGCTAGCAATACAACAACTCTAAATCCATATAGTATTCTCATGGAATTGATATTCTACTTACTATTATATTACTTTTCAATGATAGGTATGCTTAACTTAGCTTGTGGATAGTAAATTTGTATCAGAGAAAATTTTATAGAAATCGTAAAATTCCATAGTAAGTTTTTGTCCTGATTTTCAAGGAAGAAACTAGTTCGGTACTATTTTGCTAGTTGTATTATTTCTTTTTTTCTGTTAATTTTCTTTACCAAAATTTAATTTTTTCATTTTTCTATGCTTGGTTTGAATTTGATTCTAGGTGTGATCTTAGTGTATCATAAGCAATCAAAAGTTTATTTTCCTCATAGAAGACCTAAATATTGAAAGAACAATTCACTAAACATAAAGAAAATGGAAAAAAAGAAACGCATGATCTACAAGATGCACAACTTGAAATAATATAAAAGGAGCATAAAATAATGATGAAGTATGCGAAACCATCATTGGTGGTGATGTAATCCAACATTGCTCGCTTCAAAGTTAATGTAATGATATAAAGTCAAATTTGATTTAGATATTTAGCAATATGTACCATTTGATGGTTTATTGGATAAAGATCCCAATGCATATATCATCATTTTTCTAGATATTTATGACACTTTCAAAATCAATGAGACTATTGTAGATGCTATAAGGTCTAGTTTGGATCCATTCTCATTAAGAGATTGAGCCAAACAGTGGTTAAAGGTATTGCCTAGAACCTTAATCACCACAAGAGGAAGTCTTATAAAGAATTTTTTAGCTAAATAATTCCTACAATCAAAGATAGCTAAACTAAGAAACGATATATCTAATCTTCAATAGTTTGACAATGAAATTCTTTATAAAACAAAAGAGGGATACAGAGATCTACTAAATAAGTTCCTATATTATAGTCTTCCTATATGGATGCAAGTGCAAATCTTTTATAATGTCTAATCAATTAGCAAGGCAAATGATAGATGAAGTTGCCAGTGGGACACTGAATGATAGAACTTCAGAAGTATCTTTTGAATTAATAAAGTAAATGGATATGAACAACTACCAATGGTAATCAGAAAAAGTTAGGACTAATAAAGCAATAGCTATACATAATATGGATTCCATGATAGCATTAACATTTCAGATGGAGGCTTCAAGAAAGAAACTTGAACTGTTCTCACATTCAAAAACAAGTCAAGTTATGAATTGTGAATTTTATGGGGGAGGACATCAATACATTGAATGTCAAGATAGAAATCTTATAGAGGAACAAGTAAGCAAGTTGAATATATAGGGAGTTTTCAAATATAAAATAATCCCTATAGCAATAAATATAATCTAGAATGGATAAATCATCCAATTTTTTCATAGAATAATTAACCAACTTGGAGGCAATGACTACCTAGATTATAACAATAACCACAAAATGAGAAGCAATTAAGTTTGGATGACATGTATAGTAGTCCATATATAGGAGTGCATTTCATCCATCTACACGAGTCCTCCATTTTAAGTTTGGATTAAAGTCTGGAAATTTGAAGTGTGTTTTTGTAAAGCTTCCAGTCCACTCATTATTGTTGATGATTACAATAACCTTAGTATTATTAGGGTAAAGATGCAATAACATATGCATCAAATTAGTTATGATTAAT
This sequence comes from Erythroxylum domingense, assembly GCA_025594535.1. Taxonomy (NCBI): domain Eukaryota; kingdom Viridiplantae; phylum Streptophyta; class Magnoliopsida; order Malpighiales; family Erythroxylaceae; genus Erythroxylum; species Erythroxylum domingense. The sequence continues at coordinate 18,774,371 of JANQBM010000005.1, read as the reverse complement.
AGCCCCATCTTGTTCCAATTGTCAAATCATAGAGATGCACCCATTCCAATGTTAACCATGCACTTGACATCCTTGTATAGAAGTTCTTTTAGCTTTAAAAGTTGAGTTATAAAATAAGAAGTAGTTGATTTGATTTTATCTCCCAAAAGCTTTTTCCCTTTAAGTAATATATGCGAATTCACTTAACCTAAAGTGCTTCTTTAGTAGTTAAGATAATCTAAATTCCTATAAATAAAAGAAATTTATTAGTGATTTTTATAAAGAGAATGCCAATTCCACCGCCATTATTTAACATGCAAACTTTTGTGCATTTTACCTTGGTCTTACATTTGTTATTAGAAACATCAAATTTTAAGAGTCTTTTCTTCATTCTTTCTATTTTTATCAAATATTTAGCAGAATAAATGTAAAAAGAATGATATTTATGTAGGAAATTAAGGACTAAGTTAAAAAGTTATAATCTGCCTGTAAAAGAGAGAGCTCTATTACTTCCTTAAGTTGGATACTTGAGATAGTAAAAAGCCATCTAGTAAGATGCATTGCTCTAGAAGATACTATAAAATGTCTTTTGTCACTATTAATGGAGAGAACAAATAGCTCTTTAAAGATCTGAACAAAGGACAAAAAATGCTCACTAATTTGTCATCAGCCCTTAAGAGGAAAAGCAAGTCATTATCAAAGGAGAAGCTAAATAGATTCAACTTATTGCATTTGCTATAAAACTTGAACTTAGCATTGTGCTTAATATTATGAGCCAGCTATGCAATTAAGGATTCCATACACATAATGTACAAATAAGGGAAAATTGTATCACCTTGCCTCAACCCTTTCCTACCTCTAATTAAGTTTATAGGTTCTCCATTGACCATAGTAAAAAAGGAAGTAATGGAGATGCATTGATCAATCAAATCAATGAAAACCTTTGAGAAAACATAATCTTCCAAAAAGTGTAAAATAAAATTCTAATTGATACAGTCAAGAGCTTTGTGAAAGTCTACTTTGATAGCATAATTCTTAAGGGAATTCTTCCTACTATAACTCTTAAAAAGTTCTTGTGCTAATAAAAGATTGTCTCTAATTAGCCTATCTTAAACAAAAACAACCTAAGATTCATTGATAAGTGGCAATATGACATTATTTAGCCTTGAAGCTAATAGTTTATCTATAATCTTATGTAGGGTATTACAATAAGAGACAGGTTTATAGTCATGAAGAGAGCTAGGATTTAAACTTTTAGGTATTAGGAATATGTTCTATTGGTCTCTCCAAGCAATTTACATTTCACAAAGAACTCTAAAATTACATCTATAACTGCTCTTTTAATAAGGAGCAAAGGTTTTTGAAAGAAAAGGGTTTTTAACCTATTAGGCTAAAGATCTTTACCTGGATTAAGTTCAAAAATAGTCTTCTCAATATCCTTATCATTGAATGTTTTGGACAGGATTTAAGGATCTAGATAGAGGAACATCTAGTAGATTATAAGCTAAAATTGTTATGAAAATAAGCAAATAATTCTTATTTGATTTGATTTTAGGTAGGAATAATTCCCCCTATTTTGTTTTTTCAATGAGGAGATTATATTTATGTTCCTTTTGGAATTGATGGATTTATAGAAGAATTTTTATTTTTTCTCCTTCCTTAAGCCATTGAACTATTGACCTTTATCTTAACAAGGAATTATACACCTTAAATACTTTTGTGTAGGAATCCATAACTACTCTCTCCTTTATTTGCTTAGTAGAGTCACCTGGAAGTTTGTAAAGCTTCTTTTGAACCTACTTAGGTTTGATTTTAGCCTCAAAGATGGCCTTTTGAGTTTATTAAATTTGCCTAAAAATTTTAACATTTTACAGTCTCTTTTTACCATATTTAGTTTCTTTGCACAAATGAATGCTTTATTGACCTAAAAGGTAGTATATAACCTCTTACAGTAGCTCCCTCAAACCCCTTTACTTCAATTAAGATGTTGGTAAAATAAAAAGGTGATTTTTTGAGCTTACTGGAAGAAATTTTAAATGATAATAGGATAATGATTTGAGAACAAAGAGCCCCAAAATATAGCTTTACGTTTAGGAAACTTTACTAGCCAATCTTAATTGCTCAGGGTATATTCCTTATGTGCCAATTTTTCTATGTTTATTACTCCAAGTGAAAAAAATTTCCCTTTATACTTTAGGTCTGTAAACTTCAACATGGTTCATACACTCTCTAAAGTCTTCATTAAACTTCCTCAAGGAAATGTTACTGTCAACTTCAAAGGCATAAGAGTATTGTAGAAATCATTAAGGATAATCCATAGGGAGTTAGAGGAGGAGTGGATGTTCTTGAGTTTATTCCATAAGTAGTTTCTTTAGAATGCATAATTGGACCTATAAATGAAAGACACTATGAAATATGAACTAACATGACTAAGAGATGCATAATTTAATATGTAGCTAGAATGAGTGAGATCTCAATTTTTTTAGGATCATATGCTATAATAATTCAACCATTATGATGATATTGATGGTTATTAAAGGTATGCCAGTGTTTAACCATTATCAATAATTTCTTACATGTATCTAACCAATATAGGTGATTGATTAGGGTTATGTTCAATATTAATTTTACCACAAGTGCATGGCATAACTATATCTAGCATAGGTAAGTACCGGTCAATTTTATAAAGACGGTAAGTACTAGTAGTTACCCTTTTCTATTATCTAGCTTATAATTAGATTGTTGGTTTTAATTAAAAATAAAGCTAACTAATTAAACTAAGATTAGAAACAAAAATGAATGAAAGACAAAGGAATTTACTTAGAAAAATCAATATCAAATATTAGTGTCTAGGTGATGAATCTCCCTAAGGATCATTAAATAATTAATCTTTTTTGTTTAAATAATATTAATATTAGTGTCTAATTATTAATAATTAAATAATATTATCATTAAATAATATAAAGCAAAATTAATTAAATATGGGTGTTTAATTATAGTCGAATAAGAATTTATCAATATGTTTTATTTCAAAAAGAAAATCTCCAAAACTTATATTTTTTAGGTTAGTTGATACCCCTCAAATTCTAAGATAGGATAGATATTAAGAAAGATTCTAGATTCTAGCTTCCAAAACCCTTGGATTTACTTTTCCTCCTAGATCTTCTCATATTATTTATCTTGAATCCCCCTATTATTGAGGATTAAACTTCCTAAATTTGATGGATATTTAAAAAAAAAACTATTGATTCATCTATAGCATTGAGTGGCAAATATACCTTAGCATTTGCATCATATGAATCCTTCTAAGGGTTAAGTGAAGTATTAATATCTTGGATTATGATCATTGCAAGGGAATTCACAACTCTTCACTTGAATTTTTTTTTCTAATAATAGGTCTTTTAACATTGACAACTACTTTAATATTAGAAGAGGAATTAAGTTTATCCTTTCTATTCTTGCTTTTAGCCCTTATTTTTGGTTCCTCAGGACATTCTAACCCCATTAATTCATAATAGTCACCTTTTTGGAAGTTCTTATCCATAGGTTTCCATTTTTTTCTTACTGAGTTAAAGAAGGTCTCCACTCATATGAGAACTAATTGAATCCTCAACTTGAGTCATTTTTTCCCAGCCTTATTAGTGGTATCACTTCAGGTAAGTCTTGTTTCATATTCACATTAACATAAAGTCTAGCATTACCAACCTTTTGCTAGAAGTAGTAGTCTCATCCATACAAATAGCCCTACCTATCAAGCTTGCTAAGTAGCTTAATCTCTTAGTGGACCAGTATTCTAAGGGAACATCATAAATGTTTATTCATAAAGGGACCTAACACTACTTGAAACTTTACATTTTCAGACTTGGTTTACAAAGTTAGAGGAATATAGTAATGTTATTGAAATGTCAGGAACTTGCCGTTTATAAGTTTTTGGGCACTAGTGTCTAAATGAAAAGTGAAGAACATGTTTTCTTCATTTAGGAGGACCTCTTTTGGACTCATTTATTTCTGATGTTTCAAATCCCAGAAGTTAATTAAAGGAAAGATGGGTCTTTTTCAAGAAAAGTCTACTAATGTTGAGTACTGGCTACTTGCATCTTCTTGTAAGATCTCTAATGGGGGAGTAACAATAAGGATGCCGTCAGATTTGGAGACTAGTGAATCTTAATTTGGAAATGTTATCCTGCTACTTACTTCTAGTTGTTCATAGTGTTCAGGCAAGAATTAGGAAGAATAGGTTAGGAAAGAGACAGTGGAACCTAAGGAGGGTGAATCAAGAGCTCAGAAAGGGTATGTAAAGGTATGGAAGAGCAAGGAGGGTTCAAAGTGGAGTCGAGCTAAGCATCATAAATATAAATAGGAGTCAATAACATAAATGAGGAGGAAGAGGGGAATATGAATGTGAGTTAAGAAGTGATGGTTTGGTTGAGGGAGGATGAGAGGATGGGGAGCCAAGGGTAAGGAGAGGAAAATTGCCAAGATTGAGTTTATCCGGCTAGTCTACTTTTAAGTTGGAAGAGGGCATGGTACCAAAAGAAAAAGTAGACAAGTTACAACAAGAGTTGTTCTAAAAATCGTTTTAAATATAATAAAGAATAAAGAATAGAAGGCTTTAATCTAGAAGGAATTCATAGGGAACTCGAGATAATCTACAAAAGGAACTAGGTAATAAGAATAAAATATAAGGATAGAAAGTAGAAAGAGAAGGAAGGGTACGAGAGCAACGGAAATACCATAAAAGCATAAAGGAGTAAAGAAGTAAAGGAAACATAAAAAAAGCCTATAATGACTAAAGGTGAGGGATTAAACAAACCTAAGAAAAAAGAAAAATGATGAAGCTAAAGAAAACTGCAAAAGATCCTTATAAAACTAGACGGAGAAAACCAGATGAGAGAATGGAGCTTCTTACTCATTATTATGGTAAGTCAAAATTAGGTTATTGTCCACATTTGGGACAAAATTTAATACCATAACAATGAGAATTGCTTAATAAAAAAATTAGATTTCGTATTGAGTTGAAAAGGAGAATTTCTTATCTTCAACAAAACAAAAAATCATATAAATAACCAATTTAATTTGTAAAATAATTATAAGAGAGTTAGATTTTCAATTTAAAGCTTTATAGTATTTAAAATATCAATTTAAAGCTTTATAGTATTTAAAGTATTAAAAGATTAAAATAAAATCATAATAAGAGTTGCTTTAGGTTATTTATACTAAAGAAAATGATACAAAATTTGAAGATATTTGAAATGACATTTAATTTTCTTTTGAGAAATTAAAAAAACTTATTATACATAGCAAAATTATATATTTACAAAATGTTTAAACAAATTGTGAAATTTTTATAATGTTCGTTCGAGTCGCTTTTCTTTGTTCTTATCTTGATAATATTTATTTATATTTATATAAATGATTTAGTTAGCTTAGTGATTTTTTCTCTACATTGTTATCTCTTTGGAAGAAAATTAATTTCGTTTATAAATTTTGTGATTTAATTATTTTGAATTATTTGAATCCTCTTTTTGGTAAATAATACAATTATTCATGATACTTTTGAAAATTTAGAAGAATTGATATTTTGAATTTAAATATATTTTCATGATAAATATAATTTAGGTTTAATAATGAGTTTTAATGTAATTAATTAAGGTTAAAAGAAGTTAGGAAAGAAATATTTTCAATTATAAGGAATTTGCAAAATCAGTGAAAGGAAAAATCTATCATAGCACTGGAATGATTTTGGCTTACAAATATGAGACATTGAGGAGCTTAACGAGCCAATGGAACGCATCGTTTTGGCTACTCATCCCGCGAATTAATAGGGTTCCAGAGTCGTGGTCTATTTGCGTTTGTCTCCATCAATTTCTCGCTCTAAGACATTTCCGGAGCAGATTTGCAGCGTCGAATCTCTGGTGAGGGTAGATCTGATTTCCTTTATTCTTATACTCATAACTGATCCTTGGAATTTCATGCTTATTGCTACTGTTTATTGTTGTTTAATTCAACATTTTTCAGCCTACATAACTTTAAGCATTATTAATGTTAGTTTATTTTTAAGTAATGGTGTTTTTGTTCATTCTCTCTTCCAGGTGAGACAGCGATCTCCTGTCGTTCAATGTAAGAGCTTTTGTTCTTTTCTTATAACTTTTAAGACTCTGCATTTTTTAGTTGGTTTATTTTGTTTCTGAGCTCATATTCTTTAACGTGGTGATATTGAGAGTTGTTGGATGATGTAGGAAATTCAAATTCTTCTCTTTTCCCTTTTTTTTTTTTAACCTTTTAATTCATCCGCGGGTTTCCTTTGAACGTGTGAGTACTTGTTCAGTAGTAACAAGAATTGTAAACTTTTGATCATGATAGGGATGAATGCCCATAATTTAAAAGCAATGACAAGACATTGTTAATTTTCTCATTAAGAAAGAGACCTCTCTGTCAGCATGATTATACTTGCTCTATTTCTTTAATTTTTTTACCTCTTTTATTCTCTAGTATGTACTTGCTCTATTTCTTTAATTTTTTTACCCCTTTTATTCTCTAGTATGTCCATATTAATGTATATGTTCTTGATACTGAATCTAGGGCGGATGAGGAGCCTGTTGATCCAAAGAAGTATTTGGAAGAGGCTTGCAAGCCTAAATGCGTGAAACCTTTACTTGAATATCAGGTAAAGTTTAAGACTTTGAATTTTTTCCATCATTTGGATACAACAATGCTTTAATGTCTGTAGACTTTGTTAATTTTTATTTTTTTCTCACATGATAGGCTACAGCTCCAAAGCACCACAAAATAAATAATGCAAACTAATATGTGTTTTATATCATGTATGAAATTTCCTTTATTTTCTTGGAACCGCACTTTATTTGTTATTTTTCCCTTATTCAAATCCTCGTGTTATTTCTTTCCTACACAGTTTTTAGTGAACATTGCTGTTATGTGTATACTGCCAAGCCTAGGAAATCATCATAATTTCAATTGAAGGGAAATTTGACCATTAACATGATTGTCAATCCTGTTTAGTTATTTTCTTATTTAGATTATGCTTTATTATGTTTTTATATTACCATATATGCTTACTTCAGTAAGTTTTATTAATGGTTAGGACTTTCTCTTGGAAACTTGAGCTTACTTTTCCCTATTGTGTAGGACTTCTGGCTAGAATGGTATTAGCAGTGGCTTTTGTAGGGTTGATTGTGGCTGAAACAATTAGCTTTGTTTCAGAACCTCCTTCAATAAATATTCCAAAATACCAAAGAAGCTAGCTTTCTCCAGCAAACCCCTATTTAAACTAGTTTAGGCAGGATTCTTACTTACAATAGGAAAAGATAAGTTCAAGTTTCTAGTAGAAAGCCATGGTTGATAATAATTATTTGCTAAGAGCATCTAAAGCATATAGGAGAATAGAATAGAAGCCTAACCTAAATATGAAAATAACTAAATAAGAAGTTATAATGAAACTGATTTAGATTCTTAGATTCTCTGTCATCATAAGAATAAGATAAATAGCTGTATATTGCTAGTATTGCCCTTTGTTCTTGATCTCTAACAATTCTTCCAGCTCTCTTCACTGTAAGTTTCACGTTCATTTGGCTATTGCTATCTTTAAGTAACATCTGTCTTTTGATAATATTAGACACTATCATAACTGTTCATGCTTGTAGATTCTCTCTACAAATCCTGCTGCCTGCACTCGCTTTTAGATGATCTCGTGTGTGCTTCCTAATGATGGAGACAAATTGGACAACTTGTTAGCTGATAGGGAAAGATATAGAGATTGTATTATTTACGTATGTAGAAGAGAATACAGCAGTAGGTTCCCTCCTGGAAAGGTTCCAGGCCAGAGAAAATTCCTTACAATCATAAAACTACTCTCCTTTTTCATAGTATTGCTCTATATTCCCTATTACACAATCTCTATCCATAGCCAACTATAACAAACTCATAACAACCTTTCTATGTGGCAGGTTGCCCTTTACCTATCTTACCCCTACGTATATATGTCTTAATCGGCTTAGATATTATAGGCAGATCAACATTGCTAACAACAGGCAGATCAACATTGCTAACAACAGGCAGATCAACATTGCTAACAATTCCCTCCTCCTCAAAAGGCACCTTGTCCTCAAGGTGGAGAGAAGGAAATTGCCCTTTAATAAACTCTGCATCCCCCCAAGTTGCTTCTTCTGCAGGTCTATCTTTCCAATGAACCAACCATTGTTGAATATTTCTGCCCTTGGAGCTTCTTGCTTGAGGCTAGGGTTGCTTCTGGTTCAGCCAAATCCGAAGTATCCATCTCTAATCCTTGAGGGAGGCTATCTTCAACAGGGTGATCACCCGCGACCTTCTTCAATTGAGAAACATGGAAGATGGGATGTACCTTGGATGTAGGTGGAAGCTGTAGTCTATAGGCGACCTGTCCTGTCTTTCCCATAATTTTGAAAGGGCCATAGTGTCTTGCTGAAAGTTTAGGACAGATTCTCCTGGCAATAGAGAGCTGTCTATGTGGTCTTAGCTTCACAAAAACCAAATCTCCCTCCTGAAACTCCACCTCCCTCCTGTGAGCATTTGCGGATTTCTTCATTACAGATTGTGCACGCAAGAGATTATGTTAAGTTGGCGCAAAGCCTCATCCCTATCAACCAAAGCTAGCGCCACCGATTCCACTTTAGTTTCTCCTTGGGAAAAATGCAGCAAGGTCGGTGGAAGACGACCATAAACAACTTCAAAAGGAGTCCTTCCTATAGAAACATGTTAATTGGTGTTATACCAATATTCAGCCCAAGACAGCCACTAAGACCAGTCTTTAGGTTGTTCAGTAGTGAAGCAGTGAAGGTAGGTTTCTAGGCACCTATTAACCACTTCCGTTTGCCCATTCGTTTGAGAATGGTACGAAGAGCTCATCTTTAGGACTGTCCCTTGTAGTTTGAATAACTCCTTCAGAAAATTGCTAGTGAAGAGTGGGTCTCTATTACTCAATATAGAGCTAGGAATGCCATGCAACTTTACCACATGTTGGATAAATGTTTATGCCACTGATTTAGCTGTGTAGGGTGTTTGAGGAGCAGAAATGAGCATACTTTGATAGACGATCCACCACCACCATTATGACTTCATAACCATGAGATTTTGGGAGCTCTGAAATAAAGTCCTTTGAGACTTCATCCCAAATAAGCTTAGGGATAGATAAGGGTGTAAGAGACCTGCTGGAGGCATTGCCATATATTTGTTTTTCTGGCATATGACACATTCGCGAACAAACTTCTGTATTGTTGACTTCATCCCTAACCAAAACAGTCCACTAGACAGCCTCTTGTAGGTCTTTAGGAAACTAGAATGCCCCCCCAGAGGTGAAACATGATACTCATGTAGAAATTGGGGAATTAAGGTTAAGGTGGATGAGAGAACTAACCTGTTCTTATAGAACAACTAGCCATCCCTTGTATGATAATCAGGTCTGGAATTCGGATGTTGTGAGAGAGCTGTCATAAGTGAGTTCAACTTGGCATCCTCCTTGACCTCCCTTCGGACCACATCCATGTCAAGCCAAAATGGGGCTGAAATGGCTGAGAACAGTAATCTGTCTTCTTCCACTCTAGAGAGAGCATCAGCAGCTCCATTTTGTTTCCCGGGTTTATAGATAACTTTAAAATCAAAACCCAACAACTTAGCTTGCCAACATTGTTGATCTACCGAGGGAATACGTTGATCTAATAAATGTTTCAAACTTCTATGGTCAGTGTAGATCTTGAAGTGTCTCCCCGTTAGAAAATGCCTCCAATGTTGAATTGCCATCACTAACTGCCATCACTTCCGTCTCATAGACAGATTTAGAAAAAGTGGATTCAGCCAATGCTTTGTTGAAGTAAGCCAAGGGACGACCTTCTTGTATTAACACAACACCCAAACCCCTTCCCGAAGCATCACACTCAATAGAAAACTGCTTAGAAAAATCAGGTAGGGCTAAGACCGGTGAGGTAGTCATTCTTTTCTTCAACTCTTCAAAAGCTTCTTGGGACTCCTTCCCCCAACAGAACCTGTCTTTCTTAGTGAGTTCCGTAAGTGGCTTAGCAATTTTAACACAATCATGGACGAATTTTCTGTAGTACCCTGTGAGACCAAGGAATCCTCTTACTCCGTTTACATTCTTGGGAGTAGGCCACTCCAAAATACTCTTGAGCTTTGACGGGTCCATAGCTACCCCATCACAAGAGATAATATGGCCTAGATACTCCACGAATATCTATCCAAATATGCACTTCTGCCTATTAGCAAACAATTGATTGGCCCATAATAATTGCAGCACCCAAATCAAATGCTGTATGTGTTTTTCCCAATCTGAATTGTAAACTAAGATGTCATCAAAGAAAACTAAAACATACGTACGTAACAGGGGTTTAAAGATTGAGTTCATGGTAGCTTGGAATGTAGCGGGCGCGTTCATGAGTCCGAAGGGCATAACTTCATTAGCCCTCCTAGGTGGTAGCTCCCTTGTCTCTTGAAAAACAAAATCAAACCTGGACAGAACATCCCTTAATTCTTCTTGTTGCTCTGCACTCAAGACACCCATTTGTTCAGATGTATATCCACTGATTCCCATTGACCACAACAACCCTTCTACTTCCACTTCCTGATGCTTGAATATCTGTTGCAGAGCATGAGGAGAAGAACCCTGGACGTTAAGTTCCTGCAGAGTAACTTCGACACCCCTTTGGTCGAAAGTCAGGCACATTTTCTTCCAATCATCCTTCACCACTCCTAATGTCTCCAACCATGCAACACCTAAAATCAAATCAGGTCCCCCAGTATCAAATACGTAAGCATCTACATTAAACTCCACTCCATTCAACTTCAATCATATCTCCTTGCAAATACCTTATGAAAAAGACCTATGTCTATCTCCTAATTTTACTCCGAAAGTTCTAGTTGGAGTAATGGGAATTCCTACGGCCTAAACCTACCTGTCGGACACAAAATTGTGACTAGCTCCACTTTCTACGATAATTAAAATGGGCATCTTGTTCAACTTACCCATCAAGACCATAGTCCACGTGGGTGAAGTTTGTGCCTTCCCTACTTCGCTAAATTCAACCGAATTACATACTAATTCCCAATCTTCTGGTTGCTCTTTTATCACTGTTGTCTCCTGATTACTCACTCTATTTACCTCTTCTTCTCCCTCCCAAATGATTAGTTTGTATTCTTTGTCGGGGCAACGGTGAAGTGGGCCGTAAGTTTGACCATACTTAAAACATAGTCCCTTTGCCCTTCTCTCCATAAGCTGTTCGTAAGATAGGTCCTCGGCCCCCTCCATTTGGATCCACCCTGCCGATTATTGTCTGTCATGGTATTTTGGGGCTTGTAAGGCATCTCTTTCACTTCATTCCTATTGCTTACAGTTGTATTACTTGTCGGAACTGGGCGCTGGATGGCAGAATTTCCCAGCCGATACCCATAACCCGTAGGAGAAACTGCATGCTTGTTCTTGCACTCACTTGGTCGGATTACTTCTTCACCGACTAGCTCTCTCTCTACCTTCCGTGCGACATTCATGAGCCTAGCTCGAGATGTTGGTTCATGGGTTCGGACCCGATTCTTAATTTCTTCACATAATCCTCCCAGAAAACAACTCATATACCACTCTTCGGGAAAGTTGGCTATTTGTGACGCCACTCTCTCAAATTCGTCCATGTACACGTCCACCGATCCATGCTGAGCCACCGACTTCAATTTCTCAATTGGATCTCCCTCATCCTTTTCCCCATAACGTTTAAATAAGGAACGTTTGAATCTCTCCCACGTCATGCAGGGATTGATCTCTCATAGAGTCATGAACTAGTACAATGTTGTCCCCTCCATGCAAATCTGGACCATCGGCAGGTGCAGTTCAGGAGGAATTTCGTGAAGCATGACCCATGCAAATGGGTCTTCACCGTGGAATGCTGGTAAGTCGACCCGACATGCTGCATTTCTATATTCTTCCCATTCACGTTCTGTAGAGTCTGAGGAATCGTGGTCCCCCTGTTGGTGGGAACCAGTACCCTGCAGGCCACTCGCAAGTCTTTCACCACCAGCAGTGTTCGACGCATGTTGTGTGGGCTTGTCGCCACCCGCAGAGGAATATGCGGTGGGTAAACGCCGGTGGACCCTCTCCTTCACTGCCCACATTCTGCTTCTTTGGGTTCTTTGCCATCAGAGCCCATCCCTCAACTCCGACTGCAAAAGATTTTGGGATTTGGCTAGTGTTTCTACGCTAGCCATCAAGGAACTAAACTGTGTTCTTAGATCCTTCAAGGTGGTGTCGTGTGACTTAACCATTCTCTCTTGGGCTGAGAGGGATGATTCCTGTCTCCTAAGAGATGCCTCCACTGCAAATACTCTAGCCTCCATTCTAGTTTGCATACAATCTCTACCCACTTGGCTTTCTCAATGAAAGCACCAATTGATAGAGAAAGATATAGAGATTGTATTATTTACGTATGTAGAAGAGAATACAGCAGTAGGTTCCCTCCTGGAAAGGTTCCAGGCCAGAGAAAATTCCTTACAATCGTAAAACTACTCTCCTTTTCCATAGTATTACTCTATATTCCCTACTACACAATCTCTCTCCATAACCAACTATAACACACTCATAACAACCTGTCTATGTGGCAGGTTGCCCTTTACATATCTTACCCCTACGTATATATGTATTAATAGGCTTAGATATTATAGGCAGATCAACATTGCTAACAACAGGCAGATCAACATTGCTAACATTAGCTAGGTTCATGTAGACAGAGACTAGGGAGGGGAGGAATCAATCATTTAAGTCAACAACTGGTTGTGTGGATTTAGCAGCCATACATAATTGTAGAACTTCAATTAATGATCTGAAAGTTTCATTCGTACCTTATAAGTTCTGTAGTTCAAGGGCCCCAACTAAAATTGAATCTCATCCGACTTATTAAAAGTTAAGCATCAAAATAATCTAGCAAATGACAAGTTGAGAGTTTTTCTGTGGAGATGAAAACTATTGTCGCATGAATATTGATGTGTTGTTCTCAATGGATAAACATTAATAAGGCCATGCTATTATTGCTGCACCACTTTAACTGTCTATTAAACCATTGTCAGAGTGATTTTTCCTCTGATTCAGTGATCTCGAAAAAACTTAGTGCTAGTTATTACTTCTTGAATGATGGTGAACAATAATGCAACCATTAATCTTTTATCACATTAGTTAGATTATCAGAAAAGTACGACATTGCTTCTCCTTTGACTCATCAAGTGGATGCCATCATTTCAACAATCTTCATGCATGAACTATGTATAATTGTATGAATTAGCTACAACTCAAGATGTATATAGTAGTTTCTTTTCGCTTCTGCGTGAGCTGCGTATATCTACTTTATAGGCAGAGTAACTCTTTTTTTTTTTCAATAAATTGATTTGGGCCTCAGGCATGTGTGAAGAGGATCCAAGATGATGAAACTGGTCATAAGCACTGCACCGGCCAATATTTCGATTATTGGTTTTGCATTGACAAATGTGTAAGTGTTAAAATTTCAAATTTCAGTACACATAGATTGTTTGACTTTTATGTTTGTGGCTGAGTTTCCATATTTGATGATAATGCAGGTTGCACCAAAGCTATTTCAGCACGTGAAGTAACGATGCAATTACAATGCTCTATTCGGTAGCTGTTGGATTTTGTTATCATATGAGCTGTGTCCCCAAAAACTGACACAATGGCTTCATGATGGGAAGGTGTTACGAATAAATTAGAATTAGGGGAACAGTTTATTGATGCCAACATAATTACCATTATCTTTGTGAGGTTTCTACACTTCATAATATGAAATTTGGAAAAGGAATGTGAATAAAATAGAGGAGGAGAATAGACAAAAATAATGAAACATTAGTTAATAAATACAAGAAAGTTGTCTCTCTCTTAGTAAAGCTTCAACCGCTTTTCTTCCAGAGACCAAAGCACCATCAAAAGTAGCAGAAGTCATGTAGTCACCACACAAGTATAAACCTTTCTCCACCCCGGACTCTTTCATCAAATCAGTTGGTGGCCGTTGGTTGGGTTGTGCAAATTGGATCCGATAAGTTCTTAAATGCCTCCATGACCTGACTACTGAATCTCCAAACCAACCCGACAGTTCTTCAACAACCTTAGTCGTTAGATCACCATCAGACACATCATTGTACAGCCCGATCAACGACACTGACACCAATCCCTTCCCTGGAGGCCCATACGATGAGGCTACATTAGTTGCAAAGAACATATTGTTCACTATCCCTTTACCCGACCCATTAAGAAACAAGACCGGATCCTTAACCGGAATCATCTGAATGTCGGTCGTGAAGTATAAGCAAACTGTACTCCGACCCGGTCTTTTATCAACCAAATTCTTTCCCGCTATAAGCTTGTCAACTTCCGGTTGTTCAACAGCTAGAATTACTCCATGCTCGCTCTGCAGAATCTCACCATTCTCCAATTTCACACGGGGTGATGCAGTTTTGGAAAACGAATCGATTGAAACAACTCTAGAATTCAACAAAACCGAGTTAGGTGGCAATTTGGCCGCCAAATGATTGGGAATGGCTCCAATGCCCCTCTCCGGAAGGGTATTGTCGCCAAGAGCCAGACATTTGAAGATGAAATCAAATAATCTAGATGTGGTTTCAAGCTGTGTGTCGAAAAATATACCCCCGAAGAAAGGTCTGAAGAATCTTGCAATCATTGAATCCGAGAAACCCAGGTCTCGAAGCATGTCAATTGTGGTGGTTTCAGTAGAGTTGATGATTTGATCGTTGGATTTGCTCAAAACCCGAATTCTTGTTGAACCAATAAGTAGCTTATCGAGAAGAGATCCGACCGGATTGGTTAATGACTTTAAGGAATCAGCAAAGTGGCGTAGAGGGTCTGCCACTGTGTGGAATTGGCCGTCCAAGTAAACGCGAGCACCAGAGTAGAATTTCTGGAGCCGTAGTGCTTCATAATCGAGGAGCTTTTGGGCTTCAGGATAGGCAGTGATGAAGATTTGGAAGCCTCTGTCTAGGAGAAAACCGTCCACAACATCGGTCCGGACACGACCACCAACTCCATCCGACGCTTCAACTACAAGGAAAGGAATATTGTTGAAGGTGAGGTGGGTGGCGGCTGCTAGACCTGCCAGGCCGGCTCCAATTATGATCACTCCAGTCTTTTGAGATGATGAAGCTTTGGTTTTGAATCTGAAACGGAGGTTTTGCGAGGATGAGAGTAATGATATGCGATAGAAAGAGGAGCTGAAAGAAAGAGGAGCGGTAGTACTGAGAGTGAGAGTCATTGAGGTTTTTTGGATAAAGCTAGGCCTTTCAATTTCTGATGGACAAACCAGCTTACCCAATTTTATATAATACTGGCCATTGAGTTAGGAACACTTACTTTATGCATCTACATACATATCATCATGAACACCAATCTGTATAACCGCAACTGCGGATCATCTTAAACGACAATTCTAGTACAACTTCCAATCAACACAGACTGCACTCCTCTGCTCATCAATTATTTACGATAAAAGTTCACGGTGAAGAAATAACCAATTAAAAATAAAATATGAAATAAAAAATTTATGAATAGAAATATAAGTAAAATTAAAAGAACAGAAAAAATAAAAACTTAAAACTTCGTTCAAATATTTAGGAGGTACTCACTATAACTATATTGACTTTAATTTTTATATGATATAAAATTCTCATCGTTGAGATATATTTCATTATTATCATCATTCAAATTTATTGCACCAAATGACATGTCAATACTTATCTATCAAAGATTATCTAAGTTACTCATATATATTAAATCCAGTTCTTCAGACAATCAATTCGTCAAAAGATCAATATTTTATTTTGCATATTGAATCTACTAAATTACTTGATCTATTAAGAGTTCTAGTAAACAATAAAATTTAATTATTAAAAAATTGTAAGAAATTATATCTAACTTGTAACATCCCCTCACCTATAGGAAGGGTAATATGGTAATTTAGAACGGGTTAGGAATGTGTAAAAGTGTATTGACATATTCATGCATTCATATATGCACATGAGTAGTAAATAGTGAATTTTGCAAATGTAAATGATTGTACATGCATTCATGACATTTTCTGATTTAATTGTGAATAACTGTGATTTTTGAAAAACATGCTTTTTGTGTGTAAAATTGGAATTGGAGAGGGTTATTGGAGTTTTCTAATTTTTAGAGAATTATAGGAATTTTCGGAGTTATTTCCGGACCCGAAAAATTGTCAAGTGACAGAATAAGGGTTCACTAGTAGAGAAATTGACTGTCCAATGGCATTTGAAACTTAGACTCATGAAATTAGGAATTTTTGAATGGAGTCATTGAAATTTTGGAGAAATCGAAATTTAGAATTGGAAGACAATGAAGAGAGCTAATGAGAGTGTGACATGTGTCACTAATCTTAGTTAATTCATTAATAATCATCTTTTAGTTAGTCATCCACGAC
>JANQBM010000005.1:18747162-18757790 GCA_025594535.1 Erythroxylum domingense | reverse complement strand
GTGACCTAGATGGTTTCTCAATCTTTGTGTTCTTTGTGTTTCTTATTAATTGTGGAGAATAATGGTGGGATTTGTGGCTGTTACTGACTGTGGATTCCGGACAGGAGGTTCGATGATTGCATATGGGGAGTTATGACATAGAAGTGTTATTTGTGACTTGTGTGTTTTAATGTGTTAAATTGTATCAAATAAAAATCAAGTCATTCAATCTCTTGTATTAAAACCTATTCCTTTTTTTTAGAATGAATGAATTCAAATGTACTCCAGTTCTTTTTATAACTTGTTGTACTCACACATTGACTTAGAATTTGAATTACAAACCCTTGCAATTTTGAAACACTCCTTCTGGATTGGTCCCACTAAGAAACTATAAGTTGTAAGACAATAAAAGTAGCATTATAAATAAAATAAATAGATAATTAATTTTCAATAAGTAACAAAAGTGAAAAAATATATACTTGAATTAAGTTTTGCTATTTGTCGAATAGCAATTGGCATACTAAAACCCCCAAAAGACTACCTATAAAATTCCATTTATAATCTTAGGAGATCTTGCATCATCTCATGGGCAACAACTATTGTAATAGTGAATAGTATTTTCCTATTAACTTCAATATTTTTTGTAAAACCTGGTCTGAAATAGACATCAGGATTAAAAAATACTCCAGTTGCAAACAACGAAGAGACAAGTTGCCTTTTCCATCTATCATTAATGACATCAAGATAAGGTGTATACAAAGAAGACCTATTTTTCAGATTGACCTTGATTGTTTCCTTCTCCATCTCCATGGCATAACAAAAAACTTCTTGTTGCTTTTTCATCACTATTAGCCAAAAGAAGCACCCTCATCAAAAGCTCACAAACTCGGATAACAAATTGACGTTGGGACAAAAAATCAGTATCTTCAAGTATAATTATGAAGCCTCTAATCTAGCATTAGACCTGGCATGCTGAAATGCAACCCAATTATCACTTGTAAATATTTGTCTCAACTCTTTCTTCATCATAATAAAACACTAAAGTGATAAGAAATTTGTTACAAATTTTGTAACAATAGGATGACACAAATTCCTACCATTAGTAAAATATTTTTTCATTAAATTAAAGACCCATACACAGTTGTAGATGAATTTGGTCACCTTTTTGGCTTTCTGCACAATTTCATCAACAATAGGAAAATACCTAGCATCTCCTATCTAGCATTAGGCTAATGCAATGTGTAGCACAAGGAGTTCAAAAAAAAAAGGAATTGTACTTGCTTTGTAATCTTCTTCCAACCACTTTATAAGTAGAATCATTGTCAATAATGAACTAAACAATATTTTTTGGCCTTCATTCATAACTTCATAAAATATTTCAAATAAAGTATTAGTATTCCAAATAAGGCCAGATGTATCAATAGACTTTAAAAATATTGAGCCCTTTACTAAAAAAACCAAAAAAATTAATAATAGGTTCATATATCTTATTTGTCCAACTATCAAATATGATTGAACACTCATAAGTAGCTCAATTCGTTCTTCTTTCTTCCAAATAAATTTTAATTTCATAAACTGAGCAACTCAAAAGTTAACCTCTGTAGTCATCAATAAAATGAGCTTTGTATCTTGGATCGTAAGAGGCTATAACATCCACCATAGGTTGATATTAATAAGATTGGGAAGCATTGAATGCTATACTTGAAAAATACCACCATTTAGCCATTGCGATGTCTACATTGTAAGTCGCTTCTCTTGATTGCATGGCATTACAAATTGAAGGCTGAACTCTAGGAGTTATTCGTGATGCAAAAAAATTCGACACCTGCCTTCCTCTTTTTCTAACATCAGGTCTAGATGCAACATTCATTTCTTGATGGAAAGGAACACTACCACCTTCAACATTTCTACTATCATCATGAACATTAGCAAACGAACTTCCATTAGTAATTCATAATTCAATCTCTCCTTTCTATCTTTCTTGTGTTGATATTTTTCAAGCAAAGCTTTTATTTGTCACTTCACATTATGACTCACTTTTTACAAGGTTTCATATCTCCTTTAACCTCAGCTAAATGTTTTTTTTAATAGGGTGATTCCTCCACCTTTCAAATGCTTGTTACAAAATAAGCAAATAGTGTGATTCTTCATACTAGAGATCGATGGAACATGAGCTCAAACTGAATCATTGTATCTTCTTGAAGCGTTTGAATGATCAGGAGTAATTGAACTCCCTTCCATTTATCTTTACAAATAAGTGAAGATATATATCAAAATAAAGAAAACATAATTTCATTATTAACTACTATCACAAATTTGTGTCGTTTAACTCAAAAGTCTAAACCAATACAATTACACTTACATAATACACATGTTATATAATATATCTCATTTTGTATAATTACATCATACACAATTCAATTTCATCCAACACAGTTCACCAATAAGTCAAAAACTAATAAATTAAGTATTTAACATACAAAATTGCACAATACACATTTACATCTTATATAATATATCTCATTTAGTTTATTCAACCATAAACTAAAGACATACACTCACAATTATAGTATATTCAACTTCAACCATAACTCACAGCTATAAATTTACAACTTTATGTTATCTTATAATTCAATTAGTCAACTATAAACTAGCATATTTTGTTTACTTATACAATTCATTATGTAATGCTTATAATTATTTTATTTTCTTAACTAGTTTTAATCAACATTGTTACCAAAATCCTAATTCCCAACTTTAATTCATAATCTTTCATTCACCAATTTTAATCAACATTCTTAGTTTCTTACTCGAGTTAACCCTACAATGACGAGTATAGATACATTACAAAATTCAATTTCATCCATCACAATTCACCAATAAGTGAAAAACCAACAATTCAAGTATTCAACATACACAATTATACAATACACAATACGCAACATACAAAATTACATCATTCAATCATAAACTAAAGACATACACTCACAATTATAACTTATTCAATTTTAACCATAACTCACAACTATAAGTTTACGACTTATTTGAATTAATCACATAATTCAACTATAAATTAATCTATTTTGTTTGCTTGTACAATTCAAATTGTAATGCTTATCAATATTTGTTTTCTTCAATAATTTTAATTAACTTGTTACTGAAATTGTAATTCTAAAATTTAATTTAACAATCTTTATTCTTTAATTCTCCAATTTAATGAACATTCTTAATTTTTTAAACTTAAATTAACTCCACAATCATCATACATAATACACTACACAATTCAATTTAATCATTCATAATTCAACGTACAAAATTACTACACAAGCACACAACATAAAGTGACAAATAAACAATTCAATATTGAAATTAATAATCAATTGATCAAGTGATCAACACAATTCTACAATTCCAAAATTTCATAATCAACTTCACATTTCCACAAATTCACAACTTTATAATTTCACAAATTGTCATATTCACAACTTCACATTTTCACAAATTCACAACTTCATAATTCCACAAATTGTCAATTCATAACTTTACAATTCTATAAATTCACAACTTCACAATTCCAAAAAATTTGTTGCAATTTTTCGTAATCTTCACTGAGCTAAATTCCTGGATTGGTGCATGTTAGTTGGTGGTTGGGTCGGTTAGGTCGGGTTGAATCTTTGGATCTACAAAATTCTAGAGCCGACCTGATCTAAACTGCTGGAGGTACAAGATAGTAGGGGAGGCAATTCACAGTAGGCAATAGGCAACTAGGAGATGGTTTATGATGGGCAATAGACAACTAGAAGGGCATTCACGGTGGGCATAGTGAGCACACTCGACGGGAGATAGAGGGAGCATTGTTGTAATGGTGCTGTGGTGGCTAGTGACAGAGGGAGATACGACTAGGCAATGACAGGCAGTGGCTGGGAGAGGAGAGACAGAGATAAGTTGAAAGGGCAGAGGCAGATGTACCCAAGGGGGGAGTTGTTTTTAAAATTTTTTTGCTAATTAGTCTTCTAAATTTTCAAAGTTGATGGTACTGGTTGGTATTTAACGAAATCACCGATACTGACAATCAGTAACTTAAAGTAGGGTTTCATACCATTTTTTAGCTGCTACGATATGAAATTCATATCCTTAGCCTAACCCTACTAAGAAACCCTTGGAATTTACTAGTCAATTGAAGAACCCACTAAGCCTTGACGATACTCTTATTATTTCTAGGATTGAAAGCACGAAATTAGTTTATGGGAAGTTAAGTTTTGATGATAGGGGGAGTTCATTGTTAGTAGTGAGGGTGATGGAAGTGGAGGATGGTAGATTTGAGCGATAGAGGATGGCAAATTGGAGTAGTCAACTGGTGAGGAGACCAGAGAGTGAGAGGAGGGGAAAACAGAAGAGATGAGATTGCAGAAGGTTGCACTGCTACTATAGAGGATGTTTGAAGATTTTTTAAATTTGTTCCTTTAATTTTTAAAAATTTACATTTTAGTCCAGTATTAAACCATTATCAATCATAAGTGTTGAGTACAAAAACTCATTACGAAATAAGCAAAT
The DNA here is from genome assembly GCA_025594535.1 of Erythroxylum domingense. Taxonomy (NCBI): domain Eukaryota; kingdom Viridiplantae; phylum Streptophyta; class Magnoliopsida; order Malpighiales; family Erythroxylaceae; genus Erythroxylum; species Erythroxylum domingense. The sequence goes on along the minus strand of JANQBM010000005.1, from coordinate 18,753,257 downwards.
ATCGTACCATTTATCGATCGGTTCTAGAAGCAACATCTTATCACATAATAGATATGTTTAACTATTAATTAAATAATTAACAACAACATATTTTGTAATTGATATACCAAATCAAAATTCAAATAATTTTATATAAGAGTCTCCTTTCTCCTATTAAACCCTAAGATATGTCATTATGATGTGTTATTGCTTATGTTAAGTAACGAAATAAAATATTATTAATGTATATCTTACATTTGATTGGTTGGTTATATTTTATAATCTATTTAATTAAAATTATTTTTATTTTATGAATTTTTGTTTAATTGAGTAACTGATAAAATATTTTAAAAAATAATTAGATGTTTCAAGTTAAACTATGATGACATCATAATTATGAAACTTATATTTCATGATGTATTATTCCTAAATCATTTATAATCATTGCTCTATTAAAAATAAACATCAATTGAATAGAAAGACTAACACATATTATGTTGCTTCCTTATAAAAAATATAGTCAATCTCATATACTAAAATATTAAAATACTTAAACAAATGTGTAGGTAGTTGTTAGACAACAATTTCACTAAATTGACCTGACATAGGAATACCTTATAGGACATCACTTGTAAGTTTATAGAATGCTTATTATGATGATGATATAAGTGATCACCTAATTGAAGAAATTTTAGAGCTATTTGGAAGATAAGAAAGATGGAAAACAACTTTGTAGAATACATGGAAAGCCAATTCTAACTCAAAGATATTGAAAAAGTGGAGAAGATGGTGGAATACAGTATAATATGCATTGGACATGCATGGAGACAGACATCTATCTTTTATAGATGTCTAATAAGTTGAAAAATAAGCAAGATCATTACTAGAGTTGATTTTAACCTAGTGTAAGACTTGTCTTAATTTTAAGGAGAAATAAATACAATAAAAATGGTGTCGGTTAAAACTTGATATCAACCATTTCTTACATATTGAATTGTGATGCATTAAAGTTTTGGAACAAAATTTATGTCAATGTTAAAGCTAGTTCGACACTGGTTCTTAATCACAATTTATGATGATGTATTATTTATTAAGTTCAAAAATTATAGGACTCTATTGTTGTAACCATAACTATAAATACTTGTATATCATAATTTATGATGATTTGTTATTTCTTAAGTTCAAATATATATGACAGACTTCGGAGGAGTTTCATTCAGGATACACTGTTGGAAATGAAGCTTCCTCAACTCATGATTGATACCATCATGAATTGTGTCTTATCTGCAAGGATCAGAATACTCTGGAATGGTTCACCCTCAGAAGAGTTTACACCGAGTAGAGGTATTAAGCAAGGGCATCCCCTTTCCCCATACCTTTATGTTGAGTGTATGGAAAGGCTAGCCCAGCTCATTGACAAGGAAGTGCGGGAAGGCAAATGGAAAGCGATCAGAGCTAGCAGGAATGGACCTGAAGTTACTAATCTTGCATTTGCCGATGATTTGATAATTTTTGGAGAAGCTTCAATTGAGAAAATGTAGGTGATTAATCGATGTCTGGAGTATTTTTACAGTGATTATGGAAGCTTGGTGAATTATGACAAATCAAGGTTTTTTTTCTCGAGAAATACCAGTGAGAATATACATACTACGATTAGCGCAAGACTGGGAATAGATGAGACAGACGACCTAGGCATGTACCTAGGTGTTCTTGCTATCCATGGTAAGAGTTCAAGGACAGACTATGAGCACCTTTTAGAGCGAGTGAATTCGAAACTGGCTGGATGGAAGGCCAAATGCCTCTCACTGGTAGTTTGGGCCACTCTTGTACAGTAAACACTCAACGCTATTCCTATCTATACGATGCAATCCACAAATTTGCCACGCTCCATATGTGACAACTTGGACAGGAAAGCACGACGCTTTCTGTGGGGTGGAACTGAAGAACATCGCAAAATTCATCTCAATTTGTGGCAAACGATTACTAAACCAAAGGAGAAGGGAGGACTTGGATTACGATCTGCTAGACAAGCGAATGCTGCATTCCTCACTAAACTTGGATGGAGAGTATTGATAGAACCTAATGCTCTTTGGTCAAGGGTTTTACGCCACAAATACTATCAAGGCAGATGCGACATTGATATGTTTAATAGTAAAAGTGATGCTTCCAATGCATGGAGGGGTATAACTGAGAATGTTAAGTACCTAAAATCGGGAATAAATGCATCCATTGGGAATGGGAGATTGACCTTGTTTTGGCAGCACAATTGGGCAGAAAATAGACCTCTCATGGAGATAACTGTCTATCCTGTGCCTGAGGACAGACTCATGGAAACCGTTGAAGAGATGTGGGATGTAAACCTGGGATGGAAATATGACAAGTTTGCAAATTATTTTTCTGCTGATACACTTAAGAAGATGAACTCTCATGAAGTTATAGAGGACGAAGACGCAGCTGATATGCCATTCTGGAATGAAAGTTCGTCTAGAGAATTTAGTATTAAGTCTGCGTTGGAAATAATTCTTGAAGACGAATATGGAGGGGGTCACCTCAATTAGGCCAGCATCTGGAGGTTAGATGTACCTCAGAGAATAAAGATGTTTTTCTGGCTTCTCTTACAAGACAGGTTAATGACAAACACCAATAGGATGAATCAAGGCATGATTAATGATCCTAAAAGTTATGCCTGTGGAGAAGAGGAGGAGAACTCAGAACATGTCATTAGGAGTTGCCCCCTGGCCAAGCTGGTTTGGCAGGGGATGGGAATTGATTCAACAGAGTTAATGAATCTTGATAATTTTAGAGAATGGATTATGATGAACTTAATGGATCAAAGAATGAGGATGAGGTATCAGTGGTCTAGGATCTTTGCAGTTACATCCTGGTGGATTTGGAGATGGCGCAACATGAGATGTTTCGATTCTGATGTTACAGTCCCCTTGGACCAAAAGACTTTTATTCTGGCCAGACTATATGATATCAAAAGAGCTTTTACCGTGGATAAGAACTTGCTGCTGTATATAAGTAAAAGATCAGAGGTTCAGGTGGGATGGAGACCTCTTATGATTGGGTGGGTGAGACTTAATACCGATGGACCTGCCAAGGATAACCCGGGTGAGGCGGGGGGAGGGGGTGTAATAAGGGACGAACAAGGACACACTCTTCTAGTCATGACGTCCTATTTTGGAAATTGCTCGTCAACTAAGGCTGAATGCCTTGCCATACTTCGCAGTTTAGAGATGGCATGGAAAAAGGGGTATAAAAAGGTGATTCTTACGACGGATTCTAAAGTGGCTATGCGAAGTATTTTAAGTGAAGACACAAAGAGCAATATCTATTACATTTTACAGAGGTGCAAAGCATTGGTACGAAAGGAGGGATGGGATGTGCGCTTAGAACATTGTTATAGGGAAAGCAATAGGGTGGCTGACTGGTTAGCAAACTATGGTGTTAAGACTAAAGTGAAGTTCAAAATATTGCAGGATTTCCCGAGTGAGCTTCAGAGTTTGTTGGTGGATGACATACGAGGGATTACTTAGCCAAAGGATGTCCCTGGAGCGGATATCCCTTGTTAACCTTTGCTTTCATGTGTCTGGTTTTGTGTTGCTTTTAGTGTTTTAGATAGCTTTGTTTTTTTTATTTCTTTTCTCTGGGCTTGGCCCTCTTTATTCACCAAAAAAAAAGTTCAAATATTATAGGACTGTTGTAACCATAACTATAAATACTTGTATAGGGATTAACTTAGGGGACTTTTAAGGAAGATTTTGAAAGTCACCTAGTTTTTTCCCCATTGTTTTAATTCATCCTTAGGACTGGAAGAAGACTAAGAGTAGGATTAGAGGATCCAATGAAAACTTCTATCAATCCTGTATTATATTATTTCCTTTATATTAAGATTAAATTTTTTCTATTTTAGTTTTATTATTTTCAGTGATTAGAAACCTTAGTTAGGTTTGGGATATAACTTGTAAAGATTCTTCAATTATTAATAAAAATTTTGAATATTTCATTTGTTGAATTTATTCTATTTGTCCTTAATGCTAGATTTATGATTGACCACTATTAATTCAATTTTGAGGATTGTAATATGTGAAGTAGAATCCATAAAATATGAGAATAAACACTTTACCATTAAAGAACGACAATATGTTAGACTTTGGTAATAACCCAATTAACTATATTTAATAAGTTTAGTTAGGTTAAATTGCGATATATGTGTGCCTCGAGAAAGGTCATGGATACTTTAGATTGATTGTTATGTTAACCTTGATAATAAAACTGGTATAATAATTAGAATTCCTTATAACTGAACCTTGAAGTCCTAACGTTAGAGTTATTAATTTTTCTTATCTAGTATAATTACATTATTTTTGTTAGTTTAGTGTTTAATTATCTTTTATAAAATATGATTTTATTTAGTTTTATTTTATAACTAGGATTAATAATTTTGTATTAACATGTTTCCCTATAGGATCGATACTAAAAAATCACTCCATTTTAATAACTTTCTACAAAACTCTATGTAGATTCATTGGAATAAGTTTTTTGTACCATTATTAGGGAATATAGTTTTGCTATTTTTGTTAAATTTATTTTTGTTTTTGATTTATTTTCTTTTCTTTTAATTTTCTTTTTTTGATTTATTTTATTTTATTTTTAGTTTCCTTTATTTGTTTGAAGTAGTTACTGTGATTTATAAGATTCAAGAGGGATAACTTAAACAACCAACTTTAATTTGACACTAAAATAGAATGAACCTGTATATAAAATCAAGTGAAAAGGAGTGTAAAAATAGCTTCTAATCAAGAAATCATATTGTTTGATATAGAGTAGAAGTCATAAAGAATGCACGTGGGGACATCTAATTAAATGTGATTAGTGCAAATCCCTTATACATTAAACTAAGCCAAAAGGATAAGAAATTATAAGCTAAAGCAAGTACATCTACATTAGCTCCTAACCTTTGGTGGATCACTTAGTAAAGAAACAGTCACATTTACAAATGAATTATTTAGTGATCTAAATACTTTAACTGAATGGTCTTTTAGAAGATGAGCTATAGATGAGGTAATTTCTATTTCGTATGCTAGAGTAAGCGAGGAATATTGTCAATTGCACATAAATTCATATTAAGATTGTTTCCTCTATATAAGATTGCTGATTTGAGAAGAAAAATTTAAAGCTTTACATAAGAAGAAGGAGAAGCATTTCATGAAGGGAAAGATATAGAGATTAGTAAATTCCCACATCCCCATTATTCATTGCATTAAGTGATGCAATTCTTCTATGACAACCTTACACTAATATGTTAGACTTTAATTAAAGGATTTTAAAAGAGCAATAAGTAACCTAATTTTATGAGAGAGACTAGTTAAAACATTATATGGAGTGAGTTATGTAAGGGAGTACATAACAATGGTGTCTATCATATTGGGAATTTATTTTAGCAATAGGAGGACTACCAGCAACTTTAGAACAACTTCTATAATTACATATATGATCCACAGTAGGAAAATCATTCAAATTTCCTATAAGAACATCAGAACAACTTCTATAATGACATATATGATCCAAAGTAGGAAAATCATTCAAATTTCCTATAAGAACGTCAATCAATTTAAAAGTCATCCTCAATTAGTTACAATAAGTAGTAACGATACAAAGAGGAGCTGAGCTTGGAAGAACTAATGACAAAATTTATATCCACACATAAAGATCAATTTCAACATTATGATGTTTAAATTCATATCTTCAAAAGTCAAATTGGTCATCCAACCAAGTGACAACGCCTTGTAACGCTAGTCAAAATAAAATAACTAGACTACTACTATAACAGTGGTGAGTCTAGGTTGATCTCATAGAGAGTGTGTGTAAAGTTGTTGAAATGGAATTAATCGGTGTTTAGGAAAAAGGGAGGGGGTTTGGATATCGAAAATAAGAAAATAAAAATGAAACTAGACTAATAAAAACATATGAAAGAAAACATGCAAAAAATGATAAAGGTGGGGAATTCGGTAGGGGTTGATAGTTGTGCATTATTATGTGTTTCTTGCATAATAGTTTATTACTGTAGTATTTTAGGATTCATTTTATATGTTTTCGTTTAGTTTGATCTT
>JANQBM010000005.1:18693907-18704749 GCA_025594535.1 Erythroxylum domingense | reverse complement strand
ATCTCCAAATACATCAGAATCAACTTTACACTTCAAAACTTACAAATCCAAAATGCCACATTTTCATTCTCTCTCTAAGGTTATTTGTTTTTTTCAAACATAAATTTTCCAGAATTTGTCATACTCCTCTCTTTGTTATTCCCAATTTAAACACTTCTTACACTCATTATAACTTCAAGGCAATGCAAAAAAAAAAAAAACTCTAGACATCAAACATCCAAAAACCCGAACTCCATATTTTCCACTTCTGTGTCAAATGTTTTTTTCTGCGTTAATAACTACATCAATTAATTCAAAAGATTACTTAAACCCATTCTAACTTATCTTTAGCTCATTAACACACACAAGTCAAGAAAAATCCATAATAATTCACACTTAAACACCTAACGTTATACATAACGGACACAATTATACTAACACCAAAACAGAGCGTATTCTCAAACCCATCATCTAAATGATTCAATACTGCAACCTCAAATCTCAACCCATGCATGCATGTATATTTTTACACCATAAAAACATCATCAAGTTACTTACTTGTTTCAGTTATAAAGACAACCAACGAGGGACAAAAACACAAAACAGAGAATGCTTTCGGTGATCCAAAAGCTACAGTGTAATTCTCTTCTCAAAACCAACTTCATGGGTTTTTTGCATGCTATTTACGTGTCAATCAACCCAACATCCACTTATCACAACAGAAGCAACCCATTTGTCACAGTACAACTAGCTAAATGTCTCATATATATATTGCCACGTGTCACTATATAAATGGTCCATAAATCAATATTTTTGTAAAAAAATTCACCAAAAATTTCAAAATATGCTAAATAATCCCACAATTGCCAAAACACATTTTAATCACATTTACTAACTTAATTATACCCATAAATGTCAATGAATGCATGTACAGTCATATGAATGTGCAAGAAAAATGTGTATGTCATAATTAATTTATATATGATGTGCATTTTCCTAATTTTCTCAGAAATTTCTCATAAGTTACTATTCTAGCCCTAACATGGGTAACGAGATATTACATAAATGGAGGTTCCCTTTCTAGGTCATTTCTATGCTCTTATGTAGTATTTTTTGATTAGGTTAAAAACTAGGTTTTACTCATGCCCAAAAGTCTGAAATAACTCGCAAAAAATTATGTTTTAGAGGCTGGCCCACATTTGTCAGCTGAAAGGGTCTTTGTCTTGGGCCACGATCGTGGCCTTGGGTCCTCTATTAAGCCTCCTCCAAATCTTTTCCATTCTTCGATATTTGATCTTAGACACTAACAAACATATCAAGGCACCTTAAAAACACAAAATTAAAGCTCAATAGCATGCTTTAACCCACATAGCACTCATAGCACAAATATCTAACAAACTAACACAATTATAAATCTAAACATACATGAATCAATTAATTAGCAACTAAAAACATACTAAAATGCCTATTAAAACATCTTGTGACCTACAACTATTATAAACCTAGTTTTTAATTATAAAAGGGAATGTTATGTGACGATTGCGAAGAGGTTGGACAGATGCGAAAAACCTGCATTCTTTTTCATTTTATCTTGATTTTTAACAATGAAAAAGGTGTTCATGGCTGATGCTTAGAGATTGATGGAGAAGATGGAGGGATAACCTTCCTGATGCTAGTACGAAGGTGCAATCAACGCCGAGGAGCACATTAAACATATCATTGTTATATGTCATTTTCTTTCTCTCTTTTTACATTATTTATGTTATCTTGTATGTATTGATCAGGTATTTTATGAGAATGATTTTGATGCTTATTGAATCATTTTTCATGAACATCCATTGCTAGAACTTGAATACGATATGTAATAGTCATGTTTGAAATCATATGTGGCAACTAACAGTATTAAATCATTAGGGATAAAGTAACATAAGTTAAATAATCCGAGTTTGTATGATTATTGCTTAGATTGGTCCATTTTTCTCACTTGCAATGCAGCTTTTAGGTTAAATATAGAGAGCATGTTCCAGGTTTCCCAATAGTTAAGGTTAATTAATGAGCTTTTCTTAATTAACTACAATCTAAGGAAAACTGGGATTAATAGAGCTTATTGTTAATTCACGATCAATAGTCTAAAAAGAGATGCGAAGATGATAATTCAATGACATATGTGAAATTGTGCTTAGGCTAAGATTAAACCAAAGATTCAGATTTTAAACCATTCACCAACTTTATCACTTTGTTACTGTTTAATTTGAATTGTTTTTATAGATTCAATTTTACTTTGTTTTCTAATTTACATCGAACCAAACCCCCTTGTTTTATATATAGATATAATTTAGGAAAGTAATTGGATTTAATCTTTGTAGGATCAACCTAGACTCATCACTACTATAGTTTTAGGTCTAGTTTATTTTATGTAACGTCACGACGTGCTACCAAATATCCCAAAAACCTTAGTTTTTACGATAAAAGGATGTAAATAATGGAAAAACAAGGAAGAGGCAAATTTTAGAGAGTTCTGAGTCATAAAAAACATAGAGAAGTGATGGTTCTGATTAAAGGATGAGGAAAACATGAAGGATACACCATGAGGTCTGATAGATAACAACATCCAACCCAAATTGCAAGAAGATTCATTGGAAGAAAAAGGGAGACTTATAATTATAATTTCTTTTGTTTCTATTTTTTCTTCTAAATATTTGTCTTTGGTCTTGTTTTCTATGGATAAGAACTATTTTTTTTGGTGCTTAGGTGTGATAGACCCCATGTTGTGATCAAAATATAATTTTATCTTTTATTTAATGCAATTTTATTGATTGGTTCATTGAGATTCAATTATATGTTATATTTTTGTTCTATTATATCCAAAATATTAGCTCTTGATTTGATTTCATAAGATTGATATTTAGAAATTCTTTTATGTGAATAGACCTACTATAAATGGAAGGAGTTGTATGCAAACCTGGGGATAGGTTGAGATAAATCCTTTGGATTAGGGTCAAATCTAATAGTAAAATTCACTAATTAATAATGCAATCGTAAGGGTTTTAACTATAACAAAATTTTTATTGATCAACTAAAGGATTAGTTGTTAATAATCTTAAGAAAGATATTAACATAAGATAGGAGTTTCCACGATCCAATAATCAACAATTCAATTGCATGATAAAGGTGAATATTTAATAATTATTAGGGGGATTCATCACCTAGGTGCTATTTACTTAATATCAACTTTTCATAGTATTTTCCTTTGGCTAAACTCATTATTGTTTCAATCTTAGTTTAGTTTATTTAGTTTAACTTTTAGTTAAGTCTAGAATCTAATTTGATTGTTAGATAATAGGAAAAGGTTAATTACTAATACATCTAATCCACGCGGGATCGACCTGTACTTGCCTGGGCTAGCTACAGTTGTACCATGCTTTTACATAGGGATGTAAAAAAGGGACCAGCCTGACTTGATTTTCGCCCAAGTTGATCGAGCTAAGGGTCTGTTATAAGCCGACCACAGGCTGTCGGGTTGACTTTTTGTCAAAAACAATGTCATTTTTGACGTTTTCTTTAAAAAAATATATGGTGGGCTAAGCTAGGCTATGAAAAGCTCGGGCTCGACTCGATCCATTGACATCTCTACTTTTGCAAGATAAAATTGATAAATTTCTTATATGCATAGAATAAGTCTATCAAGCTTTTTGCACAATTGTTAGGGGTGTAATATTAGGAAATCTTAACTTTTATTTATCTAGCCATTATTTATTTATTTTCATTTTTATTTTGTTATATTGATGTATTGGCTTATTCATTTATTTATCTTTTGAATTTTTTGTTCTAACTTTGCCTTTGTAGCTTGTTGTTAGGATTTAAGATGTATCGTCATAGCTACGACCCATAATGGAGGATGGAGAGGATAGTATTCTCATGGGAGTTATCATATACCATCATATACGGAAACATCACAATTTTGGAATGAGATGTATGGTAACATGTATTCAGAAGCTTAACCAATATCCATGTTGTGTTGTGAATTTTATGAGAGTAACCATTAAAATTATAAATTTAGGGCACAAAACTATATGTGGAAGTAACCATACTGTAAGCAAAACCAGCCTCAAAGTGTACCATACTAAAATACTTATAATTCAGAGTGGAGCAACCTTTACATATTTTCAACAAAAATAGGAAGAAGAATGATCCTAGTTATAATAAAGGAATATGTCGCCAAAAGTGAAGCGAGATTACGTAAATTCAAAGAGCGATTTTCTTCACTTGAAAACATGGAGCTGAATATAGTATATTATTTAATCTTAATAATACCTCAGAGTGAACAAAAGACAAAGTTTTACTTTATGAATTAATTGGAATTTTAAAAAGACATAGAGGTAGTTATTGTTTTAGAAGAGCTAGAAGAACAAATGATAAGGATGATTAAGGAAGATGAAGAGGAGGAAATCCTTGTCCAAGAAGAGGAGGAAATCCTTGTCCAAGAAGTAGATGAGTGTCAAAAGATGATTGAAGAAGAAGAAGAGGAGGAAGTCTTTGTCTAAGAAGAGGAATTAGAAGAATGGATCATTTAAGGGGTCATTGGAAGAGGAGAAGCCAAATGAGGAACCTATTGATGGGTCATTGGAATTCAACTTCAACACAGATGGTACCCACTTCCTAAAAAACAAATTGTTTAAGTCAATTAAAGATTCAGGGAGTTTTATTATTCGTTATTTTATAAACTATTTGTTTTCTAAAAGGGCATTAATGGAGTTTATTGGAGTTATTAATTTAATATGTTATGTCCTTATTATTATCTTACGACATGCGGCTTAATCATAAGATACAAAACCACTCTATGGAGAAACAAGTTGAAGCAAGCCACTAATTATCAACCCATGTTAATAGTAAATATGAAAGATACATCGAGCTAAAGGTGTTCAAAAAGCACTACTTAGGAGGCGACCCTAGGATTATGATAAATTTTATTTTATGTTATTTTTATTTCAATGTGTCTTATTTATTTTCTTTATTTTCGTTTTCTTTAATCTTTTTTTCCATTGTTGTTTATATTTCGCATGGATGATTGATGTCAGATGGATCATTCATCAAAATCAAAACTCTGTAATTCTTTTTCCTCAGGGAAGTACCAATTTCTTATCCTTTCTTACTTTTTATTCATATATGCTTATATTGTGTACATTAGGGACAATGTACAATGTTAAGGATGGGGAAGGGATTTATTAAGCTTATTACAGTATTTGTTATTAAATATTATTAACTGATATCCTAAATTAGTTAAAATATTTCTTAAACACTTTAGACCATTTTTTATTATTGAATTAAATTAGTATGCAAAAGGATGAAAGTTAGGATAAACTTGCTTTTCTAGGTCATATTTTTAGTAGTCATTAAGATAGTCAATTTGAATGACAATTTGCTTATTATTTACAAACGTAAGAACCGTTTCGAGAGCTTTTGAGCCTAAGAGCAAATACATCAATATTTAACCTCTTAATTTCTTTCAAGTGTGTTATCATGCATAGTTAGATAATTCTAGAACTGACTTTTATTATTCATATTGGGATCACATTTGTTAAATTATAAGCATTAAAGTGATGACACCATTTAGATTCAACATTTATTTAGCCTATTTTCTTGATAATTACCCTACCATATTTTATCCTTTAAAAGGAACTAATTTTGAGACTTTACCTGTTTTATTGATTATAACCACATTATTATCCTTTACCTTATCTTTCTTTGAGCATTTTTATTAATTTGAACCCTGAAGGCCATTTGATGGGTGTAGATTATAGTAAGTCTTCTAATTATTTGAGTTAGTTTTTTAGTTTTTTCTTATATGATAACCATATGTTTAGGACATAAAATTGTGTTATTATTAGTGTTTTAATTGTTTGATTGAGTTAGAACAAGAATTTGGTCTTAATTTATGTTTCAAGGGGTGTTTTATGTGTTTGTGAGTGAATGGAAATAGGAAAAGTGAAGAAAAGAGGAAGAATATTAAGAATCAAAGGAATGTCACGATCATTGATAGATTGCATAATGTTTTAGAGGGTAGTTTAGTATGTGTTTAGTTGGTAAATTGAATAACCAGTGCATGTTTAGGTTAGGATTATGTTGCTTAGTTAGACATTTGTGTTTTGAGTATTTTATGGGTTAGAGTATGCCATTGAGCTTAAATTATATCTATTTGAGGTGCCTTGATGTGTTTGTTAGTATTTCAAATCAATTATAGAAGATCAGAGGAGAATCGAAGGAATCTCGAAGCAAAACCTAAGGCCACGATCATAACAGAGGCAAGATAAAGGAGATATGATCATGGCATCATCTGCCATGATCATGACAGAAGGTAAATGTAAAGGCCACGATCATCACCTGTGCGATAGATAGCGTGCATTGACTTACCGAACTTGATTTTTTAAGGACATTTTGAACTTTTAGAGCCTAAAAAACCCCAGAGTTTTCCCTAATTAGAAAATACTATAAAAGGAAAAGAATAAAACAATAATTTTTATGCCTCTATTTGTCATCTTGAGAAAGAACACAAGAAAGAGAAAAGGGGAGAAGGGAAGAGGAGCATCTATGGTTGCTATCCAGCCACTCTAACCCAGCCTTTCAAGTTCTTTTCTACTTTATCTTGTTTATTTACTTCATCTTAATGTATGACTTGGGTTTGAGAATGTTGAACATATTGCTAATGATGTTCTAATTTCATTTTAAGATTGAATCTTAAATCATTTTGTGACTTATTTGCTTTTGATGTTAATGAAATTGTTTGGGTATTAAGATATTTGTGTTTACATATACATTGACAATAAATCTAGAGAGTGAGTCTATAGTAATCCAATTAATTTAGGTAATGAGAGTTAACAGCCTAATAAGTCACGCAATAATCAAATCAGTAATTTACAAAGAGAGATCTTGTGTGAGGACCCGATAGTCTATTGGAGGGGTTAAGATATAATATGAATGTGTAGTTTTTTTGTTAATTGAGATATTGCAAATTCTATAATTTAATTAGGGTTTATGATTTAGGATTTACTAATTATAACTTGAGAGAGAGTAATCTACCCTTTGAAAGTCTAGGACTGATACCGAATTAACTCAAAAGTAATCGTGTTAGCATTTGATGATAGGATAAATCACTCTTCTCATATTTTTTTGATCTTGTCTTGTTGCGATATCTCAATTGTTAAGTGGTTGTGCTTCATTTTGACCTAATTTTGTTAATTTTGGAATTTTATTTTCATTCAACTAGTATTTGATTGTTTAATTTTTTGTTTATCTTTATTTTCATTTAAATCATGTTTTTACAACCTTAGACAAAGTTTGGATTCAATTAGTTCACTAATTCCTCATGGGATCGAAACCTCAACTACTACGCTTACTACCTGTGCACTTGCAAAACATTGAGGGTTTTATAAATTTTAAAACTTGCCTCAACAAGTCTTTTTGGCACTGTTACTGAGGAATTAGTAAGATTAGTTTAATTATTTTAGTTTAAGGAAATTTCACCAACTCTTATGATTGTGGTACCCAATTACAAGAATTTAAAGAGAGAGAGAGAGTGAGTGAGAGAAGGAAGTTTAGGGCACAAAGTAGAAGGCATATCAATTTGGACATTGCAAGACAACAATGAGGAATCCGAAAAAATAAGTGCCAAGAAGAGATAGAAGGAATGATGTTAGAGGAAGTACATCATGGAGAGCAAAGGACCTTTATGGGCTTTATGAGGGCAAGGTTCAATGCCTATCATTATGAAATTACATGACCACCAGTGCAAATGAATACGTTTGAAATCAAACCAGGACTACTGAACATGTTGCAAACTAACGTGTAATTTTATGAGTTAGCCAATGAGGATCCCAATGCTCATTTGGCTAATTTCTTAGAGATTTGTGAAACCTTCAGATATATTGGGATGTCAGAAGATGTTATTAGGATGAGGCTCTTTCCCCTTACACTCAAGGATAGAGCCAAGGCGTGGTTGAATTCTCTCAACCCAACCAACGTCGTGACTTGAGACCAGTTGGTGTGTTCTTTTCTAAATAAGTACTTCCCTCTAAAGAAGACAACAAAATTGATAAAGGAAATTATCAATTTCCAACAAAATGATAGGGAGTCTTTATATGAATCGTAAGAATGGTATAAGGAGTTGTAAATGAGTTGTCCTCATCATAAACTACCTAATGAATTATCGCAAAACTTCTATAATGGAGTTAATCCAGCCACAAGGGGAATCATAGATGCAGCTGTTAGAGGATCATTCATGAGGAAAATAGTTGAAGTGACATATGATCTGTTAGAAGAGATGGCATACAATAGTTATCTTTGGATATCAGAATGAAATAGAAAGTAGTCAACCTTTTGGGTCCCAAAAGTAATGATTACTGCAGATCTAGTGAAAACATTATAGGTTGAGATTGATAACCTAACCAAGAAATTGAATAGCCTAAAAGTCACCTTTTCCTATCCACTTAAAGCAATTCAATATGTTTGCATGTTATGCAGACAAGAGAGTCATATCATAGCTGATTGCTTCCTAGTGGAAAACATCAACGTGGGGTAATTCAAATTTAATAAAACACAAGTTGGTTGGGGAAGTCATCATTCTTATTTAAACAAGTACAATATAGGGTACCAGAACCACCTAGATTTTTGTTGGTCACATAATATATGTACTCAATTGGGAAATCAAGACCTATTAGGATTTCAACAAGATGAGTCCAGTTTATAGGATTCTAAATTGGACAACATTATGGATATGCTCATGAACATGGCCGAAGTTCATAAGAGTCTAGAAAGGAAGATTGAGCAAGTAGTGGAAGACCATGCCTCTTCTATTCACAACCTAAAGTTTCAAATGAGACAGATTTCCAACGAATTTTGGAAAAGAAGTGTGGAAAACTTTTTGAGCGAAATGTAAGTACATCTAAGAGAGCATTGTAAGGTTATAACACTTAGGAGTGGAAAAGAGCTAGAAGCACTAACAGAAAAACAAGTTGAATCCCACCTTGTAGAAGACCAAGAGAAGAGGATGGAGGCTGACTCATTCAGGAAAATTGACGTGGTCAAATCTTTAAAGGAGCAAAAAGAAGAAAAACAGATGACAACAGACATAGAGCTTGAAGCAGATATGAAGTTTTCTATTCATCAAGTGAAAGAAGAAGAAGAGATGAGGGTGACTGAAAAAGAACGAGAACAAATCACCCTCTTATAAGAAAAATTGCTGGATTAAATAAAAGATTCAGGGAGTTTTTTTATTCCCTATTTTATTGACAATTTGTTAGTAAAAAGGACATTACTAAGCTTAATTGGTTTCCTTAATTTTATCACTATTGTTTCCTTAATTTTATCACTATTATCCTTCTGATTATTTTACAATTTGTAGCTTATTTATAAGCTACGAAGCTAAAATTGGGCAATATTAGTGGAAGCAAGCCGCTCATAACTAATCTTGGCTAAGTTTTAAAGGATGTAAGGTCAAGCTAATGACCCTAAATTAACATGTTTAGTAGTTGGATTTAAATTGTTGTACAATTAGATTTGTTTTCAATTTTATAATGATCTGGAATGGGTTATATCACTAACTTTCTTACTCTCTTGAATCAATTATAAGAAAGGAAAGCAATCTCGATTCAAGCGGATTTAGTCTCAACACCATCACTGTCACTACCTCGATCACCATGACAGGTTCTACACTTTAACCATTTTCTTTTATTTTATTTATATTTTCAATTGTTCTTATATTTCTCTTGTTTCGTTAATTTTATTCCCACCTTATGTACTGTTTTGTTTTTTCTTTTCATATTGAGGACAATATGTTATCTAAGTGTGGGTAGGGTTGTATGCATTATATGTTTTTTTATTTGAATGTGAATTTTACATTTTAGTTTTGTTTAGGATTGCATGGTGTGATTTGAGTGAATGTGTCAATGGATAAACGAAATTGATTTAGCTTTGAACATAGTCTTTTAGGTTGCGAAGATTTATTAGCTTGGAAATTAGTGACCTAGGTTACTTTTGTTAAATATACATGTTAATTAGGATATGATGTTAGTTTACTCACCCTATGAATTTGCCACATACATTTATAATTTTAGGTCAATCGAATAAGTAGAGCATTGTTAGTATCATTTCATGAGAATTACTAACTAAAAGAAGTGAAGTAGGCAATAAAAAAAGTTTAAATCTTAATTAAATAACTATTCCGCTGGCCTTCAGGTTATGAATAGAGCTAGTAAACAGTTGAAAATGTGATATAGCTGAGTAATCGGGGGACATTTATCATAAATGCTTGCCTTCACATAAAAAGAATATAATGACATTCCAACCAAGCTGCTTAATAAAAAATGTTGAGTAACTGGATCGACATTCATTACAAATGTTTTCCTTCAGGGAAAAGAACTAGGTTCATGTCACTTAAAATAAAATAAAAATAGTGTTTCGTCAAATAAGCCTACTGATCTTTATGAATAGCTTAAATTTTCATGAAACCTACTTAGGGATAGTTACAATTTTGATTGACTAAATAATTATCAATGAGTGTGTGCAAACGATGGGGGTGAATAAACTTGACATTAAGGTCTTTATTAGTGAGTATATTTAATCCAAAGTACTTAGACACATATTTCATAAGTTAAAAAGTTAAAACAACTTGAGGGATCATGTTTGTAGTCAAATTTGTCTCGCGAAGTTTAATTTCATTGACTCATTATTGCATATGTGTGTGTTTTGTTGTTAATTGTGTTTAGTGTGTTGTGTTTTTCTTGTTTTGTCTTTGCTTCAGGACAAAAAAAAGTTTAAGTGTGGTGATGTTAATAATGGTAGATTGCATAATGTTTCAGTGGGTAGTTT
>JANQBM010000005.1:18665883-18681956 GCA_025594535.1 Erythroxylum domingense | reverse complement strand
AAGATCAAACCTAATGTTGAAATTCAAGAATCGATAATGCAAATCCTTAGAGTTTTTGTTAATTAACAGATGAATTAGTTGTTAATAGTCCTGAGAAAGACATTAACATAAGATAGGAGTTTTTACGGTCCAATAATCAATAATTCAATTGCATGATAAAGGGTTAACATTTAAGAATTCTTAGGGGATTCATCACCTAGTTACTATTTCATTAATATCGACTATTTATAGTATTTCCCTCTGTTTGAACTCATTATTGTTTCAATCCTAGTTTAGTTTATTTAGTTTAATTTTTAATTAAATCTACAATCTAATTCAACAGTTAGATATTAGGGAAAGGATAATTATTAGTACTTACAATCCTCGTATAATCAACATGTACTTGCCTTTACTAACTATAGCTTTACCATACACTTACAGTACAAAATTGATAAAATTCTTATAAGTTTAGAATAAGTCAATCAATATAGTATCCTAAAAATTTACATTTAATAAATTGAGATGTAAGCTTGATGCATTCGTGTGCAAGCAAACAAATGCAACATACATAATATAAAATAGTTTGAAACATGACCGAATAACCAAGTGAAAAGAGAAACATGGTTTAATGAAGGAGAGGGAAATCGATTAATGAGATAAAAGATGGTGGAGAGGTCTTAAAACCAAAATTGGGAGAGCACAAAAGACTGCAATAAAAGATTATAAACAACCTTAAGAACGTGATGTTTGCTGCTTTCGCTAATCTCATTTTTGATGTGGAGTTGAAGGACATGACTTTTTGTAGAGATGATCCCATAATTTTTTTAGGAATTCCTAAAATAAATGAGACGTGTAGTCATGCCTATTTTCATAATAAAGTATTTTCATATTGATAGATTATTAACATATGCCAAGAAAATCTTGAAAATAAAAAGTAATTCAACTTTAGAATGCAGAAAATATTATAAGAAATTACCATAAGCATCATAAAAGTGACAACTTTATAATTAGCATGAGAAGTAATTGGTACTTTACCCTATGACTCTTTATTCCCTAGAAACCAACGTTTGACAAATCATGAAGCGCATTAGAATTGGGATGTACATGATGTTTGTGCCGTACCAAGTAATTAACAAAATTATAATGAAACGTGACAAAAGGCAAACATGTAGATAATGGAAGTTGGGGAGGAAAAAGATGTCCTACTTTAGGCCCCTTTGCAATCATTTCCTCTTATTGTTGATCTTGTACAGGACAACTATGTTTAGATAAGTCTACTTTACAAGTACTATCGACTTGACTGACAAAAATAATAAGATATAATGGCAAAATTAGAAGAAACAATGGCTAGTTAAAGAAGAAGAAATATCTCCGTTAGCTTTGATGGGTAAATGATTTTCATCAACAGCGTGGATCTTGAAATTTCCAATATATTTTTTAGTAAGGAAATTTGTATTATTTGTCACATAATTGGAAGCCCCAAAATCAAAGTACAAAGCGGAAGATGTGGATAATTTAATTGTAAGTAATTAATTTTATATTGTATTTAATTACAATAAAATAAATAAATTAATTAAATTATATATAAAAAAAGGTTTTTTTAAAGCAAAAAGCTTATAAATAACAATTTGTGTAATCATTTTATTAGTCACGACTTAAACAGGCGTAGGAGCAATTTGAAGGTACTGTACCACATCTACAAAATCATCAGCACTAGAACCCATTGAAACAATATATGCTATTACAGAATTTTTTTTTTTTGCAAGATTTATTAGGACATTACTTAATAACATAACAATTCTTTTTGCCATAATTGTAGAACTTTCTAGGACAATCCAAAATATAATGACCAAATTATTTGCGATAAAGACATTGAATAGTGCTCATGTCCCTTCCTTTTTGAGTTACTTTATGCTATATAAGCCACGTGAATCAAAGTGGATCCTTGTTGCTCTACGGTAATTTCAATGTGAATACATAGGCTTTCTCCTCACAAAGCCTATAATTGAAACTTTTACACTGAAAGGGGACAAGAACTCGATTCATTAAATTGGAAATAATGTCTTTACATACTACCCAAAGATTCATAAAACTAGAACAGAATTCAAAAATAGACTTTCACGTTAGAGAATGGCTAATTCACGTTAAAGTCATGACTGTAAAGCCTTTTTAAAGAAGCCACATCTCGATTATAGCCTTGAAGGATCAAAGATTCCAGATGATGTTGGTGCTCTGTCTCCGCTGCTAGTTTATACAAATGCATGCGTATGCACAGGAATAATGAAAACCAAGATATACGATTGAAATATGAGCAAGCGTTAGGCGATAAAAGCCATTCCATCGAGACGACGTCAGTTGGCTCCCGCTTGCCAGAGGCAGAGGGATAAATAGAGAGAACATATCAACAGCTTTAGTCCAGGATGATCAACTTAGTTCCCATATATATATATATATATATAAGTAAAATATATCAGAACGATAAGCGTGGGTAAAAATGGTTACTATTAGAAGATTAAAAGAAAAGGCAATTTCAGATTACAACAACGATAGCTTACGAGTCCTGACATGCTGTCCAAGGACAAAAGGGCTTATTATCTCACAAATACTCATCATGTATTCTATACGTATCCTCTAACAAAGGACTTCCACGGTACCGGTAATTCATTCATCCCAGTACGAAGTCAGATGGTTTACTTGTACAATTGATATATACGCACTGTTTTTAGCTTATCGACTAACAAGCCAACCTGGTTTGAATAAAGTATCTTGGTTGAAGTCACGGCCAGTAACGGAAGTAGACTCACCATGGCGACGGAAGCACTGCAGAAACCGGGAAAAAAAAAAAAAAAGTTTGAGAAACAAACATTTGTCCAAATGGATATAGCCTATGGTATGAGATCTTTGTTAGTGCTATCATAGACCACCTTTGACTACAGTTCAGCAACACTAAACAAAAATCCTAACAATTTGCACTATGGTAGGACAGAAATTGACAAATAGTAAACATGGTCCTGCTTTATTCATCTGAAAATATCCAATCAAACCAAACCATATAATTAAATTTTATTCATAACCACATAGTAAACCAACCCAACCTTGAAAACCAACCAAACTGGCATTTTTGGCTTGGTTTAGGCACCTTCAAAATGGTTAGGACCTTGAACGTACAAAAGTTGAAAAAAACAAAATTTGAAGAATCCTACCATATATACAAGTTTGAATACATATTTTGAGTTAAAAGAGAACATAAGAAATGAGCTTGAAATCACTAGTTAATAAGTGATAGAACTACTTTCAACAAATTTGGAATTTTAATTACATCTAGCCACATATGACGAAGAAATTTAGAAATTCACTCATATATGAGTGAAGGAGTAGCCATTACACTAGGTCTTGGTCTTGGGTTTTAATCTCACATAGAATTGGACCGGGGATACAAGAGGTTAACAAACAACCCCAAATTCCTTCTCGACAATTAGCATTGATTAACGTTATTTGAAAATTAACTGTTCACAATCTAAAGCAAAGAAACAGATACAAAACTAACTTAAACGTTCCACTAAACAAATTCCACCATTAAATTATACTATTTTTCACAAGTAAATAGTAGAGGTGCAACCATATCACCGAACTACTACTGGTTTTGGAAATTCCTAAGCCAAAACCAAGTCTTCCACTTAAGAAACTCTTATAGTCCGGTTTATTCAAGTTGCATTAATTAGTTTGTCAATTTGGTAGGTTTTCAAGTTATCGCACAACGACTCCTTAAGATATTAAAATTGAAAATAACTTGAGGCACTAAAATCTGATATTTAACTCCAATGTCAGGATTGAGTGTTGGTGAGGTTATAGGATCCTTTTACCACAAAAGAAGAATAATGTAAATCTCATTATTTTCATAATAATCTTTCTGCACAATCGGCGAAGGATGTTACTGCTGCTCCAAAATCTACTTTTTTATGAAGTGACAAAAAGCCAATATCAAGACCTCACTTGTCCACTTGCCCCAATGGTTTACATGTCCCAAAAAGAATTTCTGGACAAGGACAGCAGTATGGCATACTAAACAAACAAAGCCGAGTAATATTTCTTGAAAATTCTCTATGATAGGAATTTAAGAACTACAAGAAGAATTATAAGGAACTTTAATAACAACCAACCTTATAGCAGACAACAGTGTCGTCTGGATACATTGCAAACAGTTTTGTCCCGAGGCGGGCATGACATGAGTCACAGAGGCTTTCATCATTTATCTGCACGTGCCTAGACCTTTCCTCCAATCTTGCAAGTCTTGCATCGATGTCAATAGCTTGGGATAAATTACTTACAATCTGAAAATGTTAAAACACAGCTCAATATTGCAATTGCAGTGTGGTAAGGCCAAAACAAGAAGCAAACTAACGGCTCAAAAATGCAATCAAGGGCTAAAGACAAGGCTGGGACAGAGATGATTTTCTCTTGAAGGATGCAAGGGTATACTGTCCAATTAGGTGAACAAAATCACCAGATATCCATTCTCTTCAAGATCATAAACCAATATTGATTATGACATGAAGAGAATAAAGGACAGAAATTGATATTGGCACAGAAATTGGTCTTTGTAATTCCACCATTAAAGAGAGGAAGGTATGAAGTACTATAAAAGAGGAAACAAAAAAGATTATTATGTTTCATTTATGGATAATTAACTGTAAGACGTATTGGCAAGCCCTCTAATTCTCCAAAACACTGTCAATCTAACAATGATACAGTTCCTCCAGTATCAGACTACACACAAAGGGGAAATCATATAGAGATTTTATTTTTCCTTCAAGGGATTCCTCAAGTATATGAAGAAAGACACATACAGACTTCTGCATTTAAGTATGACCGATTCTTGATGCTACCAAGAAATGACACTCTAAAACTCTATATCCTCAGAAGGTTCTTTACAATTTCAACATTTCATTTTGATAACAACTGTAATCGATATTGATTTATTGTTTATTTATCCACAACATTTAAATGAACATTACCACAGATGATAGGTATAGGAAGAACCTCCATGTAGATTTTACAATTCCAAGTCAAAGAACTTACTTGTCCTTGCCGGTAGTGGTGAAGTCGAGCTCTCAACATTCTTAATATTGTATCTGAAGCAAGTTGGAGGGGCATATCTGGAGACAATGTCTGTGACAAGAAAATTCCGAACAAGAACTCTTTAAGTTAAAAAAGTGCAGCGCCATAAGGAAACAACCATCTATACAATTTTACGAGGATAATTTGATTACACCCATTTACATTACAGAAATTACAAGTAGCCGTGTTTCAACTACAGCAATGACCCTTTGCAACCACACCTCTTCTCAACGCCTCACTCGAAAAGATGAAAGGATTAGTAGAGAAGGAATATTTACAAAACGAGCACCCCTATATTATCCCAGAAGAATATTCTGTAAAACACAACAGCAATAGTTATGTTGTGTACCTAAGATGTCCCTAGCACATGACCTGATGAACAAATTCAGAAACCCTGCTTCCTAAATATAGACAACAAAATAATTGTACTAGAAGAAACATTAGGTGAAACTAAGAAATTGACCAGATAAACCAATTCAGAAACCCCACTTCCTAAACTTATTCGATCGTATAAATGTAACAAAAGCAAAATAACAAAACTACAAAAACATTTGCAGGACATGAAGATAAAGTACAAGATGGAAATTCCTCAATCCAAATCTAAATTTCTTCTGACGTTCTTTCAACCAGGAGGACTTCAAACAACAAGCATCACTTAGGGAAATTTATTTTATTTAACATCTCGACTTTACTTTACATCTCCAAGTAATTACCCTTTAACAAAATACAAAAGAGCATGTTAATCCACAGGGAGTGAAATAAAAAATTCTTCTAGTTGAAAAGGGGGCATTCAGAGCTTGAAAAATAAAAACTTCTCAAAGTTAGAATATGGGCATCTAACGTTGCAAAATAACATTTTCTTTTACTTTCCATCTCAACTTTCCTTTTTAAAGTCTCCAATTTTACAATTATTTGAACAAACTAGGATGCCCATATGCATGAAACAATGAGAAAGAGAGGTTGGGCCAATTTGATACCTCTAAAACTTGCAAGGGATCAAGCATTTCTCCATGGTTATGGAGAAGACGAACAGCAGCTTTAAACATGGGTTCTTTCCCGTTTTGAGGATCCAGATACATATCAAGTAATCTGAAGAGATTATAACCCATATTCATACAAGAAAACATTAGACAGAGAATGCCTACAAGTTAGCATCCTTTGTCCCATTAAGTAAGCTAGATTTAATAACAAACGCAAAAGTAAAAGTTTAAAGAGGAAAGTGGATAACACTAACCGCATATAAGCATCTGGTCTGCCAAGCTCAGCACAATATTGCTCTGCTGCTTCACTATCCTCCAGCTTCCTGTGAGTATCATGCATTACTCCAAAATCTCATATCGATAACTGCTAAGACCCTAAGGTTTACTTCTATTTCATGTGCCAAGGAAGACATTGGTGTGGGAGGGAGAGTGGAGAAGATAGGAGATTGGGAGGGGGTGCGACGAAGGGATGAGATGCAATAAATAGTAACTTCATGTTTGTGACAAAAAAAAAAAGAGTATATGAAAGAGTAACAGGCATACTTATTAAACATGTCAAATTACAGAGTTGGATAAGAGACTAATACTTTCTCGGTCCAGGATGACTAATAAAAATTCCAGCATGCACAGAAAAATATTTTAAGGAACGTCCACATGAAATGTTAACTGGTTAGTGCTGATTATTCCAAAAATAACATGAAGCTTACAGGGCCAAAATTTGGAGCACCAATGTCTCTCGCCCTAACTTCCTGTAAAGAATAGCCTGTGAAAGTTTCAAAACTTCCATAAGAGTTACTGATGCAGAACATATGAAATTCACAAATATGCAGTATCAAGGACCTAAGCAGCTCTATGCTATTTACAGGCAGGATGACAAAACCATCAGAAATGATAGCTATGATTCACCTTTTCCAACCACAATTCTGACTCCTCAATCAATTCAAGCACCTCTTCGGCATCATATAAATCTGATGAAAGTAAAAAAATCTGCAGCCTTTCTCGTACAGGACTTTGGAAGATTGAATTTTTTTCAGAACCAATATAATGTTCTTCCTCTAGCCTTCCACTTTCAGGATTCAGCAACGTGCTATCCTCTTCAAATGTTCCTAATGATGACTTTGCAAGCAAGAGAGCATATTGTGTATGTAACTCAGTATCAGCACAATCTTGATCTTCAATCAACCACTGGAGATACCTGCAAGAGAAGCCTGAGATAATAACATTGCTATGAAGAACATGATTAAATAAGACCAAAGAGATAAGTTTAGTAAATATAAAGACATCTACATCAAAAGGTTGTACCTGAAAATTACAAATTAACAACTTCATCATAATAGATCGAAAAGAAAGTTTACATATAACCGGCAGCCGTGAAGGTCTTGTGAGACCAATGATAGAAATGATCAACTATAAGGAAACACTTTCAAAAAAAGAGTTTATCCTGGCTCAGAAGGAATGCTAGCTATATGCTTAACACATGCAAGTCGAACGTTGTTTTCGGGGAGCTGGGCAGAAGGAAAAAGAGGCTCCTAGCTAAAAGTAGCTTGCCTCGCCCGGCTTCACTCCTTGTCTCTCTTAGCTTTGGCTAGATATGTCATTTCAAGTTCTTTCCTTTTCCTTCCTGACCCTGGGACTTGCTAGCGCCTGTTATGAACTCTGATTCCTAAGCTCTCAATCTTGTATATCAAGTCACTATCAAAAGAATCCAATCCCGCAAAGAATTGTTCATGGAACTACTATCGATAAAGTCAAGGATTGATATGCTTTATTTTGTTTATTATGCTGATCTCATAAGTTAAATGAAGCTTCCTGGTTAAATGCAAGAAGCTGTATTTGAGCTGAATGGATCAGTGCAGAAATAACAAGTGATTTCATATCATGCACAACCTTTAAAAATATGGAAACAGTCAGCAAGATTCCTCTGAAGACTTGAGACAAGTCAAGATTATGCAGACATGCAGTAAACCCTTACTTGGCAATGATTATGAAGTAAAAATTTAGACTTTGTTAGCAAGTAAGAAGAAGATTAAAAAATAGATTTCCTGCAGCAACAATGGAGACATTGTCAAAGTCAATATTTTAATATGCACCAGAGTTCTTCAGACTTTAGATGTGCAATTGGAATCAAGAATCATGCATCCCAATACACATTTGGACAAAGGTAAATGGAAAGAAAATAGCTACAAAGAAAACAATTGATGAACCAGTATATTCCTTTGGATACTTAGAGCATATCAATCCAATCTGCTATTATGAACCTAGTAAAGCTATTAACCAAGCACCCACCTATATTAATTTAAAGCATGGAAGCAGCATTAAGCATAGCCCACCAAAGTAGAAATTTTGCTTTTTACAAATTCAAGGGTAGTAGAAAGATAGTTGATGCATGATTCCTCAACAAAAGGAATGCTCTCCACACATCCAATGGGCCACTAAACAGTTATTTGTACCTTGGAAGTTAAAAAGTTTTCATATTGGTTCACATGATAGAGAGGTACCATAGTTATTCACATGAAAAATATTCAGAAGGAATCCAGGAAGCTATATTCTGATAATATGTTTCTTCTCCGCATTCTTTGTAGTCTATGATATGACCATGGGCTGCAAAGAAAACATAAATCTTCTCCATTTGAATGTTTACATAGCTCAGAAAATGAGCTCTATTGTCTTAGCAACACCACTTCCTTTTCATAGTCAAAATCACCATTTAAAAGAATTTCAGCAAGAACTTTTAGAATTCATAAACAACTGCAGGATGGTTAGAAAAGCATACAGACAACATTTGCAAAATGCCTAATGTAAAACTTCAACCATGCTATCAGTTTCAAGCACTTTCTTCATAATAAACAATGTGGATTGCAAGTCAAATGAATAGCAGAAGCAACCAAAAATGCATAAAGCCACAGCAAAAGATGTGTTGATGGCAAACCTTTGGAGAATTTCAACTTTTTTCCGGTCGATGGTAGCAATTACTTCATCTGCAATGAGAAAATAGGAAGACCACTGTTAACTTAAATTAAGTATTCCTACAATAACAAATTATAATAAAGAATAGGCAAACTTTACCAGTTTCAGAATCTACACCAAAGCAGCATTTCAAGATATTAAACATGCAGTTGACAATAAAAATTGAGGTGCTTAAACTACCAAAAAAATAAAGTCAAAAGAATTGGAACTCTCTAAAAAGTAGTCAAACCACTCAAGCCCCAAAATCTACGAGAAATCTATATGTTCGGTTATAGGCCTAAGTCCACAAGCAAAAGCACTAGTATAAAGATTCCCTATTTATTGGGATAGTACAAATAGAATAGTAATAATACTTCTAAGTAGGACATCTATTACATTCCATCATAAGAATATACAAACAATATTTTCAATGTGAAACATTGAATGTCTAAAATTTCAACACTACCCTTAAGTTGATAAGTGAGTATTTTTTTTAAAAATGCATATGAATTATTGGAACAGTTGGAAGTCTTTTTTGAACAGGAAGACTTTTTTAAAATGAAGATTTTTTTCTTTTTTTTCTCTTTCGTATTCAAGACGACATTCTTTGTTGTTTTTATCACACTACAATAAAGCACACAACATGGAAAAATCTTTTGTGTGCAGCCAAGCCACTGTCAAAGCAAGGAGCCTGTGACAAGAACAAACACAGGACGCACTGAAACAGAAACATCCTATGACGAAATCTAATGAGGCTGGAAATGATGGAGGGCATCAATGAATCAGGGAAAGTTGGCCAACTTAGTCAACTACTGGTGGAGAAAAGCGGAGCTTAAGATAGTTATCGACTACCAGTGGATAAAAGCAGATGTTAAAGCATAGAGAAGTTTGGCAAGCATGGATAAGAGGAAAAGGGCAGGTGAGTGCTGCAGAAACAGCTGGCAAGGACAAGACTGTGGCAAAGGAAAGTAAAGTAGAGACAAAATTCAGACCATCAGAATGGGAGGATGAGCTTGCCACAAAAAAAGAAGAGATATTTGACAGCATTGCCAGTTAAAAACAAAGAGGAGAAATGGCATTCAATTTTCCTGAAAAGAAGGAAGGAGAAATAAGGGGCTTGTAAAAAATGGAGAGATTCAACGACGAGTATTGTTGGAAGATAGACGCTGAAAAGAAGAGTTCAATAGAACAGGAGGGGTACCTATTGCAGTAAAGACCTAGCGAGTGGGTAAGCACATGATCAGAATGGCTCTGATCCACATAAGCAAACTCGTACCCAAAAGTTTAAGCTGATGGGTGAGGCTCATGAATAGATCATTAAATTATTCTAGCATGCCTCCTCACCTGAAGTGTGAACAAATACAGCACATCATAAATCCACCAAATATCAAAGAGGCATAATCTGAACTTAAGATCTATTTTTCACACGAGGATCTAGTAAACCATGTGGTAAGTAGAAAGAAAAACAAGAAAATAATTATTTATACATGGTTCAGCTATAAATTCTACATTTACGAATGCAACGTCACTAGGGCTACATCTTATTAGGATTTGTCTGCCTTACAGAATATAAAAAGCCTCTATTTGCATGGATAGGACATATACAGTACAACTATTTTTAAGTAGGATATCTACAATCATCAAATATAACAAGATATATATAAGAGCTCCAATATCAAATATTTGAATGCATAAGATCTTCAACATAAATAAATAAGACAATCATGCTAATAATCTATATCCTGATCAATCATTCAACCAACACAATCGAGATTTAAGTAATAATTAATAGCCAAAACAATGTCACAAATTTATCAACAGAAAAAAAAAATTGAGACAATGGAAACTAATACACAAGAGTTAGAGAAAGCAACATATCCCTCATGGAACATTGTAATTGATTCAATATCATTATTGTGAAAACCGAGATAATGGAAGACAAGAAATACACCATAAGGCAAAGCAAACATGAAGTGACTTAAAAAGTATCACCACACGAATCAAAATTCATGGACTTTTAAAGTATCTCCAAAATTTGGCCTACCAGGCGAAAGCTGATTTATTCTTTTATCTGATGTCAAAATCTGGACCGCAAGCACTGGGTTAATATCTGCGATCTAGTAGGCCGCATTAATACAAATCAGCATTTAGCAACATTCTGGTGCAAAAATTTAAATCAAATAATACGTACCCATCCAAGATGTTGCAGAACTAACTCCTGATCTGAAGACACCTCAAGAATTTTTGTTGCCTCAGTTGCAACAATCTCTGTACCAGAAAGAATATTCATGCTGCAATCCTGTAAATCATCCTGTAGAGAAGGGTCCTTCCACAGCCCAGAAGAATAATTCCTTGCCAAAATACGCCAAACGCCAAGAGCCTTCGAGCTCATCCCTTTACTTGCATATAAGAAGGCAAGTGTCCTTAAATGCCCAGAGTCATCTAACAGAGTCTCCAACTCCTCCTGCACTGCCCATGCAAGTTGCACAGTCATCCTTCAAGCAAGCTCCTGACAACAGCCCCTCTGTCTTGCAATGCATTGGAATACTAAGATTCCACGCTTTACATTTACTGACTATAAACCTATTTCTAATGAATAACATCATATCACAAGAAAACTTAATGTTGCTAAATTGTCAACACCATCAGATAGCCCCATTCAAGTTCCTTGAATGCATTGTCTATTATACACAAGATAATGCAAGACTAGAACTATCAATTTTTGAAGAATTCAACAGAATTTGTTGAGAATAAAGATTCCATCCTATCACTTTCTCCTCTTTCATTTGGTTTTCCTTTTCCTATCCATCTGACTGCAGCTAAATCCATAAAACCCTACTAGTGCAGCAGTGTAAGAAATAAATAAAATCCATTGATGCAAGAAAAAACATAAGATGAATATTCTATTAGAGACCAAGTGAGGAGATAAAAGTATTTCTACTGGAATAAACGATGACCTACATTCTACAACCACCAACATTGGTTGGACAACAATGGTGCTGCAGAAATAATTAAAATACACAAGAAAGAATCATTTAAACCAGTTTGCTCCATGATATCCCCACTTTTTATCACTATTTTCCACTACCTTTTTCTCATTCGTTTCTATCAGCAGCATTAAATGTTTAACTACAGAAACTACAAAAAACTCATAAAATGCAAAAACTAAGAGCATGTTAACCAGGAGAATAATATGCAATAGATAACAAAAAACTTCTAATATCGTCACTAAATATTGAATAGTTGCAATCAACTTGTAAAGTCTTTCTTTCTCAATCATAGCCTGACCTTATCCATCATTATAATTACAGATAAATAGACTAGCCTAAGCATTTTCTTCATTTTTCTGGTGAATGGGAAAACCAATCCCATTTCTAATGAATGTAGCAGATTCTTTTCAGTTTCTTTCATCTAGCCAATTAGAACCTTGTTTAACAATAAATTTGGTGATAAGTTTAGCTTAAAGAACAAGACATTGACTGAACCATAGTGTCACACCCATCTCCCAAGACGATAATGTGTATGGAGTGTGAACTTTCTTTTAAAAAGCAATACCATGTTTGACAGAGTAAAAAGGAAACAGAACATACCACAATACAACTATTTGCTGAAGATGCAAGCTTCTCCATGTCATTAACACGATTTAAGGCTCTATAGAGATACATTAAAAGCGTATCAACTCCCTCCCTAACAGACAAAGTCAACTCCTTCTCACGTGACACCTCTAGGTATCTGTAGTAACAAACAGAAAAGAGCAAGTTCCTGTAACTTGTTAAAAGTCAACAAAAACAAGCAATGATCACACTACAAAAAAACAATGTTAGCACCTGATGAAGTTCTTTACTGCCATCTCAATTAAGTCAGCTCTAGTAGGTGGATTCAACAGAAAACGTTCATCTACTACAGTATCTACACCTGCCTTTTTGAGGAAAATGGCCCTTTGGATAGTGACCAATCCATCATCCACAATGTCCTCAAGTGGAGCAGGAGGAGGATGCAAACCCCAATACCTATTCCTTGGTACCTGATAAAATAAGATCAATTAATATGGTTACACAGACAGTGACATGCTTAAGCATCTGTTAAGTGAACAAGTGTGCTATTAGACCAGTCATATTCAGCAGCCATAACATAAACAATCTAAGATGCCTGAATGATGAGGTTAATCAACAGGGATTTTATTTTCTCCAAAATCAAGACAAAATTGATGCTCATGCCATTTGAAGATAACAGTTGCACCAAAATATTATAAAGAAAAACACAAGATACATATCACATCAATAATGCAAGTGTGACACAAGATCATAAAATATACCAACAGTGACCAGCGATTTGGATCTCGCATTATAAACGGAAACAGCTCTGAAGGCTGCATTATCTCAGACTGTAAGAAGTGATTCACTGCTTCCTCAAAATGCAGGTCAAAAAGCAATAGAAACCCAACTTGAGCATGAACAAAGGACAGCATTTCTTTCGACATTTCACCTTCACACTCAAGCTCCTCCACCAAAGAGATGGCTTCCTTAAAGTCCTTTCTTCTCAACAAATCTTTGATTTGTTCCTCTACGGGCACAATTTGATAGCAAATAACCTACCAAGACAAGGTAAAAGATGCATTTATCAAAATAGTCATTTAAAAGAGCTACAATGAGTGAATATGTCACAAATCCTGACCAGGAACATAAGTTCAACTGGACCTTTACCCAAAACTTAACAGCATCCTGCTGCCGTCAGAAGCTTTGTGGTTAGAAAGCCTAGTTGACAGTGTTAGTTTTCTGAAGTTCTACATCAATTTAAGAATTAAGAATCTTGTAACATCTATGCTACATGAACTTGTGGTTACATAACAGTATACTGGAATTTGAAAGTGTGGAGTTCCCCAACATACAAGTCCAATACATATATATATAAAGATGTAAGTTATGAATAATAAAGTGTGCTATGTGATTCTTGAAGTGCACTGCTTATTGCTATCATGAAAATTGACAAATTTTTCATATTTTCTAAACAGGACGGATGTAAATAGATACAACATTTACTCATTTATAAGTTTTCCTTGGTTAGCTTAAGGTCAGTGAGGGAAATCTTTTTCACAATTAGATAAGCTTGATCAAATAACTCATGAACAGGAATGAACAAAGGAGCCCAAATTTACAAGAGTTATCAATAAGCTACAACATTGTGCTTCACGAATCATTTGATGATTCCTTATCAATATGGAAAACATGCCATCATGGTTTGTTTATTAATAAGCTTTCAACTAAACATCACCACAGAAGTAAAAAGGGTGGGTTCCCAAATTTGAACCCAAAAAACTGAGACTTTGAAAAATAAACTGCTAAGCTGAATGCAGAAAAGGTTGGAGAAAGGTTGTTTGCACATAAGATTAGACAAAATTAAACAAGACATAAAATGTAGGCTTCAGCTACCTTGGTGGGCGTTGCAGCAGCAATCATTTTTCCATTCCCGTCTTCCAAATTCGCAACAACAGATAGTCCACATCCTTCCGGACCAAACAGAACTGTCTGAATACTACTTCTTGACTTCTTATGATATAATTCCATTCTTCCATCTTTTACAAACACTACATATGAAGATAACTCTGCAACCGACTCAGGAGCCCAGCGCAACACCAAGCTGCCTTGAACAGGCTGCCCTTGTGCGTTAACAATAATACCAACATTATCTACCAGCAATAGCACTAGTTTCTCTTTCCACAACAATTTAAGCAGAGGCAGGCTAGACACATCAGGTAAAGTAAATATCACACCACTTTGCCCAGTAATGCACGAAAACAAACTATACCCATGAACAGTACCAACAAAAATAGAATCATCAAGCCAGACCATGGTCTTAACCCCATCAATACAGAGGATTTCTTTCAAAATCACAAAAGAGGCATTGATCCCATTACTGTCCCGATCAATTTTGCCTGGTCTATTATCGTTTCCAGAGACAAACTCAATCAAAATCAACTTTTTCCCCATGACAACGGCCACAGCGTCATCACCTTCACCTTCACCTTGTTGTGGTTGCAATTGTCTAGTTTTGACTCCATTAGCTCTTATACCGCCGCCCAATTTCTGCAGAAGTCGCTGACTGGCACTAGAAGATTCAGGGTTAGAAGCAGAAATAGCAGACAAACTGCTAAATTGGGAATCACAGCTAAGAATTCTTCTAGCAACAACAGAAACTCCTTTGAAAAAGCTCAACCTTTTAACGGGGTGAGCAAGAAGCAAATCAACTAAAAACAAGGAGCCACCACAGAGCAACAGAAGCTTCCGAATGGCAGGGAGCACAAGCACAAAGTCCACAGGAGCATCGCCAACGGAGACACTACGAAGAAACGAAACGTTTCGTTTAGAAGAGTCGTCGTCTAGGTCGCTAGGGTTAGGGCCGGCGGAAAGAAGAATAAGAGACCCGGTGTGTGTACCGATATAGATGAGAACTTGGGAATCGGAATGGGAGGAGAGTGCAAGAGATCGAATTGAGGAGCGCGAATGGGCGGAGATATCGAAGTTGGAAATAGGTTCAAGGACGGTCCGACCACCGAGATCGGGCCTAACCATCATTAGAATTTCATTCAGTTTCCGACGACTTTGTTTAGACGATATTTGCAAAGGAGAAGTCCACTGTGTTCTCTCGCTCTCTCTCCCTCTTTTATTGGGAACAACTTTTTTTGGCATTTGCATTCGCTTCAAATATGCTTACTTTTAAGGCTTTTTAATAAAAATGTCATAACTTTGGCTTTGTAACACTATAAAATATCATATCATTTTATCTTATTTTTAAATAAAGACTTAAATGCCTTTTTATCAAATTAAATGATATAATACCCAACAAAACATTCTTTTTACACCTTATTTTAATTCTCCAAACATCTGTTCTTTCAAATCCTACCAAAAATCTCTATTATCTTACTATTCTACCACAACCTGTAAATATTATTATCTAACAAGCTAGTGTAACAACCATTCTCATAGTCAACTTTCTAAATCTGTCCTATGGTGGACTTATTAAAAAGTTATTTTCACTAATTTTTATTTTTTA
>JANQBM010000005.1:18649141-18659779 GCA_025594535.1 Erythroxylum domingense | reverse complement strand
ATTCTCATAGTCAACTTTCTAAATCTGTCCTATGGTGGACTTATTAAAAAGTTATTTTCACTAATTTTTATTTTTTAGTCTACAAAACTTATTAATATCTTCATTCTTAAACTCAATCACTATTTGAGATGATTGTCAAAGTTATGGATTTACAGAAAAAAGATAGCAAAAGAAATTAATGAATGACATAAATAACAACAAAATATAAGTAAAGCCTTAGATTGCATGTGTTTATTTGCTTGAAATTTTTCACAAAGTAATCTTTGATGTGTTGTTTAGGAGAATTTGAAAGAGAGAGTGATTTTATTTATTTAATCCTTAATTGACTTCAAAAGAATAGGAATGATGGCTGAAAAGGTAATTTAAACAAAAATTAGCACCTGGTTACAAGTATGTCCCATATGACATGATATATCACAAAATTAACGAGTGTAATAATACTGTTCATGTGTATGGATTCTTAAAGATGGTGTTATTTAGTTTTAAAAGGTGAAGATTGATATATTTCCTATAAAATCTTAATTTGGTGTTTAATTGTTTTATAATTACTAAGTTAAAGTAATATGGATCTAGACTCATAAAATCCTTAAACATTTTAGAAAATTTAACTTTTAAATTCATTAAGACATACTTACTATATAAAAAGGGTTATGGATACACTTAATATGGATCAAGTCCCTCTTTTCTTTTTAATATCCATATTGATTTATAAAAAGTTTCATTTACCTCTAATTTGTTCTCATTCACTCTTAATTTGATTTTCTCTTCTTTAGCACTCAAATAACTTCATCATTTCATTTTTCTCTCTGCCTCTCTCCTTTTTCTTTCAAATAAGTTCGCCTAAGGAGGTTTAGATCTTCTAAGTTTGAACCTAAAATTGAACAATAAATTCTTAAAACATGTTATGCCAAAGAAAGTAATCATTGCAAATTGCTAACATTCAAATATCATTCATTTCTAGTCATAGTATTAGAATCTATTATTTCTTTTCCTATTAATCCAATTAGTTCTTTACGAGATTGAGTGGCAATAAGAACTAAATGAATGCACGTAAAACAAAATAATTTGAAAAAATAATATGAATAAAACTGAAAGATATTAGTAATATTAAAACACAACTTTAAGAGTTAACTAAACATATTAAAACTACTCTATGAGTGTTAATAAAAACTTGACAGAATTAATAAAAAAACAAGTACAAATTGAAGAACAATTAAAAGAACTCATACAGTATTATATTATTTAATTTTTGATCTATTTTAGTTGTTAATTCTTTGATAAATGTATTTTCTTTTATAACTTTATGTATTATTTGAATTATAGTCGATTGATTTTGTATGAGTTCTTTTAATTGTTCTATTTTTATTTATCATCACAATAGCTATTAGTATTTATTATATTCAACCCTGTTTATCTCAAAATTTTAAAAACTAACCTATGCAAAGTAGGGTGAATTTAACATTTTTAAGATGTTATTTTATGAAATTGCATGTAGCTGATGTTGTCCAAGAAGGTTTAATACATCTGATTAATGTGAAAATGGCATGCATGTATATTTATACAAAAATGACATTGTTTATAGAAGCTAGTTAGTTCTATTCATATTGTTTTTTGACATTATTTTATTTTATGTGCATTCATTCAGCTCTTACTACCACTTAATCTCTTAAAGAACTAATTGGATTAATAAGAAAAGAAAGAATATATTATAATACTATGATTGAAAATGAATGATATTTGAATGTTAGCAATTTGCATTGATTACTTTCTTTAGCATAACATGTTTTAAGACTTTATTGTTCAATTTTAAGTCCCCATTTAGAAGAGCTAACCCTTTTTGGGTGAACTTAGTTTATGAGTAATAAAAAATCTTACATTGTTAATTCTGCATGCACGACTCTAACAAAAGACTTTTAATATGCCTAATTAATATTTAGCATCCTTGGTGATTCCCACTTAATTATGATTATTAGAGAAATACTTGTCGTAACCTTGAAAGTTTATTATTTGTTAAAATGTTACGGTTTAATTTAAGTTAATGAAGTAATGATCAAATGCCCTTTTGAGACAAAAAATGATTACTAGGGAAACACTTGAGTACAAGGGACTAAATAGTCTTTTAAGATTATAGGTAAAGTGAGAAGATGAGCTAAGCACAATAAGTAATGTGCCTCTTGTGCTAGGAGCTCGGTAAGTAAGTGAAAACCTTAATTCAAGTCTTATTAAGATGCCTTGTGTTTGGAATTAATAAATTTACATTCATGCCTTTAAATTGCTCATAGACAAATTATATCAAAGTGAGGTGTGAATGTTCCTAAGTTTGATGTAAATGTTGAAGGGTGTTTTGCTGATGATTTAGATCTTTTCTTAAGTTGAATCTTGATGGAAATCTCTTCTTTGCACTAAGATTGCTTCATTCTTCTTCCAAGATGCTCCAGTTCGACTTTTAATGAATGCTAAATGATCTCTCTATGTATAATTCCCCCAAAGCTCCTTATATTCTTATAAAACCCTAAAAATAAAAAAATCTCGCCTAATATAGGTCACTAACATGAATTTATATTGCACTCATATTAGTTTATTAGCTCATATGTTTAGGTCATATTCCTTCATATCGCCTAGCACATGTTTAAGTTTAGGTCATATTCCTTCACATGGCAAGTTATTAAAATGCTAGAATGGAGCAAGAAGTAACATGGGTTAGAGCACTAGTTTGTGTTTACCTATGCTCTAAACATGGGTCCATATTCAACCTATGCTTAACTAAAAATCATATAAAAAAATCTCCAATTTGGCTTTAACTTGCCTAAATTCATTATTTCTTCATTGGGAGCTAAATTAAGGCATGTAAACAATATATAAGCCATATTGAGTCCCAAATCAAATAAAATTATTCAAACACAACAAAAATTCTTTTAAAATCATGCTAATAAGATAGTTTATTTATTACTTATCATTAAACATACCTTTGGAAATTAACATCATAAACTTTAAAATGGTGTTGGTGCATTGCATAACCTAAACGATATTTTATCATAAGAAAATATCTAATATGATTAGGTAAATATGTTATTCTCTTAATCCTCAAGTGAAATACCTTTAATACTTAGAAAAAAAAAATACTAAATATGCCTTAAAAGTGGTTCTAAATTTTGTCAATAAATGGAAGGGGAAACTAGTCTTTGCACATTAAATTATTTAGTTTCTTATAGTTAATGCATACTCTCCACTTAGTGAAGGTCCCCATTAGGATTAACTCATTCATTTCATTCAAAACAATAGTCATCCCTTCTTTCTTTAGTACTACTTACACTGGGCTTACATATGAACTATTAGAGATATTACAGATCAAACCTGAGTCAGGTAATTTTATAACCTATACTTTCATTACTTCTCTTATGTTTGGATATAATCTCCTCTAAGGTTACACTACAAGTTTGTGCCTATCCTCCTCAAAATTTTATGGATACAACATAAAGGGTTGATTCCTTTAAAATTAAATAGTTTCCATATTAAAACTTTCTTATGCTTTTATAGCACCCAGCCATAATTATCACTAATAACTTTAAGTTCTCTTCTAAAAGTTCATAATAAAGATATGTTGGTAATTATTTCAATTCCATGTTTAATGGTTCTTTTCTAAATTTTCCATTTTCAATTGTGTTATATTTATATCATCCTTTTAGTCATTCCTTATTGAAAGGTCTTTGTTTGCTTCTAAATTGGCTACTTGATCCTATAACTTTTTATTTTTTGATTTAGTCTACTTTAATGATACAATGTTCTAAAGTTTCTTTTCATATAACTCCTTGCAAAAATCTAATATTTTAGTATCTAATAAAATAAGATAAGAACAAGAATCATCAATTACAATGGAATGCTTTAATACATTCAAAAATTTTGAAAATTGTATTTCGTCTCCAACTTTAAATGTTATTTTTCCTTTATGGACATTTATTATAGTTTCTCTATAGTGAGGAATGGTCTACCTAAGATTAGAGGTACTTTAATGTATTATTTCATGTCTAGTATAACAAAATCAACTGAGAAAAGAAATATATCAACCTTAAATAACACATCTTAAACTATACCTAAGGATATTTAAATGATCCATCATGTAGTTACAAGCTAATCTTAGTTAGTTTAGGTTTATGTAGCCTTAATTCCCTAAAAGTAGAGTAAGGAATCAAATTAATACTGGCACCTAAATTAGGCAATACATTATCTATAGATAAATTACTAATAAAATAAGGGATAGTAAAAATCCCTAGATCTTTTAGCTTTTAGGAAGCTTATTGATTGAATTAGAATAGTTTTCCAATGTTGAACTAGCAATAAGTGCACAACATAGTTATAGCTAGCATAGGCAAGTATGAATCGATTCTCATAAAGACAATAATTACTAGTAATTACCTTTCTCTATTATCTAACCTACAGATTGGGTTTTGGATTTTAATAAAGAAAATTAAACTTAAATAATTAAAATAAAATAGGAAACAATAATGAACACATAAATAATTGAAATCGCTTAAAAAATAATCAATATCAAGAATTAGTGACTGGGTGGTGAATCCTCCTACAGCCCTTAAACAATTTCCTTTTATTATGCAATTGTTTTATTGACTATCGAACTGTGAAAATTCCTATCTTATGCTAATAACTCTCTTGAGGCTATTAATAACTAATCCTAGGTTTATTAATCCAAATTCTTTAAGTTAAAGTTTCTATGATTGCTTTACGAATTTGTGAATTCTTCTATTAGGTTTGAACCTAATCTACAAGATTTATGTTGATCTATCTCTAAATTTACAATCAACTCCTTTTAATTATTATGGGTCTATTTATACATATGGTTTTTTATTATTAAGAAATCATATTATATAATAATATTCTGGATCTATTAGAACATACATAAAATATATAATTAAATCACAATAGATTAATCAAAACAATTGCATTAAATAAAAGAATCAAAACATGTTATGGCACTAACTAAGGTTCATCACACCTAGGCACTAAAAAGCATTTAGTTACACATGATAGAAAATGAAATCAAAGATAAACTAAAAGAAAATTGAATAAAAAACAGTTCATAATTTTAAATCT
This sequence comes from Erythroxylum domingense, assembly GCA_025594535.1. Classification (NCBI taxonomy): domain Eukaryota; kingdom Viridiplantae; phylum Streptophyta; class Magnoliopsida; order Malpighiales; family Erythroxylaceae; genus Erythroxylum; species Erythroxylum domingense. The sequence goes on along the minus strand of JANQBM010000005.1, from coordinate 18,654,673 downwards.
CCCTTCTTTTCTATTGAATATTCATGTAGGTTTTAAGTTTGATGTTGTATTATATTCGATCTATTGATGATTTTTTTTTTTGCATTTTCCACTTTGCTAGATCAATATTGTCCCTTCTAAATGTTCTCTACATCTAGAATGGCCTCTGAATTTCTATTACCTTATTTTGCCTTTGCTCAAATCTTTTTATAGTAAATTTTAGGATTTTTGGGAGATATAAGGTCTAATATATGACAATGTACTAGACCGTGTTTATCCTAAAATCTCCAGAATTTGTGATTTTGCATACATTGAGAGACATATATGACCATAGACATGGCCATGTATCCCTTATTTGCTTCAAATCTTTGTTTTATACTTTCATTCAAATTCTTCTCCTTTTAGTCCATAAAGGCAATTATAACCTATAAATGCACTTGGAGTAAAATAAGTACCAAATATTCAATAAAATTCTAAAATATCAAACAAAATATATCAAATATGGGAGTATAAATATGGAAAAATATACATCTATCACTTATTTTGGAGGATAGTTGAGCATTATTCATTTAACTTGACGATATACAACTCCTTTAGCTTCTTTTTATTGTTCAGAATCTCTTTAAGAAACTTAGTATATTGAGGCATATGTGAAAGCGATTTAAAAAAAGTAACGTTAATATGAAATTGCTTTAAAGCTCAAGGAACTTACTGAATTGTTTTTTTTTTTTTACCTTAACATTACTGAGTAAAGAATTCTTAGTTGATATTCCCTTACCAGTTTTTTTAGTTTTCTTTTATATTTTTGTTTCCTTTTGGGATTAGGCTCCTTTTTATTAGTTTCACCCTCTATTTCATTAGCCAAATCCTTTCTACTCTTTAGGGTGGCTGCTTGAGCATGATCCTTAAGGTTAGTTATATTCTTATTAGATGATGTTCCTTTATACCTTTTATTGACTGCTTCAACTAATTGGCCTATTTGAATTTCTAAGTTTTTCCTATTAAGGCTTTATAATTTTATATTCAAAAAGATGTTCTTAGTATAAACTCTCTTAATATATCTTCTAGATCCTGTTGCTTATCTCTTTGATGTTCTTGTGATAACATTTACTAACATGTTTTATTGGTTTCTTATTTTAGAAGAAATTTTAACATTTTCTCCATTTCAAATTGGTGAATCATATTATAAGGATTATTTTATCTTTAAATTTTTCATAAATTTAACTTGCTCTAATGATTCAATCATAGGATTTTAAACTTGACATTCTATTCATTAATGTTCTCCTCCACATAATTCAAAATTTTGTAACATATGTTATCCTATATGGTAAGCTTAAATTATTAAGTTTCCTTACATTACTTCTATTTTAGTTGTAAATGCAGTCATGACATCTAAATTTTGAATTCTATTTATTTGGTTGCTCTTTATTATGCTTAATTATAATGGTAGTTATTTATATTAATCTATTATATTAACTCTAGGATTGCCTTAGGAGTTCTTTTATTCAACATTCCACTCATAAAAACATCAGTTATTTGCGTAGAAGAATCATATAAACTATTATAGAATGCCTAGACTTAAATCAATGATAGAAGGCCATATTGTGAGAACTTCCTCAACAAATTTGTGTTTAGCTCCTATGTCACATATAAACCTTCATTGTCAAAATGTTGGAAGCAAGAGATATCATTCCTTAAATTTTTTGGCTTATCTAGTTAAAAGTATTTTGAAAGAAACTTCTCTACAAGACTCTCCTAATTGGTAATTGATATATCCAATAAAGCTTTCAACTACTGCTTTGCCAATCTCTCAGTTTGAATAGAAATGGCCTCAACGTTATGGCATTTTCATTTGTCCAATTTTTCTTAAATGTATTATAAATCTCTAAAAAGTTAGTGATATATTTATTAGTATCCTCATCAATTAATCTATCAAACTATATGTTTTAGTAAAACATTTGAATTATATTAAGCTCATTGCAAAATAATAAGCATTTATCTTTAGTCTTCCGATACTCAGTTGTGTTTGTAAGAGAAACGGTTTAGCATACTCCATCCTTGTTCTCCTTTCTTCTTCCATCTTTTCAAGTTGTAATTATAGTGTATCTCTAATTTCTTTCTTGTTCTATTACCTTTTATTTTGATATAATATTATCTTAAGTTCTGGATCTTCTTTGAGAAAAATAGATTGTTGGCTTCTTGTCATATACCATAATTATTCATCTTATCAAAGTAAATAAGAGAAAAAAGTGAAATAAAATAAGAAAGGATATAAATAAAACTAACAAAGAGAAATCCAATGAAACTAAGATAACAAATATGGACAATAAATGAGGAAAATAAATATAAAAGACTATAAAAGTAGTTAAAAAGTTTCCTAATAGTAGTTTCTTCCCCAATAATAATGCCAAAAAACTTAATGACTGTTTTAATGATATATATTTTTATGTTTCAATGCTTTCAAAGTCTTTCGTATTACAAATCTAACACTTACTTATCAAGCAACTTCATCTATTGTTGGTAAGTAGGGGTTGGATACCATAAGAAGCAATATGGGTTAGCACAAGAAGATTGCAAAGCATTTAGATAATAGGCTCAAGGATCCTCTTAAGTAATTGATTCATCTTTCTCAAGGGGCTTTCATTTAAGGTAGATCCATCTTAGACAATATTTTGCTAGCGTAGGACCTAATAAAGGATTACAATACTAAGGGTTTTATCAAATGTTATGCTATAAAAGTAGACATTACTAAAGCATCTGACAACATTAAATGGTACTTCATTCTCAATAGTCTAGAGTGGCTTGGTATACCTTAAATATAAGTCTTATGGATTAGAGAATGTCTCTCAACCCCCTCCTACAGTTTTCTTATTAATGGTTCCCCTTCTAAGCAATTTAAAGGCATAAATGGGATAAGGCAAGGGGACCCTTTATCTCCATATCTGATTGCCATCTCAATCGAAATTCTCAATAAAATTATCAAATCAAATACTAATGGAAACCTTGATTTCAATTACCATCATAAGTGTGAGGTGCTACAATTAACTTATCTCAGTTTTGTTGATGATTTAATATTGTTTTATGCTGCTGATTAGAAATCTATGTCAATTTTGCTTAAATCACTAATGGAGTTGTGGAAGATATTTGGTTTGAAAGTTAATTCTATAAAAAGTATAATCTACTTCTCTAATGATGTCCCCAGCACTAATTTTTTAAACAAAATTTTAGTTTGAGCATATAAAATCTTCCCTTCAAATACCTAGGAGTACCATTCTTATCAAAGAAGCTATATTTCCAAGATTGGACAATGTTACTAGAGAAGTTCAAAATAAGGATCAATGCTTAGTAGAACAAATTTCTATCTTAAGATAGAAGGGTTTACCTTATTGTTTCTATGCTAAACAATTAACACAACCATTAGAACTCATGCCTATTTATTCTTAAAAAGATTAACAAGGAGATGGAAAAATGCATAAAGAACTTTCTTTGGTTTGGAAAAGCTGAGACCTCCAAAGGAGCCAAAATGAAATTGGAACATCTTTGCTAAAGGAAACAAGAAGGAATGCTTAGATTAGTACCTATTTAGCTTATCCAAAAAAAATAGTAGCTAAGAGAATATGGAGATTGTACAAAGACAAGGAAACACTTCAAAGTAAATGGAGTAATGAATTTTATTTGAATGATACTAATTTCTAGCGTAGAAGGGAGAAGCAAAAGCATTCTTAGCCTATCATTCAATGCTGAGAAACAGGATGAATATTTACCCCTTTATCAAAATATAGATAAGAAATGGAGACGACACCTGGTTCTAGTTCGATAATTGGATTCCACATAGTCCACTAAACAAAAGAGAAGACCTGACAATACTCACTAGAAGGCTTCTTATTGCCTCAAAGGTCTCCAATGTCATTGTTCCAATGTTTGGTAAATAACAAAAAAGAGGAGTAGATAGACTTCAACATTACTTTCCAAACTACCTGCCTAAAATTTCTATTAAAGACAAAATCAAATGGTCTATAAGTAGTAATGGGGCGTACTCTAATTCTTCTTTCCTAAAAGCACTAAGACCTCAATTAGCTTATGTCCCTTATTACAACATTGTATGGAAAGGATCCTTAATGTCTCAAAATTCCTTTGTTACTTGGTTAGAAGAAAGAGAAAGATTGAAGACTAAAGATAGACTAAAGGGATTGAGAGATCAAATTTGAGTTCTTTGCAACTCTTTGCCTGAAACTATAAACCACTTATTTTTTAAATGTAACTTATCATCTACAATTTAGACTAAAATGTTGCATAATATGAACCTTGTTTGTCCTAAAATAGATTGGGAGAACATCTTTGTTTGGGAAGAACATCAATACAATAGAGTTGGAAAAGATAAGAAATGCTTAAATCTTTATTTGATCTACTCAGTTTACTCGATTTGGAATGAAAGAAAATAAATAATTTTCAAGAATATTCAATTTTAGAAGTATGCAATAGCACATAGAACTTCCTATTAGATCAAAGAGATTCATGTTGCTCATCATGCCAATGAGGACCTAAGCTATTCCATTAAAAGAAGATGAAGATTGGAGTAATATAACTTTAGGTTGAAATATAGATTATATAGATGCTAAGATTTTTTTTTCCTATTTTGACATTATAACCTTGTATTTTTGACCTTGTTTGATCTCATAGGTGTTTCAACGAAATGCTTTAATTTCTAAAAAATAATAACTAAGGAAAAAAAAGATAATTGATCAAAAGATTATACATTGATATACTATATTTAGATAAGTACTCTTAGTAGTACGTTAAAATTCATGATTTGATTAACCTAGATTGGATATATTCCTTGGATCGATAAGACTTCCTAAATAATAAAATTGCACTCTCTTGAGTTATAGCCATCTACTCTCTGGTTAAGTAACCCATATCTCTACCATTGCTAAAACTCTTTTAGATATATTAAGTTTTTGTGAAATCCTATGAAAAAATTTACCCTATCACTAAGAAGATCACATAGGTTTCTCTTAAGTATCCTATTAAACCCCACTCCATGTAAGCCATAGTCCACTTACAAGCAAGCTCTCTTTATTTGTCCACAGGTGAATTAAGACAATATTTAAATGTCAATATGAGTAAATCAACATTAAGACTGATCAAAGATAGCTAACTGAAATATATCTCATATCATAAATTAAATCAAATCAATCCATACAAATATAACAATTAGACTTTTTCTTATATAAATATAAAAAGTGATTTAGCTACGAAATATATTCAAACTAACAAAATAAAAAAACTAAAGAAATTATAGTTGAAGTAAATATAGATGAACTCTTTGATTCTATAGATAACTTGATCTACTAAGATGATGTCTGAATCTTGATTCTCTAGTGAAAAAAAACTTAAAATCAATCACCCAAGGGTTGAAGAATCCTTTTTATAGCTTGATGGGTGTCGAAACTACCAAAAATAAAATACCTACTCAAAAAGATTTGTAAATAGTGATGAGCAGGGTCGATCCCACAGAGACTGGTCAAGCTTATTTCTAAAGTGCTAGAATAG
>JANQBM010000005.1:18636250-18649041 GCA_025594535.1 Erythroxylum domingense | reverse complement strand
ACTAGAAGGAAGGGAATGCAAGCTAAGTGAAGATATTAATGAAAATTTCCCAGATGAAACCCAAATGCTACTCGAAAGTTTGGCTACACCATGGTTTATCAATATCACAAATTATGATTCCAGTGGTAAACTTTCTTCTAATTTATCTGACCAATAAAGAAAGAGATTCCTATATGATTGTAACCGATATCTATGGGATGAGCCAATTTTATATAGAACATGTGCTGATGGGTTAATGCGACGATGTGTTCCGGAGGAGGAAATGTTGGATAGCTTAAAGCAATGTCATGAAAGTCAATAAGCTAGACATTATAGAGCTAACAAAATGGCATCTCAGATACTTGAAAGCGGATTTTATTGGCCATAATTGTTTAAGGATGCTCAAACTTTCATGAAACAATGCGATCGATGCCTGAGAATAGGTAACATCTCCAAAAGAGATGAGATACCTTTATCTAACATTTTAGAAGTGGAAGTCTTCAATATTTTGGGCATCGACTTTATGGGTCCTTTCCCATCTTCAATGGGAAACATGTACATTCTAATGGGGGTGGATTATGTTTCACATTGGGGTGAAGTAGTGGCATCTCCAACCAATGATGGAAAGGCGGTGCAAAAGTTCATTAAATGGTTATTTAATTGGTTTGGAGTGCCATGTATGACAATAAGTGATGGAGGTACACTTTTCTACAATAGATCTTTTGATGTCCTCTTAAAAAGATATGGAGTTCACCACTGTGTTGCTACACCTTACCATCTACAGTCTAGTGGCCAAGTGGAAGTTGTCAACCGAGAGCTAAAACGAATTTTGGAAAAGATGATGAACAACTCTAGGAAGGATTGGGACAATACCTTATAGGCTTATAAGACTATTTTCAAAACACCTATCGAAACAACTTCTTATAGTCTTGTATACGGAAAAGCTTGTAATTTTTCGATCGAACTAGAATGTAACATCTCATTTCCATACTAAAGGTTAGAACTCTAGATTTCTGTAAATAAGAGATAGCAATGAGAGATTAGCAAAATGCATTTCATACTCATGCATAACATTAGTATACACATAAGTGAATTTGATTGTTTTTCACACATTTCAATGACTGTATATGCACTCATTTGACATTTACTTGGTATAATTGATATTTAAGGTGATTATAATGTGAATTGTGGATTATGTGCCTTAAAAATTGAGTTGGTGTACATAATTAGTGATTTAGAATTTTTGGTGAAATAAGGGAATTTTCTGGTAATTATGAGTATTTTTGGACTAGGAAAAATGTCAAGTGGCAGAACAATTGATAAATGGTAGTATATTTAAGTGTCAAATTATAGTGGAAATTATTGATAAATTACATTAAGATTTATTGACAAAGGTCATAGAAAATTGAGAGATAATTGGAATAAAAATTGGAGACAAATAACCTAGTTGTTAAAAGAGGCCCAATTGGAACCATGGGGAGGAGAAAAGTGTTACCACCACTCACCACTCATCCCACATGATTATTTCAAGTAAAATACTAACATTTTGTTGTCTTTCCCTTGTTATTTTCTCATTCCTTCATAAATGTTTCTCTTCTTCAGCTTCTTCATTTCTTCTTCTCCACGATTTTGTTTCACAACCCTCATCAGTGTTGATTTTTTCCCAACTCCTTCACTTTATTTCTTCAAGATTCTTGTTGTCTTCTTCTTTTTTCAGAAAACACCTAACCTTTCCACCTTAAATAATGATAATCGTATGATGCTTGGAGGCTAGGGTTAGTTGATGATTTGAAGAAGCTTTGGAACTAAACATATAAGTTAAACTTTGTTCTTCATAGGTTGTCTGAATAGAAGCTTATATGATCATAGTTGGTGATAAAATTATCATAAAGAAATGAATGTGTTTATATCTTGCTTTTTTTGTATGATTTATGAACAATAATGTGAGGTTTGTTTGATGGAAGTCTTTGAGATGGAATTGAAGTGATTTTGATGAGGAAATGAAGTAGAAATTATGGACTAAGCATAAGATGTCTTTGTTGTAGCATATAGGAGTTAAATACGTGGAAAAATTGGAAGATAACTTATGGGAGTTTCGGATTTGCATAACCCATGATCATGGAATGCATCCACGATCCTAGGAATGCAAGAGAATGGCTGGAATATGTTAGGTGTAGTATTTTCACTGAACATACATCTGTATTTTAGCCACAACTTGATCTGTAGATATCTAAATAGGATGATTTTAATTTTATATTAAATTAGAGACATATTTATACAATGTTTATGAAGGAATTGAATTTGAATTCTATCACTAAAGGTTTTGAAATTTGGCTTCAAGTTGAGTACTAAGTGTTGTCGCCATTTGAGAATAGTCTTTAGTATTTTGGGTATAACTCACATAATACTGAACCAAAATACATGAAATTTATGTCATTATAAACTTAAGACATATAGGAATATTTTTTTAGAAGAAGGTGTTGCCTAAACAACTCATTTTCTAGGTCATAATGGTCATACAATACTTATCTGAAAATCTGTCTTGAGAAAAACTTGAAAATTGCAGGAAAAGTGGGAGATTAGTTTCTGTCACGATCGTTGCAAGGACCACCACAATCGTGAGTAGTGCTTTTTTATGGAAATTTCTTGATTTGTGCAATGGTTGAACTAATTAAGGATAAGGTGCTTCATATGATGCTTCTAGGCTTGAATAAAGCTTGAATTGAACCTAGAATGATGCTTGAATGAGTGATTAAATAAGTGACATATTTATGGTCATGATTAAGGATTTAATGTAAGAATGGATTGTTAAATATTAAGTGTTGAAATCTGGAATTTTGAGATTTTATGGGAATGAAGATTAACCTATAATGGCTAATGTGATTCCATCAAGATGAATGATGAGTATTAAGTAAAGATGAATGATAAATTGGATGCCTTATGATCGTAGAATGTTAGAATGAATTTGATAAATGATAGAATGATGAAATTAGAATAATATTGTACAAATGAAGTGTAAACCTAAGTCCAATTCTGACATATATGAGTTATAAAGTGTGAATGATTATAAGATGTGAATTAAAGAAATATACCCGGAATAGTCAATTTGAGCATGCAATATACATTACATATATACATATGTATATAATTGAATGTTTATGTGTTTATGCAATTAATAATGTGTGTACAATATTTGTATTGCATGATGTTAATACACAAGATTCAACATTAGCATTCAGACGTTTCCGGATCATGAAGCAAACTCTAATCTGGAGTGTACCGTGAGTAACCTAGATGGTCTCACATGTTTAATTGTTTGTGTTTAATTTCTGTTTTGAATTTTTATGTGATATGATTGATTTGATTCTGTACATTGAATGTTTGAGGCGTTTGATGTATGAAAAACTCATTAGAAATGCTCATTGTATGTGAATTTGACTAAATAAGTTATTCTCAACTTAATTGTTGAATGTCGAACCAAGGACTGAGGATAAATGTGAATGCGGAAAAATTGAGCACAAACGATTGATTAAATATATGTGAATGTGATGCATTGCATTACATGAATGTATGACAGCATAAAGGCTGTTATGACTAGAGTAGCTATCAAAAAAGAGCTTAAAGCTCAGAAAGTAAAAAAGAGCTTAAAGCTCAGAATGTGGTAAGAGCCTTTAGCTCATTATGTAAAATGAGCCATTTATCTCCAATGGATAAGGGACATTTATTAATGAGCCTGGTATCCACAATGGTTATGGGACAGTTATAGACATTCGGTCCCAACAATAACAACTGAAAGTGAGTCTCATGAAGATTGCATATATAATTGATATGTATGTTTAAATGATTGAAATGCACTGTTTGAATTGTTCAAATGTGAAATGTGAAATAAATGAATAAAGTGTTAATTGATGCTACATGATGAATGGGCATCGTTGCAAGCTATATCTCGAAGAAGCAATTCCTAAGGACAAGAAAGTGATTTCCTTCTGTTTGAACAATTAAGACGCCTCTATGGATGTAAGGCCAAGCTAATGACCATAAATTAGCACGTTTAGTAGTTCGATTAAAATTGTTAGGTTTAGTTAGAGTTGTTTTGAACTTTCAATAAAACCTTAGTAATTTAAATTGATTTGGGATCACTAATTCTTTTACTCTCTTTAAGAAACCTCAGGGGTCCAACAGATTTGTTCTCAACTCTGACACCATCCCCACCTCCATCACCATAAGACTTTGTTTTTAACCTCTTTCTTTTAAATTTAGTATTTTTATTTGTATTGTTATTTTTGTTTTATTTTATTTTATGATTATTCCTTCCATGTATGTTTGTTTGTCTACTTCTCATATTAAGGACAATGTGTTATTCAAATATGGGGAGGGTTAAGTGTTTTACTTTGAGTGTGAATTTTGCATATTCTATGATAGTTTGTTAGGTTGCATATTATAGACTGAGTGAATGTGTCAATCGGTTAATGGATTGAAATTGATGTAATTTTGAACATAATCTATTAGGTTGTGAAGAGTCATTAGCTCACGAAACTAATAATCTAAGTTATTTGGCTAAATATGCAAGTTAATTAGGATTTAGTGTTATTTTATCACCCTATAAGTTACCCCATTCATTAATAATTTTAGGTCTTTCGACTAAAGTAGTTTTGCTAGTATAATTAAGTGTTTATGTGATTGTGCAATTAATAATGTGTGTGTAATATATGTATTACATGATGTTAATACACAGGATTCAACATTAGCATTCTGACATTTTTAGATCATGAAGCAAATTCTAATTTGGAGCGTACTGTGAGTAACCTAGATGGTCTCACATGTTTAATTGTTTCTTTTAATTTCTGTTTTGAATTTTTATGTGATATGAATGCTTTGGTTCTGGACATTGAATGTCTGAGGTCTTTTATGCATGAAAAACTCATTGGAAGTGCTCATTGTATATGAATTTGACTGAATAAGTGATCCTCAACTTAATTTTTAAACGTCAGACCAAGGTCCGAGGATAAATGTGAATGTGAATGTGAACATGGAAAAATTGAGCACAAACGGTTGATTGAATATATGTGAATGTGATGCATTACAATACATGAATGCATGACAACATAAAGATTGTTATGACTGGAGTAGCTATCGAAAAATAGCTTAAAGCTCAGAAAGTGAAAAAGAGCATAAAGCTCAGAATGTGGTAAGAGCCTTTATCTCACTATGTAAAATGAGCCTTGCATCTCCAACGGATAGGGGATAATTATTAATGAGCCTAGTATCCACAATGGATACGGGAAAGTTATAGGCACTCAGTCATAACAATAACAACTAAAAGTGAGTCTCATGAACATGGATATATAATTGATATGTATATTTAAATGATTCAAATGCACTGTTTGAATTGTTCAAATGTGAAATATGAAATAAATGAATAATGTGTTAATTGATGTTATATGATGAATTAATGAAGTGATGTGAATTATGTGATTACATGAACCATATGTGTTATGTGCTATAAGTGAGCCATCGATGATGGGTACCTCACTGAGTTCGCAAAACTCAACAAAACTGCAACTTTTTTTTCAGGCTTAGAGGAGATACCCAGTTAGACAAACTAGAAATATAACAGCTGAAGTTGAATAAGAGATAGAGGTCAGGATCAGTTGACGTGTGCATATATGTTTTGTTATTATTGTATTAAACATTGTATTTCGCAAGCGTTATTTGTTGTACAAATGAATTCAGTTTGTAATAACCGTCTAACTAAATAGGCTTTGTAGGCGTAATGGGCCCAAATGACTTTTTTGAAATTATGATGATATGTTTATTAATCATAATGATTGTTACAAAATATGTTTATGAATAAAATGGGCCGAAATTGATTATTGATTTTTTTAAAAATGCGTGTGATGTTTGTAAAAGAAAAAAATTGCAATGAGAGTTATTTGACAACTATAGCGCATCGCTTTCACAAGGCGTGTATATGAATGTCCTCGGGATGTATAGATACGTGCTCAGTAGAAATGGGGTGTTTCATAGAACATTGGGCATACTGGGCGATAAAAGCATTAAATTTTGATTAGAAAAAAGCAGGAAAAAAGCGACTTTTACAACTAGATGAACTTGAAGAGCTTCATTATAATGCATACAAAAATGCCAAACTCTACAAGGACATGGTAAAGAAATGGCACGATTCTTGTCTTAAATAAACAGAATTTAGAGTAGGAGATTCAGTTTTGCTATATAATTCAAGATTGAGGCTATTTCCAGGGAAGTTGAAATCTCGATGGAGTGGACCTTTTGGGGTCATTCATGTTTTCGATCATGGAGCCCTTAAATTAGACAATGCTAACAAGGAAACTTTAAAGGTCAATGGGCATCGTTGCAAGCTATATCTTGGAGAAGCAATTACCAAGGACAAGAAAGTGATTTCCTTCTACTCGAACAATTAAGATGCCTCTATGGATGTAAGGCCAAGCTAATGACCATAAATTAGCACGTTTAGTAGTTCGATTAAAATTGTTGGGTTTAGTTAGAGTTGTTTTGAACTTTCAATAAAACCTTAGTAATTTGAATTGATTTGGGATCACTAATTCTTTTACTCTCTTTAAGCAATTCCATGATAAGACAACAATCTCAGGGGTCCAGAAAATTTGTTCTCAACTCTGACACCATCCCCACCTCCATCACCATGAGACTTTGTTTCTAACCTCTTTCTTTTAAATTTAGGATTTTTATTTGTATTGTTACTTTTTGTTTTATTTTATTTTATGTTTCTTCCTTCCATGTATGTTTGTTTGTCTCCTTCTCACGTTGAGGACAATGTGTTGTTCAAATATGGGGAGGATTAAGTGTTTTACTTTGAGTGTGAATTTTGCATATGGTATGATAGTTTGTTAGGTTGCATATTGTGAACTATGTGAATGTGTCGATAGCTTAGATAGATTGAAATTGATTTAATTTTGAACATAATCTATTAGGTTATGAAGAGTCATTAGCTCACGAAATTAATAATCTGGGTTATTTGGCCAAATATGCAAGTTAATTAGGATTTAGTGTTAGTTTATCACCCTATAAGTTATCCCATTCATTAATAATTTTAGGTCTTTCAACTAAAGTAGTTTTGCTAGTATAATTAAATGTTTATGTGATTGCGCAATTAATAATGTGTGTGTAATATGTGTATTGCATGATGTTAATACAAAGGATTCAACATTAGCATTCAGACGTTTTTAGACCATGAAGCAAATGCTAATCTGGAGTGTACTGTGAATAACCTAGATGGTCTCATATGTTTAATTGTTTGTTTTGAATTGTTATGTGATATGAATAGTTTGATTCTGGACATTAAATGTCTAAGGTTTTTGATGCATGAAAAACTCATTAGAAGTGCTCATGGTATATGAATTTGACTGAATAAGTGATTCTCAACTTAATTGTTGAACATCGAACCGAGGTCTGAGGATAAATGTTAATGTGAGTGTGAACATGGAAAAATTAAGCACAAACGATTGATTGAATATATGTGAATGTGATGCATTACAATACATGAATGCGTGACAACATAAAGGCTGTTATGATTGAAGTAGCTATCGAAAAAGAGTTTAAAGCTCAAAAAGTTAAAAAGAGCTTAAAGCTCAGAACGTGGTAAGAGCCTTTGGCTCACTATGTAAAATGAGTCTTGTATCTCCAACGGATAAGGGATAATTATTAATGAGCCTAATATCCACAATTAATATGGGACAGCTATAGGCACTCATTCATAACAATAACAACTAAAAGTGAGTCTCACGAACATACATATATAATTGATATGTATATTTAAATGATTCAAATGCACTGTTTGAATTGTTCAAATGTGAAATGTGAAATAAATGAATAAAGTGTTAATTGATGCTATATGATGAATTAATGAAGTGATGTGAATTATGTGATTACATGAACTTTATGTGTTATGTGTTATAAATGAGCCATCGATGGTGGGTAGCTCAATGAGTTTGCAAAACTCAACAAAACTGCAACTTTTTTTTCAAGCTCAGAGGAGATACCTAGTTAGACAAACTGGAAATATAGCCACTGAAGTCGAATAAGAGATAGAGGTCGGGATCAGTTGGTGTGGCACATGTGTTTTGTTATTTTTGTATTAACCATTGTATTTCGCAAGCGTTATTTGTTGTACAAATGAATTCAGTTTGTAATAATCGTCTGACTAAATATGCTTTGTTAGCGTAATAGGCGCAAATGACTTTTTTGAAATTATGATGATATGTTTAATAATTGTAATGCTTGTAACAAAATATGTTTATGAATAAAATGGACTGAAATTGATTATTGATTTTACGAAAAATTCATATGATGTTTGTAAAAGAAAAAAATTGCAATGAGAGTTATTTGACAATTATAGCGCACCGCTTTTACAGGGCCTATATCGGAATGCCCTCAGGATGTACGGATACGTGCACAGTGGAAGTAGGGTGTTTCATATAACATCAGGCGAACTGGGAGATAAAAGCATTAAATTTTGATCGGAAGAAAGCAGGCAAAAAGCGATTTTACAACTAGATGAACTTGTAGAGCTTCACTGTAAAGCGTACGAAAATACCAAACTCTACAAGGAAATGGTAAAGAAATGGCAGGATTCTCGTCTTAAACAAAAGGAATTTAAGGTAAGAGATGCATTCCTCCTATATAATTCAAGATTGAGGCTATTTCCAGGGAAGTTCAAATCTAGATGGAATGGATCTTTTGGGGTCATTCACATTTTCGATCATGGAGCCCTTAAATTGGACAATGCTAATAAGAAAACTTTTAAGGTCAACAGGGATCACTGCAAGCTATATCTTGGAGAAGCAATTCCCAAGGATAAGAAAGTGATTTCCTTCTGTTCGAACAATTAAGACATCTTCATGGATGTAAGGTCAAGTTAATGACCATAAATTAGCACGTTTAGTAGTTTGATTGAAATTGTTGGGTTTAGTTAGATTTGTTTTGAACTTTCAATAAAACCTTAGTAGTTTGAATTGATTTCGGATCACTAATTCTTTTACTCTCTTTAAGCAATTCCAAGATAAGGCAACAATCTCATGGGTCCAGCAAATTTGTTCTCAACTCTGACACCATCCCCACCTCCATCACCGTGAGACTTTGTTTCTAACCCTTTTCTTTTAAATTTAGTATTTTTATTTGTATTTTTATTTTTTAATTTTATTTTATGATTCTTCCTTCCATATATGTTTGTTTGTCTCCTTCTCACATTGAGGACAATGTGTTGTTCAAATGTGGGGAGGGTTATGTGTTTTACTTTTAGTGTGAATTTTGCATATTGTGTGATAGTTTGTTAGGTTGCATATTGTGAACTGTGTGAATGTGTCGATAGCTTAGATGGATTGAAATTGATTTAATTTTGAACATAATCTATTAGGTTATGAAGATTCATTAGCTCGTGAAATTAATAATCTGGTTTATTTGGCTAAATATGCAAGTTAATTAGGATTTAGTGTTAGTTTATCACCCTATAAGTTGTCCCATTCATTCATAATTTTAGATCTTTTGACTAAAGTAGTTTTGCCAGTATTTTTTCATGAAAACAAGTAGTTAAAGCAATAAGGTAGGCAATAAAAAAAATGTGTTTGTTAATTTTAAATAAATAACTATTCCGTTAGTCTTCGGGTTATCAACAGAGCTAGTAGTCTATTGAGAACGTGATGTAGCTGAGTATTCAGATCAACACGCGTCATAAATGTGTGCTTTCACGTCAAAAGGCTATAATGACATTCCAACCAAGCAGCTTAATAAAAACATGACTTAGTCGAGTAACCGGATCGACATTCACCACCAATGTTTGCCTCCATGTAAAAGACTAGGTCTATGTCTACAAAAGTAAACAAAAAATATTTTATAATAAAAACCTACCGAACTTGTAAATAGCTTTATTTTTCATGAAAACGTACTTAGGAGTAGTTACAGAGTTTGAATCACCAAATAATTATTAATGTGCATGTACAATTAAAAAAGGTGAGTAACCTAAAATTTGGGTCTTGATTAATATGTATGTTTATTCCAGAGTTCTTAAACGCAAATTTTGCATGTTAATGATTTGGAATAACTTAAATGATTGTGTTGAAAGTTAAATTTATTTGATAAATACTTAGTCATTGTCTCATTATTACATTGGTTCTGTGTGAATTTGTGTATTTATTGTTTGTTTACTTGAGGACAAGCAAATGTTTAAGTAAGGGGATGTTGATAAGTGTAAATTGCATCATATTTTAGGGCATAGTTTGATATTTGTTTAGTTATTAATTCAATCCTATATGTTTAGGTTATAGTTGTGTTAGTTTGTTAATTATTTATATTTTGAGTGTTTTATAGGTTAGTACAACTCTTTGAGCTTAAAGACTATGTTTTTGAGGTACCTTAATGTGTTTGCTAGTGTTTCATGGTCAACATCGAAGAACGGAGAAGTTTCAGAGACATTCGGGCTGAAACAACCACCCACGATCGTGACAGAAGCACCAGTATTGGCCAACAATCGTGTCCTAAATGCCACGATCGCGATTGTTTATGTGTTTATTGGAAATTTGATTGTTTATGTGTTTATTGGATTTATTATGATTTAATTATACGATTTTATAATTTGGTAATAAACTAAGAGGGTGAATCGAATGAAAAATGATTAAATTGGACTAACAAAAGTTAAATGATTTAATAGAACAAGAATTGAATCAGATCGAAAAATTGTGCGAAGGGAGATCTTGTATAGGTTTTCGATAGTTAATTAGAGAACTTCATAACTAATTAGGGTTTTGGATAGGTTGTGAATTAAAAGATTACAACCTCCATATTCTGATTAGGGTTTACGATTTAGAGTTAATGGTTATAACTCAGAGAGAGTAATCAACCCTAGGATAGTCTAGAACCAACAATTCGAGAATTCATAATTAGTTATGTTAGCATTAAGGATAGGTAAATTTTCCTTTCTCACAATTGGTAATTTCTTTCGGTTGATTCTTAGGTATGCTGCAATTTCTTAGTAATTAGTATTTTGTGTTTGATTCTTAATTTGATTGATTAAATTAAATTTTTGCTTTTAGTTTCGTTCCATCTTAGATTTCTGTTATTGTTTCTGGCCTTAGATTTTAGGATTAGATTAACTCCCTCCTCATAGGATTGACACCTTTGGTACTATGCTAACGAACTGTGTGCTTGCAGATTATTAGAGGTTAATAATTAAAACTTACGCACAACCAAACACCCGATCAGAATTGCACCTGGCGCCAATTCAATCTTACAATCAACTTCTTGATAAGGAGGGAGATTTTTTAGTAACTCCTTAGGCATCACATCATTGAATTTCCTCAATACTTTTATCAACTACATCTGAGACTTCTACCATATAGTCTTTCATAATTTCCCACGAAGCTGTAAGGTAAGTCTCCATGCATATATTCATGGTAGAATTATAAGTTACAATTTTTGTTTTGTCTGTTGTTCCATTGCTAGACCTGCAACAATTTATTTAACATTAATTTTGATCATTCATAAGCATAGTAACTCCAAGATGTGGATATAATGCTACCTTTGCTATCTTGAGAAACTCGATGCCTAAAATTAATATAAAAATCATATTACACTTCTTATGCTAACTTCTCGTACTCAAAGGAACAATGTATGTAGCTCCTACCATTGCTTATGCTTTAGCCATGGGAGTTTTCATCTTTATAGGGGTTTTGCTAAGATTCAACCCTAACTTTCGTACCATCCTTTTTGTAAGAAAGGAATGAGTGGCACCTGCATCCATCATTGCCATGAGCTCCTTCCCATTGACTTATATATTGTTGTATATAAGGCGTTCAAAGGGACTTACTTCTATATTGACTGCATTAAGTAAGCAGATAGGATTAAGCACTGCTTTCGAGTGATTTCTTTCACCATCCATATCTACTATTAAGTTATTCAAACTCTCCTTTATTGGGCAATCAAAGATGTAATGAGGGCCACTGCATAAGAAACAACCATGAATTTTCTTGGAAGACTTCTCACCTTAATTAGGTTTGCCCAATTTGCTTGGATTTTTCTTTGTGATCATTCTTGTTTCTCTCACTTTTGTCTTTCTTCTTCTTTACTTCATACTTTTTTTAGTAATTGCCTTTCAATTTTTGAAAAGAGGAAAAGGCCTTGGTTTCCTTTGGCACTCTGAAATCTACCAAAATTTTCACAACTGCAACAGCACCCACAACATCATTTGACATGTTGCCTTTGCAACTCCATTTATGCCCAAGGTTGAAAACCTAACATGAAGTTCAATAGCTTGTCCTTATCTGACAAATTCTCAATATCAAGAATTAAGGAACTTAATTTCTTAACATAATCTCTTATCGACCCATCATGCTTCAACAACTTCAAAGTGTTCCTTGTAGGGTGAGCAATGTTGTTAGGAATGAATTGATTCTTTAACTCATTTTTTATCCTCTCATGTATCAACAGGAGGGCTGGCCATCATTAATTTCTATATAAGTTCAAGTTCTCCGCCATAATTTTTCATCTTCATCGAGATACATCGCCAAGACATTCACCTTTTCCATATTTGAAACCTTAGCAGTTGTAAAATACTAGTTCATATCTCATAAGAAGATCTCAAGTTCATTAGCATTCTGAGTTCCCTCAAAACTTTTGGTTCACGAACCTTTAGCATGGTGCTTTGAGCATATCTCATATCTTGCATTGTAATTGTAACATCCCGTTTCTAGAGAACGGGTCGGACCAAAGAAATGGGTCCAGGTGTGGTAAATTAACACATCTCATGCTCATGCAGTTGTGAATAG
>JANQBM010000005.1:18624910-18636150 GCA_025594535.1 Erythroxylum domingense | reverse complement strand
TTTGAATTGTTCAAATGTGAAATGTGAAATAAATGAATAAAGTGTTAATTGATGCTACATGATGAATTAATGAAGTGGTGTGAATTATGTAATTACATGAACCGTATGTGTTATGTGTTATAAATGAGTCATCAATGATGGGTAGCTCACTGAATTCACAAAACTCAACAAAATTGTAACTTTTTTTCAGGCTCAGAGGAGATACCCAATTAGACAAACTAGAAATATAGCCACTAAAGTCGAATAAGAGATAGAGGTCAGGATCAGTTGGCGTCTGTACATGTATTTGTTATTTTTGTATTAACCATTATATTTTGCAAGCGTTATTTGTTGTACAAATGAATTCAGTTTGTAATAACTGTCTGACTAAACATGCTTTATAAGCGTAATGGGCCCAAATGATTTTTTTGAAATTTCAATGATATGTTTATTAATTGTAATGCTTGTAACAAAAAATCTTATGAATAAAATTGGCCAAAATTGATTATTGATTTTTTAAAAAATGCATGTGTTGTTTGTAAAAGAAAAAAAATTGCAATGAGAGTTATTTGACAGCTATAGCATGCCGCTTTCACAGGGCGTGTATCCAAATATCCTTGGGATGTAAAAATACATATTCGGTGGAAGTGGGGTGCTTCATAGAACATTGGACGCATTGGGCAATAAAAGCATTAAATTTTGATTGGAAGAAAGCATGTGAAAAGCGACTTTTACAACTAGATGAACTTGAAGAGCTTCATTATAATGCATACAAAAATGCCAACTCTATAAGGAAATGGTAAAGAAATGGCACGGTTCTCATCTTAAACAAAAGGAATTTAAAGTAGGAGATGCAGTTTTGCTATATAATTTAAGATTGAGGTTATTTCCAAGGAAGTTAAAATCTTGATGGAGTGGACCTTTTAGGGTCATTCACATTTTCGATCATAGAGCCCTTAAATTGGACAATGCTAACAAGGAAACTTTTAAGGTCAATGGGCATCGTTGCAAGCTATATCTCGGAGAAGCAATTCCTAATGACAAGAAAGTGATTTCCTTCTGTTTTCAAACAATTACGATGCCTCTATGGATGTAAGGTCAAGCTAATGACCATAAATTAGCACGTTTAGTAGTTCGATTAAAATTGTTGGGTTTAGTTAGAGTTGTTTTGAACTTTCAATAAAACCTTAGTAATTTGAATTAATTTGGGATCGCTGATTATTTTAGTCTCTTTAATCAATTCTAAGATAAGACAACAATCTCAGGGGTCCAGCAGATTTGTTCACAACTCTGACACCTTCCCCACCTCCATCACCGTGAGACTTTGTTTCTAACCTCTTTCTTTTAAATTTAGTATTTTTATTTGTATTGTTATTTTTTTTATGTTTCTTCCTTCCATGTATGTTTGTTTGTCTCCTTCTCACATTGAGGACAATGTGTTGTTCAAATATGGGAAGGGTTATGTGTTTTACTTTGAGTGTGAATTTTGCATATTATATGATAGTTTGTTAGGTTGCATATTGTGAACTGTGTGAATGTGTCGATAGCTTAGATGGATTGAAATTGATTTGATTTTGAACATAATCTATTAGGTTGTGAAGAGTCATTAGCTCGCAAAATTAATAATCTGAGTTATTTGGCTAAATATACAAGTTAATTAGGATTTAGTGTTATTTATCATCCTATAAGTTGTCCTATTCATTAATAATTTTAGGTTTTTCAACTAAAGTAGTTTTGCTAGTATAATTGAATGTTTATGTGACTATGTAATTAATAATGTGTGTGTAATATGTGTATTGCATGATGTTAATGCACAGGATTCAACATCAGCATTCAGACATGTTCAAATCATGAAGTAAATGCTAATCTGGAGCATACTGTGAGTAACCTAGATGGTCTCACACGTTTAATTGTTTGTTTTAATTTTTGTTTTGAATTGTTATGTAATATGAATGCTTTAATTCTGGACATTGAATGTCAGAGGTTTTTGATGCATGAAAAACTCATTAGAAGTGCTCATTGTATATGAATTTGACTGAATAAGTGATTCTCAAATTAATTGTTGAACGTGATCAAGGTTCGAGGATAAATGTGAATGTGAATATGGAAAAATTGAGCACAAACGATTGATTGAATATATGTGAGTATGACGCAGTGCATTACATGAATGCATGACAACATAAAGGCTATTGTGACTGGAGTAGCTATCGAAAAAGAGCTTAAAGCTCAGAAAGTGAAAAAGAGCTTAAAGCTCAGAATGTGGTAAGAGCCTTTGGCTCACTATGTAAAATGAGTCTTGTATCTCCAACAGATAAGGGATAATTATTAATGAGCTCGGTATCCACAATAGATACGGGACAGTTATAGGCACTCGGTCATAATAATAACAACTGAAAGTGAGTCTCATAAACATGTATATATAATTGATATGTATATTTAAATGATTGAAATGCACTGTTTGAATTGTTCAGATGTGAAATGTGAAATAAATGAATAAAGTGTTTATTGATGCTATATGATGAAATTAATGAAGTGATGTGAATTATGTGATTACATGAACTGTATGTGTTGTGTGTTATAAGTGAGCCATCGGTGATGGGTAGCTCACTGAGTTCACAAAACTCAATAAAATTGCAACTTTTTTTTTAGGCTCAGAGGAGATACCTAGTTAGACAAATTGGAAATATAGTCGCTGAAGTCGAATAAGAGATAGAGGTCGGGATCAGTTGACGTCTGCACATGTGTTTTGTTATTTTTGTATTAACCATTGTATTTTGCAAGCGTTATTTGTTGTACAAATGAATTCATTTTTTAATAACCGTCTGACTAAATATGCTTTGTAAGCATAATGGGCCCAAATGACTTTGTTGAAATTATGATTATATGTTTATTAATTGTAATGCTTGTAACAATATGTTTATGAATAAAATGGGCCGAAATTGATTATTGATTTTTCGAAAAATGCATGTGATGTTTGTAAAAGAAAAAAATTGCAATGAGAGTTATTTGACAGCTATAGTGCGCCGCTTTTACAAGGCATGTATCCGAATGTCCTCGAGAGGTACGGATACGTGCGCGGTGGAAATGGGATGTTTCATAGAACATCGAGCATACTGGGCGATAAAAGTATTAAATTTTGATTAGAAGAAAGCAGGCAAAAAGTGACTTTTACAACTAGATGAACTTAAAGAGCTTCGTTATAATGCATACGAAAATGCCAAACTCTATAAGGAAATGGTAAAGAAATGGCACGATTCTTGTCTTAAACAAAAGGAATTTAAAGTAGGAGATGCAGTTCTGCTATATAATTCAAGATCGAGGCTATTTCTAGGGAAGTTAAAATGTCGATGGAGTGGACCTTTTGGGGTCATTCACATTTTCAATCATAGAGCCCTTAAATTGGACAATGCTAACAAGGAAACTTTTAAGGTCAATGGGCATCGTTGTAAGCTATATCTCAGAGAAGAAATTCCTAAGGACAAGAAAGTGATTTCCTTCTATTTGAACAATTAAGACACCTCTATGGATGTAAGGTCAAGTTAATGACCATAAATTAGCACATTTAGTAGTTCGATCGAAATTGTTGGGTTTAGTTAGAGTTGCTTTGAACTTTCAATAAAACCTTACTAATTTGAATTGATGTGGGATCAATAATTCTTTTACTCTCTTTAAGCAATTCCAAGATAAGGCAACAATCTCAAGGGTCCAGTAGATTTGTTCTCAACTTCGACACCATCCCCACCTCCATCACTGTGAGACTTTGTTTCTAACCCTTTTCTTTTAAATTTAGTATTTTTATTAGCATTTTTATTTTTTTAAATTTATTTTATGTTTCTTCTTTCCACGTATGTTTGTTTGTCTCCTTCTCACATTGAGGACAATATGTTGTTCAAATGTGGCGAGGGTTATGTGTTTTACTTTAAGTTTGAATTTTACATATTGTATGATAGTTTGTTAGGATGCATATTGTGAATTGTGTGAATGTGCCGATGGCTTAGATGGATTGAAATTGATTTAATTTTGAACATAATCTATTAGGTTGTGAAGATTCATTAGCTCGCGAAATTAATAATCTGGGTTATTTGGCTAAATATGCAAGTTAATTAGGATTTATTATTAGTTTATCACCCTATAAGTTGTCCCATTCATTCATAATTTTAGGTCTTTTGACTAAAGTAGTTTTGCTAGTATTTTTCATGAAAACAAGTAGCTAAAGGAACAATGTAGGCAATAAAAAAATGTGTTTATTAATTTTAAATAAATAACTATTCTGCTGGCCTTCAGATTATGAATAGAGCTAATAGCCAGTTGAGAACATGATGTAGCCAAGTATTCAGATCAACACGCATCACAAATGTGTGCTTTCACGTCAAAAAGCTATAGTGATGTTCCAACCAAGCAGCTTAATAAAAACATGACTTAGTCGAGTAACTGGATCTATATTCATCACCAATGTTTGCCTCCATGTAAAAGACTAGGTCTATGTCTACAAAAGTAAAAAAAATATTTTATAATAAAAACCTACCGAACTTGTAAATAACTTTACTTTTCATGAAAACGTACTTAATAGTAGTTACAGAGTTTGAATCACCAAATAATTATTAGTGTGTATGTACAATTAAAAAAGCTGAATAACCTAAAATTTGGGTCTTGATTAATATGTATGTTTAGTCTAGAGTTCTTAGACGTGAATTTTGCATGTTAATGATTTGGAATAACTGAAATGATTGTGTTGAAATTTAAATTTATTTGATAAAGACAAAGTTATTATCTCATTATTACATTGTGTGCTGTGTGATTTTGCATGTTTATTGTTTGTTTACTTGAGGGCAAGCAAATGTTTAAGTAAGGGGATGTTGATAAGTGTAAATTGCATCATGTTTTAGGGCATAGTTTGATGTGTGTTTAACTGTTAATTCAATCCTATATGTTTAGGTTATAATTGTGTTAGTTTTTTAATTATTTATATTTTGAGTGTTTTATGGGTTAGTACAAGTCTTTGAGCTTAAATACTATGTTTTTGAGGTACCTTAATGTGTTTGCTAGTGTTTCAGGGTCAACATTGAAGAACGGAGAAGTTTTGGAGACATTTGGGCTAAAACAACCTCCCACGATCGTGACAGAAGCACCAGAATTGTCCAACAATCGTGTCCTAAATGTCACGATCGTGATAAAAATACAAGGAGTGGCCCACAATTATTGCTTATATACCACAATCATGGCATGCATTGTGCAGACCTGCAGACACTCAAGAATGTCAAGTTTTAAGGGATTTTTTGGACCTTTCGGGCCTCAAAAAAACCCTAGGGCTGCTCAGAACACAATAGGATATTTAAAGAACAAGAAAAGAGGAAGAGAAAGAGCTTTTGCATAAGCTACCTTGAAAAGCCCTAGAGAGAATTCATCGAGAGATAAAGGAAGAGAAGAAGGAAGAGAGAAAAGGAGAAGAAGCTTACTAGACATATTTCCAGGATCAGGAGGTTTCCTGACGTCGCTACCTCCCATCCTCCTTTTAAATTGTATTTCCTGTTTATTTTCAGTTTTATCATTATATAGAATTGAATTGAATAGTTTATGATAGAATCTAGAATGTCGAGGATGTTCTAAACTCACCTTCGGAATTTTATTATTGAATTAATGGAAATTTGACTGTTTATGTGTTTATTGGATTTGTTATGATTTAATTATACAATTTTATAATTTGGTAATAAATTGAGAGGGTGAATCAAATGAAAAATGATTAAATTGGACTAAAAAGAGTTAAGTGATTTAACAGAATAAGAATTGAATCAGATCGAAAAATTGTGCGAAGGGAGACCTTGCATAGGTTTTCGATAGTTAATTAGAGAACTTCATAACTAATTAAGGTTTTGGATAGGTTGTGAATTGAGAGATTGCAACCTCCATAATCTGATTAGGGTTTATGATTTAAGGTTAATGGTTATAACTCGAGAGTGAGAAATCAACCGTACGATAGTCTAGAACCAATTGGTAATTTCTTTCGGTTGATTATTAGGTGTGCTGCAATTGCTTAGTAATCAACCCTAGGATAGTCTAGAATTAACCAAAAGAAATTACCATACTGACTGTATTGAGTAAGCATATAGGATTAAGCACTGCTTTCGAGTGATTTTTTTCACCATCCATATCTACTATTAAGTTATTCAAATTCTCCTTTGTTGGGCAATCATAGATGTAAAGAGGGCCACTGCATAAGAAGCAACCATGAATTTTCTTAGAAGACTTCTCACCTTAATTAGGTTTGCCCAATTTGCTTAGATTTTCCTTTGTGATCATTCTCGTTTCTCTCACTTTTTTCTTTCTTCTTCTTTACTTCATACTTTTTTTAGTAAGTGCCTTTCGATTTTTGAAAAGAGGAAAAGGCCTTGGTTTCCTTTGGCACTTTGAAATCTACCAAAATTTCCATAACCGCAATAATACCCACAACATCATTGACATGTTGCCTTTGCAACTCTATTTATGCCCAAGGTTGTAAACCTAACATGAAGTTCAATAGCTTGTCCTTATCTGACATATTCTCAATATCAAGAATTAAAGAAATTAATTTCTTAACATAATCTCTTATCAACCCATCATGCTTTAACAACTTCAAAGTGTCCCTTGCAGGCTAAGCAATTTTGTTAGGAATGAATTGATTCTTTAACTCCTTTTTTATCCTCTCTCATGTATCAACAGGAGGTTGGCCATCATTGATTTCTATATAGGTTCAAGTTCTCCACCATAATTTTGCATCTCTATCGAGATACATTGCTAAGACATCCACCTTTTCCATATTTGAAACCTTAGCAGTTGTAAAATACTAGTTCATATCTCATAAGAAGTTCTCAAGTTCATTAGCATTCTGAGTTCCCTCAAAACGTTTGGTTCACGAACCTTTAACATAGTGCTTTTAGCATATCTCACATCTTGCATTGTAATAGCATGTTTGAGGATGATCATCTCAAAAATGGCATCCTCTCATACTTTAATCAATTCAAACACTTGATCTTGTAGTGCTTATATTTACCTCTCTAAAGCCTCAAAACATGATGCATAAGAAGGGACTTCTTCTTCACCTATAGGTAAAGGACTGATGAGCACATCCATCCTTGTAACACGCTTATTTAGATTACTGCCACCTACCATTGAATCAACAACACAATTTATACACCAATTGTTACAAAGACTTTGAAAGGAACTCTATGTTTAGACTTAAAATGAGTCAAAGTCGACATATGATAGTTGAACTCTTGCAATTTAACTCAACCTTACCAATTCTCTTGTGTTTAAAGTGTTTCATATAAAGGAAAAGTAATCTCATGATATTCACTAAAACAACACAATAAAATGGACAGTAATAAGAAGAGAAATATGCACAAAGCTTGACAACAAAATTGTCAACCTTCACATTACTCGCAATTGGTATAAAGGATACAAAAGCTCCAACTCTCTTTAGTGAATGAAGCCTTTGCTCAAATGAGCTATTTATAGGCTTTTGGAGACTTTTGAGAAAGAATATAAGAAAGTGGTCTCAAGGCCACTAAGTCACTAACTTAGTTGGTGGTTGACATCCCCAACCACTTTAGGCACTACTTTAATGGATAGTTTATATAACTTACTACTATCCCACTTCTAACTAAAAGGAACACGTGTAAAATTCTTACAAGAAACCTCATGCATGTTCTTTGCCAAGTCCTCCTACTTCTTTGATGATTCATCCTACTAAATTTGCCACATCACCCATGATCTTCATCTAAAGGTGAAGGTTAGCCAAATTTTGAGCCAATTTGCATATAGTCTAACCAATACACACCTATGGTCTAATCCGTTCATCTATGGTCCATCATTTGAGCACAACTTCATCCCTATTCCTACTAAAGACATCATAAGCAAGTCCAACTCTCCCTATCCAAGCCAATAAATGCCCCACAATCCTTCAAAGCTAGCCACTACTTGAACTATGATTGATCTTACTTGGTTAAGTTATTTTGGTTCCTTTAGCATGCCTTCCTTATACCTAATCCATGTTAGACATTGGCCAAGGCTCTCCAATGGCTTGTAAAAAGGCTCCTACAATGTTAAGGGGATAACAAGTAGTGCCTTTCAAAGAAGTCTTCAAAAGGATTCAGTTATTCTATCCATCTAAACTTCAAAGATAATACAAAATAAAACTAAAGACATCTATAGGAGGTTTATTTTAGAAACTAATAGGAAATTCGAAAAGCTAAGATCAGTGGAAGGTAAGTCTTATCTTTCCCTAAGTTCTAGGAAGTAAGTGAAAGTCTAGAGTTGGATAAAACACACATATAAGATTAGTTGTTACAAAGGGATATTGGATAGACATCTCTTTAGGTTCTGATAAAGGAATCCTAAGAAAGTCAAACCAAGTCCAAATAGTTTATTAGAGGTCACTGCTGAAAGAAGGGAAGGAACTCTAAAGTTAGTTTGTTATTAACAAAGTAAAAAAAAACAAATCAATTCTACATGACCCAAATAAACTTGATATGTTCTTCTTTAAAAATGGGATTTTTAGAAGAAGCATAGATGTTTTTCGACCCAAAATAAAAGGAAAACATAAAAACACCAGGGTCTAAACCAAAGGTCACCTTAACCAAGTAAACAATATCTTCCCTAATTATAGGCACTTTGGTTAGAAAACAAACATCTTTCAATGAGATTGAAACAAGTCCAAAAGTAAAAATAAAGGAGTTACAAGAAGGAATCCAGAATCTTAAAATGGTAGTTATAAGGTTAGTTTGATATTCTAAAGAATTAATAAAAAGAGCTATTAACTGCAGAAGGTCTTGTCTCTTTTAGGTTAAATGATATAAAGGGTACAACCTATCCACTCATTTAACCCATTATGCTTTTCGACCATGACTTGAAGGATCTAGGAGCTTGAAACATAGTGAATCTTATAGAAAAGTCTTATTTACTCGCCTCTCCTAAATAAGGTAAGGATGGATGAGAATAGTTAATAGGTGAAGGAATATCATTCGAAATAGAGTGCACTTCAAGCTTTAAAACTTATATGAAGAAGTAAAGTTAAAGAAATTAAAGGAAGGACAGGAATTAGAAACGTAAATCTATAGCATTCAGTTTGGCATAATCATTGAAGAGGAGGAAGATGCATAACTAGAGGAAGCTATAGATATAGAAAAGTACGAGAAAATTCATAAATAGGAAATATTGGAATCTATATAGAAAATAGAGGTTGTTTAAACTTTAAAGTTTGAGATAGAGAATGAAGAACTAATGAGAAAATTTTATAATGAAAATAGTTAAAACTTAATAAAATACCAAGAGTTTAAAATTTAAAAGGTTTTCTATGTTTCATAATAGAAAGAGAGGTGAGGATTTCAAACATGAAAAATGTTGATGTGATATTTGGGCTTGACTCTTCTTTTTTGTAAAATATTCTTTACAATTTCGGAAGATCCTCACAATAACATCATTACGCCTCCTTCTGAATTCCTTTTAGTTCTTAAAATATGTTAAACCACTGGGCTATATTTGGAATTTTTCTTTAAACCTAGTTTATAAAAAGCTAGGAGAATTTCTATACCATATATTTGGTTTACTTAAACAAACATATGCGGGGGGCAATTATTGATAGTTTAAAAAGAAATTCAGCCCATAAGGGACAATAACCTAGAAATGAAAGTCCAGTAAATGTTTAGCTAAAATATTCATAGATAGTGAAAAACTAGGAATGTAGGGAGAAATGTGCTAAATTCATGGAAGTCTAAAACATGAAAGTTAAGAAAATGGTAGAAAATAGTTAAAAAGAACATAGCTAAGTGAGATAGAAGTTGAGCAATTACAAGAAGTCCATAATGTGGAGGTTAAGGAAATAATGCCATGTAGTTAGTAAAGACATGGCCAAGTGGGTTAGGAGTTGAATAGTTATAGGGAGTCTGAAGCATAAACTTAAGGAAATAGTGGCAGGTAGTTAGGTAGAATGTGGCAAATGGACAATTACAAGAAAAACTACCTAAGATGAGAGAACTCAAAATTTAATAGCTCCTGGACAACGTAAAACAAGATATTCGATCATAGGAAAATAAAACCAATCTCCAAAGAGAAAAATCAGCCTACTTTAAAAACATTTAACTATTTTTTAGTGTTCTTTACATTATGCATTTATCTTTGTTATTTTGAATTCCCTTTTGTAGTTTATGATTCTCTTTTTGCTATAATCAATTGTTTTCTTTACTTCAGACCTTATTTCAATATGTTTTAGTATTTTGGAAGCTTAGAACTTCATTTTCTAAGTTTTCTAAAGGCCATCTATATTGTTGATAAGAAGTTAGGTACAAATTTTATAAGAATTCCTCCTTGACATGCTCAAATTTCATATTAACACTAACAATCATATAAGTGATAATTTTATAGCCTCACCTCATTATTGTATTTTAAGTAGACTAGTAAGGGCCTATCAATTAATTAGCAAGCTTAACATCCAACAACAATAATCGATAGCTATTCTAGTGAAAAGGACGTAAAGAAGCAAGGGTCAAGTTCCAAATTCCAAGGTCCCATTTAGACTTAGAGGAAAAAGAGAAGCAAGGGTCAAGCTCCAAGGTGTATGATTTTTTTCCTTTACCCTCCAACTAGAATATTGGAGTGTAATTAGTTGACAATTGGATAAATATTAAATTTATTAGTTGACAATTGGATAATTATTAAGCTTATTAGTTGACAATTGTATAAATATTAAATTTAAGTTCATGAAATGAAAAAAATATACAATTAAAAAGTGGGTTGAAACACAATCTAAAAGTTCAATTATCTCTTAAATCCAACAGTCTCATAAAATCGAAGTTGAATTTGTGAAAGTTATTATAAGCCCTAGACACCTTGTAGGCTAATATCTAAGAGCTTGATAGCTCTGAGTAAGGACCTCGAAATTTCAAGCCAGAAGAACTTTAAGCCCATTTTAAAAGATCAAGCCTTATTTTCCAAATTTCTTAAATTTTAATCTTAAAATCTCCTGAAAATTTATATTCTTTCACTTCAAGGCCCCGTTTGGTTGACGGAAAAGTAAAGTAAATTTGGAATCTGATTCTTGGGAAAATAAATCTATGGAAAGTAAAGATATTTACATGTTTGGATACCTATATGAATTCTAATAGGAAAGTTAGGTGAATTCTTATTATAGTGTTTGGTATGCATCAGTTTTTTATAGAATGTAATGTAATTTTGACTTGTGTTTCCATTTATATCCCTATCAAATAAAAATTGAAATCGTTAAATAATAT
>JANQBM010000005.1:18502040-18531618 GCA_025594535.1 Erythroxylum domingense | reverse complement strand
TTAAAAATCTTGAGATTTACATTACTGGTTCTTGTTCTTTTAATGTATGTGATGCCATGTGGAGTTCTATAGAAATTGTACGTAGCGCTCCCTTATCTTAGGATATGTGTCGGAATGACCTACGGGCGTCCCGATGCGTACCCTAAGGTAATGGGGTGTTACATAACCCACATATGGTTTTTGTTGACTTAAAAAAGGCTTATGATAGGGAGTTCCTATGACCTATATATGGGTTATTATATGTATAAAGGTGTAAAAACTATAGTAAGGACGATAAGATATAAAGCATTTCTCTATCGTTATCAAGTTACGCTAAGATTCCTCATTAAGTTCTTTTCTATTTGTAGTAATAATGGATGAGCTCACTAAAAACATCTAAGGGGAGGTGCCTTAGTGTATATTATTTATTGATTACATTATTTTAGTAGATGAGACAAAAGAGGATGTCAATGTCAAGCTAGAACTTTAGAGAGATATACTAAAGTCAAAGGATTTTAAATTAAGTAGGACTAAGACTGAGTATTTGGAATGTAACTTTTTAGGCCATAGTGTAACTTCTGATGTGGAGGTAAAGATTAGTTTAAAAATTATACCACAAAAAAAGTGTTTTAATTATCTAGGATTTATCATCCAAAGCAATAGAAAGGTCGATGAAGATATAGTTCCTCGTGTTAAAGTAGGGTGGCTTAACTGGAGGAGTGCATTAAAAGCTTTATATGATAAGAAGATACTACTCAAGCTCAAAGGTAAATTATATCATTTACCAATTAGGCTAGTCATGCTCTATGGGATAAAGTGTTGGCCCCATCAAATTTTGCATATTCATAAGTTAATGGTAGCAAAGATGAGGATGCTCTGTTGGATGTGAAACCTTACAAGAAGAGGTAAGGTCAGGAATATAATGGTAAGAGACAAATTAAGGGTGGCTAATATCAATGAAATATTAAAAGAGACAAGACAAGGCTTAAGTGGTTCAGACATGTTAAGAGGAGACATCCTAACGCTCTAGTGAGAAGATGTAAGAAGATTGTACTTATAGACTTTAAAAGGAAAAGAGGAATGTCTAAGAAGAACTGAGGGGAGGTTATCAGGAATGATATGGCTCTACTAGAACTTACCAAAGACTTGGCCTTCAATAGCATTGGTGTATTAGAATACGGGTAAAAGATCTCACATAGAGATGTCTTTCTCTTTCTTATAGTTATTTAACCTAAACTTTTATTCCTTAGTACTTCTTCAGTAGTTATTTAACTTAACCATTTCCTTACTTAACATAATCATTCTCTTACAATGGTTTATTTGTTTTTTTATTTATTTACCTTCTTTCTTATTTGTGTATTTATTTACTTATTTTATTTTTATTTTATTTTTATTTTTATTTTTATTTTTATTCTTTACTTTTTTATATATTTATTGTAGTATTTATTTTACTAATTATTTTTATACTTACATCTGTTTGTATTTTTTTCTTTTTTCGAATTTGAAAGTAATTCATTAAAACCCAATCATAGGCATCAAAATAAGTACACACATAGTACAAGGATCATACAAGTATACTACACATTTTATCTCAACTCTAGGTATAATAATCATCATTCTAGGTTTCATCTTCTTATTGAGGTACTCATTCCTTCAACAACATTATGAACTATCATAATTTCTTTAATCCAATAGCAAATCTTGTGTGTAAGGGCATGTCTCTCTATTTTGCAATTCTTGAGTAGTCTATTATTCCTTTCATGCAAAATAGAGTAAACTGAGCAAGTTATGGAGAGACTAAGACTATGATGATCTTTTCCCATTCTTCTATGCTGGTTATCAGCCCAAATAACGATTTTTTCCATTCCATGTAATGAAAAAATAGATTCAATATATGCTGCGTTTTATCCCATATGACTTTAGAGTAACTACATTGATAAAACAAATGGTTGATAGTTTCAGGCAAGAGGTTACATAAAGTACAAATCTAATCAGTGGATCTATGCATTCTGACTTTAGTTTTTGATATGTTCCTTGCAGCTAACCATGTACCAAATCAAACTTTAGGCATCAAGTTAACCTTCCTAACTATGTCATACCATTGGATAATAGGCAATTGGATCTAATAGCTTTTAGAAAATTAAGTCTATTCCCCACTCCTAGGTATCCAAAAGTTATTATCACTCCTTGTGTGATTAGGGGGTAATCTGGGAGATAATGGCCCACTCATCATGATGAATAACTTCCTTAACCTGAGATTAAATTAGAATCCTAGTTATCAGTGGTGAAAGATCCTCCCTAAGGATTAGAGGGCTTTGCTTTGTCCAATTATCAAAACAAAACCAAGAACTGTGTCCATCATCTACGTAAGTTCTTATTAGAGGATAAATTGCCTGTCTTTTCCTTAGCATTTGAATAAATGGCCAAAAGTGCACCTTCATCTCGTCAATTTTCCAGAAGCTTGATTTTTTAAAATAATATTCATTAGTCCATTTGGTCCAGAGAGCCTCCTTATCAATAATCAATATCTAAGTTCTTTTTGCAACTAAGATTAATTGAGGCATCTACATGGATACCAACCCTAATAGACCTTCCTATTTTCTCCAGCATAAATGTTTCTGCTTGATTTTTACCCCTTTAAAGTTATTTGCATTTCTTGTCCATAAAAAATTCTTGATGCATTTTTTCAATTCTTTATTGATCTTCTTAGGATAAAAAATATAGGTGCTTTAATGAGTGTGTAAGTTCCTTAACACAAATGTGATAAGTTAAAGCCTCCTTGCTTGTGACAAAGTCCTATTTTGCCGTACATTGGTTCTTCTCTTATAAATCTCCAGAACAACTAGGCAATCTTAATATCATAACTTCTTGGAAAAGATGGGAACTCTAAAATATTTAAAAGGAAGGCAGTGAGCATTCATTCCAATAATCATCCTTAGTCTAGAAGTGTTTTTCTCAACAGAAGCGAAGTAACTTTTGCTCTTCTGTTGGTTGACACGCAATCTTAAGAACCTATAGAACATCTCAAGAGAATTATGCGTTATTAAACTATAATTTTGATCAGCCCCATACAACATAATTAGATCATCGGTAAAGCTTAGGTGGGTAAGATTTAACTCTTTGCATTCGTGATGAAAATTAAATTTGAGGCATCTTTATGTGTTCTTCATGATCATCTTACTAAGGATTTCCATATAAATAGAAAAAGGTATGGAAAAGAAGATCCTTTGCCTTATCCCATTGGTTTCTTTGAATTGTTTTCTTAGGATACCATTTATAAGAACACTAAAAGAAGTGGTGAAATGCAAGCATTAATCCAAAAGATGAATCCATTAGGAAAGCAATGCCATTCAAGGCTGCATAGAATAAAATTTCAATTGAGAGTATCAAAAGGTTTTGAGAGGTCCATTTTGATTGCACAATTCTTAATGGATCTGCTTATCTCATAACATATTAAGTATTCCAAAATCAATAAAATGAAATGTTATTAGAAATGGATGTACCCAGAATGAAGGCTCCTTAGGATTGGTAGATGCTATGCTTCAAGTTTCCCTTCAGTCTTTTCGCTAGAAGCTTGGAAAGCACTTTGTAAACAGCGTTGCAGGAAAAAATGGTACGAAAATCCTTGAGGTTATTTGCATTAGGAAGTTTTGGAACTAGACAAAAGTGCGTAGTTGACTTCATTCAACATTTTTCCAGAAGACATAAATTCTTGAATAACCTGCACCAAAAGAACCCCAATGATATCCCAAGTAGCTTTGAAAAAGAGGGCTTTGTAACCATCTGGACATGGAGCTTTCTTTGGGTCTAAACTAAATAAGGTATTTTTGACTTCCAAGTAAGAGGAAGGCTTTCATAACTCTTCTAGTAAATCCTCATTAATAGAAACTTGTTAACCAATCATTCCCTCTAAGTCTTACAGTTTAGCTAACTTGGAGAATTGGATCCTAGGATCTTCTTGTAGTAATCAGCTACCCACCCTTCAATTGAATTTTTTCTATAACCAGCTGATTATCATCATTAAGTAAACAATTGATTTTGTTGGACTTTCTTCTAATAAGAATAGAATTTTGAAAGAACTTTGTGTTAAAAGGAGATTATGATCAAAGAGGGCTTTGTTATACTCCTTTAGTATCCCGAGGTCCGTCATTTTTAGCTCTTAATTAGGATTCTCGTAGCAATCCTCCTGAACATTTTGTAGTTCTTCTTTGGCAATGTGTAATCTTTAATTATATTATTATTGTTATCATTATTATTATTACCCTTTATTTTATTTTATTTTATTTTATTTTTACTTTTATTACTTTCATATGTATTTTTATTCTTTATTTTATTTTAGTTTATTTTATTATATTTTATATTGTATACATTCCATGTATTTTTAATCTTTTTATTGTAGCTTTAATTTTTTTCTACAAACAGCTCTCAAAAACTTATTTCTTTTTGTCTTTTTATTTTTGATCTTTTTTCTAATTTTTATAGGTCTATCAGAAATAAAATCTCTACAAGTTAAGATAAGACTGTGTATTTGTGAACGTCTCCAAACTCTACATCTTAACGAGACTTTTCTGGAGATATTGTTGTTTTATAGTTAATGTTAAATTTTAACATATTAAAAAAAAATTGCAACCAATGTCATTAACAAGGCTAAAATTAAATTATCTATTGGAAATAGTAAAAATAGGCACACGCTTCACTAAATGCCTCTTACTTTAGCCCGCTTATGAACTATAATCTTCTAAGTTATAGAATATTATGAAATCGAAGTTAGATGACAGGGTTAATCAAATTATTACAACACTATATTTAAGAATTAGTATCCCAACTACCTTTTAGTTTTATCTTCAACATAAAAGAAAAAAGAAACAGTTAGAGGAAAGAATTAGTTTAGCATTTCTCAAGTAAAAATTTTTGCTAAGGACATGAACTTAGTTTCTTAAACTCTTTTTGTTGAAATTTCAAGATAAAAAAAATTGTCATTTTTTTTCAATGTTTGATCATTAGACTTTTTAACGCCTATAAAATTTCCTATTCAAATCTATTTTCTTAATTTTAGTTTAATTTTCTAAAATTCAAATCAAATATATCTTATAATAGCTTAAATTTAAAAAAGACTCATAATTATTGTTTTAAAAATCAAATCAAAAATTAAACAGGAGAATTAAGGTTTAAAAAATTCAATAAATATTAAACTGCCACAAAAATTAACTAAAAATTGAATAAAAATAAAAATTTTAAAACATAATTGAAAGAGTAAGAAATTGACCGATTAATTAATAAATTAATCAATTTTTAACTGGAGTTATTAAAATAAATCAATAAAATTAAAAATTTCAAAAAAATTTCGATTGAAATGACTTAATAAGTTGAACTTGTAACTGTCCTCTTGAAACAAAAAATTTATTCTTTTCGTACAATCAAAATCCTATTGTAGTAAAAATATAAATCTTGTTTTGTTCAATTTTACGTAAAAAAACGTCATAGGAAAATAAGAATAAACACCAACTATTACTCTAGCTGAGCCCGCTGAACGGAAACAATCTTATAAAAAGATGCGAACAAAACGTAGCCCATTTTCATGTATGATTAAAACATAAAACAAAAATAGATACCATTAAAATTATTAATTTAATATACATCAGCAAACCGTCTCTACTTGCAAAATACAAAACTTGAACTATTTTCAAACCATCTCAAAACGCCAGATTATTAAAGGTACCAAACTCTTGCGCATTGAATTCAGGTCATACCTTTCTCAAATGAAATCTTCATACATTTCTGATAATAATCTGCTGATACACAGCATGAATTGATTGTCAAAAGTCGTATACATCCAAAATTGTTCCACAAGAAATTGAAGACGAAGAGTCCGTCTCCTCAATTAGTTGGTTTTCATCTTTCTTTACCACGGAGTTCCTTGTCTCCTTAGCTGATTATCATCTTAGTGAAAAACGATGCTTTTTCTGGAAAATACTCCAACAATTCATCTTTGGTTACCCAAATGAAGTCCTCACAGTTGCCAATCTTAAACATGTTTGTTCCAATCACCTGAGACTTAAAGAAGAACCTCTAGGAAAGGAGAGAGAAAGAAGAATAAAGAAGGGGACAAAACATGGTAATCAGAGGAGGAAATGGCATTTCCAAACAATTATCATCAGCAATACTATCTAAATGTAAACCCATCACTTTAGGCACTCCAGTTATTCATCATTTACAGAAGAACATTTTGACATTCAAATTGAGGTGATTTGAATCACAAATGTTCATGTTAAACATCCAATACTTTCCAAACAATAGCTTACAGCTATACAACGTTATATTGTTCTGCTCAAAATCATACCTTGTAGCCCGAGTCTTGGGCAATATTATTTGGTTGGACGACCATATGACCCATAGGAGCATTTCCCACAAAATATGTATGCGAAAGGTCCCCTAAGACAGAATTTAAGGCAGACTCTGCACACTATAAAAGTTTGGTTTTCTGTGAAATTAAGAAGGAATGATGAAATACACATCAAAAAGAAATATTTACCTTGCGCATGGTTTCCTCAGACTCGTAGACCTTTTCTGGAAAGTGCCAGACAGGGTGTCCACTTTGAGACCCATATGCATTTCCATAAAGAAGAAGGTATAGTCTTCTGTCAAGCGCCCTAAGTAACGATCTAAAGCACACAAATCCAAAGATCATTAAACTAAGGTCCTCTATATGAAATTTTTAACATGTTCTTGCAAAGGAACAGCATTGAACTAGAGGAAAACAGACATCGAGATCCTTTCCCACAAATTTTTGCTTAGACATGCCTGCTCTCATGTCCAAGAAGAAAGCTAATTGGGCAGCAAATAATGAATTTGTTCATGAGATGTTTGCCACAACATAAAGAACTTATTTTGCAGAATCTAAACTGAGAAACTACTATGCTCTTGAGAGCAAGGAAAAAAAAAAGGTAAAATACATCATAAGGAGGCTCTACTGAACTCTGTCATGAAGAAGCAGCATATGATGAAATTGTTCATACATGCTTGCCATAGTAAAGAATTTAAATTAATCTCTTAGAAACTATTATGCTCTACAATTAGAAAAACTTGCTAATTATACTATGATGAGGCTTTTTATGGAAACACCTGGAAAAAAAATGCTGCCATGCCCAAGCAGTAGCTAAAATAAAGTCCCTTACACTAGCTTGACCTTCATTTGCATTGCAATACGTTCATATGTGCATCGTCACAACTTTCCAATATAAGGGAAGAATCAAAACTTTTCATTTAATACAATCAACAAATTTGGTTGAGTGCAGTCAATGAAAATCAGCAGGGCTGTCAATATAACAAATTCATAACAGTGCAAATTTAGTCAAAACACCTTCCAAGGAGTTCTGACAGCAAAAGAAACAGAATCTTCGGATCTCTTCTTACTTTTTATCATTAGTTTTGTCAGCTGCTGTGATCCGTGGAGCTGGCTCATAGTCAATATGGTAGTCACCTTTTCCCCTGTTTGTACGACCAGAAAAAAAAACCTAAATATGATATTTCCAAAATTTTATCTGCAGTTTCTTATTCGCTATTGTATTATCTGAGTAAGAGATACCTCAATGATTTGCATTCCTGTCAGTTTATGAAAGGAAAACATAGAGATAGATGAATATCCATCAACTCAAAGAATCAGTCTTACAATTGCATCATGGTATTAGCATCCGGCAAAATTAAAAAAGCCTAGATCAGACTTCAGAACTTATCCCAGCACATAATTTTAGTGAGCATGGTAGTGTACTAAACCTAATAAACCTAACTTACAAGATTTATAACAATATGATAAATGAACTGTATGTCAAAACTATTATTCCATTGCCAGCTCTGTCTATCAGTTAAGTTAGAGCATTGGCTTTTATGTCAGTTAATTCTCAATCAAGTGCCAACAGACTGCATATAATTCAAATTAGCTGCATGACTATGCAAAGCTTAGATATGTAGATTCTTATGCTATGTCTCCAGTAACCGAGTCTTGAAGATCAAAATGTCAATAATGCTACACTCGGAAGTTGCTCAGCACATGTAACGCAATATCCACAAGATTGGGATAACGGTCAAAAAATTTTGCCTCGATTTTTGGCATGTCAGAAAGAAACTTTAGACGGTAGGAACGTCACCTTCAAAGACCCAGTTTATGGAATAATGCGCAAAATCAAAATCATTACACTCATAGTAAAAGTTAAAGAGAAAGCACCTGGCGTTAGACTTGTTTAAGAATTCATCTGGGTATCTGCGTCGGTATTGCTGACGCCACCGAAACCTAAGAACCACCAAACGACATCAACAACAATCAGCCCAGAAGGAATTCAAAACAAAAACAATTCATCTATATCCTTTCCCCTAAACTGCTATTCCTCCAAAGAGAAACTGGAAAGCGAAGGAAAACAAATCTCCAAATACAAAAATTCTCTCACTGGCCACTACAACTCATTTATGTCTGGAGAATTAAAAACAAAAATGCTGAGAAGAGAACTGACGAGAACTCCTGAAAGGCATAAACAACCGGGTCGATTTTAGGAATAACAACAGGTAATCTCTCGAACACAACGGAAGCTATAAGACTATCTGGTTTCGTACAAAATCCTTTTCGGGTCGACGGTAGAGGTTGAGACAATGATATTAACGATCTTCGCATTGTGTTACTGTAGATCAAGAGAGAAAGAGTGTAATGTGCAGATAGGGAGAAATCGAAACCCCTTCTTAAACCCTTAGCGTAAGTATTTGTTGAGAAGAAAATGACAGAGACAAACCAAAAGAGTATAATATCACTGAAAAGCAGTCATAGCTGGCCTAGGCACGGGTTAGGGGCTCAGGGCTGGACTGGACATAAATAAGTGATGTTTGGGGCTCCAGTATTGGTTCGCCGGATGAATACCGCCCACTTAACACTAAATGCTGTAAATGATTCATCGAAGAGGTGCATACAAATTGACATTTCAGCTATTCGTTTCCCATCAAACCTACACGATCTTGTAATTGTATAACATAGAAGTTTTTACAAGAAAAATATTAGGTATATAAATAGATCGAGCTGGGTCGGGGCGAGTGCCTCGGTCATAGTGGGCCGCTGGTCAGTCCGTAGCCTGGCTCACCAACGGGCTGACTGGCCCATGACCCTCCCTATGGCCCATTGAGCTACAGGCGGGCCGATCCGTCTATGAATTTTTTAAAGAAAAAATCAAAACGACACCGTTTCGAAAAAAATTGATGAGTCAGTTAGTGGTCTGTGGCCCAGTTTGGGCGGATCATAATCCGCCCATGACCCGCCCCTGGTCCGACAAACCTGGGCCAAAAACAGGATAAGCTACGCCGAGATTGCCATCTCTAAGGAAAATTAAATCCTCCAATTTCAATATCAAAGTCATCAGAGAATATAATACAGTCATGAAAAAAAAAATATAAAGCGTATTCTATTAATTTAATAAAATGTATAAAATTGTATGATATTATTAAAATTAAGATATTATTTTGACTTTTTTCTTAAATCTATAAAAATTTTGAGAAACCAAACTTCTTAATAACACTAATTTTGAATTGTTTATATTGTTAAATATTTTCAATCACTAAACCACTCGGGATAAAACATTTTAAATTATTCACTACGTTCATGTATTGATT
This sequence comes from Erythroxylum domingense, assembly GCA_025594535.1. NCBI lineage: Eukaryota > Viridiplantae > Streptophyta > Magnoliopsida > Malpighiales > Erythroxylaceae > Erythroxylum > Erythroxylum domingense. The sequence goes on along the minus strand of JANQBM010000005.1, from coordinate 18,521,994 downwards.
AAAAGTAGGAGTTTAGGTAGTTGACAATGAATATAATTATTGTGGGAAATTAGAGTGTGCAGAATAACTATGAAACTATATTATATGATTTCCTGAATTCAAGATAAATTCTATAAAATGATTAACACTTAAAATATAATAAAGAATATATTTCGTACCTTATTTTAAAGCTTTATTCTTTTTCTTGTCGTTTCTCTTGAACCATTTATGAATCATTTTAGCTTTACAATGTTTGAACCTCTAACAATATCAACAAAATGTCTTAAAAGAACTTTACAACTATTGTAGACAGGATTAGGTAAGAAGTGTTAACTCTTTTAGAGTCTAAGCCTATTTATAATAGGTTATAGACATTTTAGTAATTTAATTAGAATTAATTCTAATAAAATACTAATTACGTCTATATAAGATCAAATATCAAATATCAAATATCAAATATCTCATATCTCATATCTTATTGCTTGGTTCCGACCAGTATTGTTGGTATTTAAAATACCAGCCGTATACTAGCTGGTACCGTAAGTTTTACATAAATGGAGGACTAAATTGCCAAAAAAAAAATTAAACATCCCCCCTCCCACTTCTTCTTTCTCTCCCACAATTTTTTTCTGTCGCATCTCACTGACTCTCTCTCATTCAAGCACCACTCCGCGCGACCATCCCTCTCTTCTCTGGCGATGCCACAGCCCCACCATCGATGGCCCTCCTTCCCTTTGCTCTCTCCTTCTCCCACTTTTTTATTTCTCTCTTACACATCTCACTCTCTCTCTCGACCACCACACCTGCGGCTCAACCACAAGATTACCACCAACACCCTATTAGCCACCCCCATTATTCTTGGAGTCTTGGTTCTCCTCCTCCACGCCAAATCTGAAATAAAACCAATTCTATTTCTGACCTAACTCGACTCATTGAAATTGTTGTTGAATTCTGAAATAATTCGGTATGTGTTTATGATTTTATATATGTTTGTGAATTGTGAACGGAATTGTTGGTGTATTTTGTGAATTGTGAATGGAATTTGTTAACTTATTATTGTGTTGCTTATTGTGTGCAATGGAACTGGAAAATGAAATTTGATTCATTGAAGTTGTTTGATTTCATCCACAGAAAGAGCACCGGTTTAATTCAGTCAGCACTAAGTTTTTTTTGACAATTTTTTATCATACAATATGTTGTTGTGCGACAGCATAAGGTTACTAATTTAGACTTGAGTCACCTGACATAAAAAATTTTTAAATTGGCAGGCTAAATAATGTGACATATTGAAATTTATATCTTATCTTATGTTTATAAGATAATTACATCTTTATTTATAAGAGATTAAAATGTTTAATTTAATTACTTTTACAATTAAATTATAAAGTTTAGCTTATTTAAAATAATATACTTAAACTTAATAAAAAAAGTCAGAATCTAAACAAATTTTAGTAAAACATGATTAGCATCAACTTTTTGTATTGCCTAATAAAATTATAAGTTTACAAAAAAATAAATGTTATATGCATTGAGTAACACGTTTTAATTATGATTAAACAATTTTTTTAACTCTTTCTTATACTTTAGAGTTATTAGTAGGAAGGCGAAGATGTATGAATTTACCAAGATTAGATAGATCAAATCTATGGTTTGACATTCAATTATTAGCTTGTCAAATATTTTAAATTACATAATTAATAACTATATAATTGTTAAAAGTTTATTTAAAGTATTGACTGCAAATTTTGAAATTGTTGGAAATGAAATTTGTTTATGTATGCATTGTAATTGTTGAATTGAAATTGTTGGAAATAGAAATGGTTTATGTATGTTTTGTGATTGTTGGAAATATAAATTGTTTATGTGTGTTTTGTGATGTTTGAAAACTTTGAATTAAAATTGTTCAAAATTGTTGGAAATGGAATTGTTGGAAGTGGAAATTGTTTATGCATATTTTGTGATAGTTGAAACTTTGAATTGAAATTGTTGAAAGTGAAAATTGTTAGAAATGAAAATTGTTTATGTATGTTTTGTAATGGTTGAATTGAAATTGTTGGAAAATGTTAGAAATGAAATTGTTGGAATTTAGAAATGAAAATTGTTTATGTATATTTTGTGATGTTTGAAACTTTAAATTGGCATTGTTCGAAATTGTTGGAAATGGAATTGTTAGAAATTATTGAAAATGAAAAATGTTGGATTGGAAATTGTTTATATATGTTTTGTAATAGTTGAATTAAAATTGTTGGAAAATATTAGAAATGAAATTGTTAGAAATTGTTTATGCATGTTTTGTGATGTTTGAAACTTTGAGTTGAAATTGTTATAAATGGAATTGTTGCAAATGGAATTGATGGAAATTGTTAGAAGTGAAAATTGTTGGAAATGGAAATTGTTTATGTATGTTTTGTAATTGTTGAATTGAAATTGTTGGAAAATATTATAAATAAAATTGTTGAAAATTGTTGGAATTTGGAAATGGAAATTATTTATGTATGTTTTGTAATGTTAGAAACTTTGAATTGAAATTGTTCGAAATTGTTGGAAATAGAATTATTGAAAATTATTGGAAATAGAAATTGTTTATGTATTTTTTGTGATGTTTGAATTGAAATTGTTTGAAATTGTTGAAAATAGAAATTCTTTATATACGTTTTGTAATTGTTAGAAATGAAAATTATTTATATCTGTTTTGTGTAATTATGTATGTTGAATAATTGAATCGTTAGTTTTTGACTTATGGTGAATTGTGTTCGATGAAATTATATTTTTTTTATATTTTGATATATGCATTCGTCTATTTTTACAAATAAATGGAAGGGAGTTCATGTGTTCCTGATAAACTACTTTAAGAAGATATAATGATTCAACTTAAGCTCATGCTACATTGGTTCTTGGTATAAGAAACCATACTATTTGCTTATTTTGTAACAAATATTTAAAGGTGGAGGAATCACTCGATTAAAAAAGCATTTAGTCGGAGTTAAGGGGGATGTGGAATCCTGTAAAAAAGTAAGTCATGATATGAAGTAGTAAATGAAAACTTTGTTTAAAGAATACTAACACGAAAAAGATAGAACAGACAGACTGAATTATCAAATTGTTAGTGAAAGTTCGTTTGCAGGTTTTCGTGATGATTGTGGAAATATTAAAGGTGGCAATAATAGTGGTAGTGATGGTTTCACATCCCAAGCTTTGGAAGAAGTGAATATTACCCCTAGACCTAATATGAGCAAAAGAAGAAGGCAGATGACTAGTTTTTTTTGCATTACAAACAACTCCTAAAGCCCAACATTCAATTCATAGTGCAATGCAATCAAGAGATGTAGCTCACAATGTAGATATGATAGTAGCTAGATGGTGGTATAATACAGGTTCATTATTCAATACTTCCCAGTCTTATTATTATCAGCCTATAGTGGATGCTATACTTCTTTCTGTCCGAGATACAAAGCTCATTCGATTAATAACTTAAGAGGTAAAATTTTGAGTTGCTCAGTTTTTGAAATTAAAAGTTATTTAGCAAAAAGAAAAGTAAATTGGGTTACTATGGGTGTTCAATCATGTGTGATGGTTGGACAAATAGGAGACAAGAGCCTATTAATAATTTTTTGCTTTACTCTACAAATGGCTCAATGTTTTTGAAGTCTATTGATGCATCTGACCTTATTAGAAATATTGATACTTTATTTGAGATATTCGATGAAGTTGTGAATGACATAGAGCCAGAAAATATTGTTCAGTTCATTATTAACAATGATTCCACTTCTAAAGCGGTAGGAAGAAGATTATAGAATAAGTATAATTCTTTTTTTTACTTCTTGTGTTGCACAATGCATTGACCTAATGTTAGAGAATATAGGGGATCTTAGGTATTTTCCTATCATTAATGAGACCATGTAGAAAGTTAAAAAGGTGAACAAGTTTATCTATAATCGTGCATAAGTGTTGCATTTAATGAGAAAAGAATTTATCAATGGTAGGAATTTGTGTCGTCCTATTGTGACAAGATTTGAAACGAATTTCTTATTACTTCAGTCTTTTGTTATGATGAAGAAAGAGTTTAGATAAATATTTACAAGTGATAAGTGAGTTGCATATTAGCATATTAAGTTTAATGTTGAATTGGAGGTTTCCAAAATTATACTGGAAGATAGAGAATTTTGGTCTCAATTCCAATTTGTTATCTAAGTTTGTAAGCCTTTAGTGAGGGTCCTTTGCTTGAGTGATAATGAAGAAAAGGCAACAATGAGATTTTTTTGATGCCATGGAGAGGGCGAAAGAAGCAATTAAGGCCAATTTGAAACATGAGTCTTCTTTGTACACACCGTATCTTGAAATCGTCAATGAAAAATGAGAAAAGCAACTTTCTTCTTGATTTTTTGCACTTGGGGCATTTTTGAATCTTATTGTCTATTTTAGACCGAATTTTATAAAGAAAGTTGAAGTCAGTAGATGATTGTTATTCACTATTACAATAATTGTTGACCGTAAAATGATGTAAGATCTTTTAAGCTCACAAATAAAGCTTTATACGCAGTCTTCCGGAGATTTTGAAATATCGATTGCTATTTAACAAAGAGCAAACTTTCTCCGGGTATTAGTTGTTTCCTTTTTCTTATTTGTTGAAAATTAATTATCACTTTATTTTTTTATAACGTTACTTTTGTTATCTTATTACTTACAGTTTTTTAGTGGGTTCAATTCGGAAGTAGTGTTTCAGAATTGCAAAGGTTTGCAATTCGAATTTTAAGTTAATGTGTGAGTTCAATAGACGGTGAATGAAACTGGAGCACATTTGAATTCATTCATTCCAAGAAAAGGAATAGATTGGAGCACAAGAGATTGAATGACTTGGTTTTCGTTCATTACAATTTAAAGATTCAAGAAATGTATGTTATTAATATTATTAATTTCGACATAATTTTTAATAATTAAATTTTATTATTTACTAGGACTTTTAATAGCATAAATAGTTCAATATATCCAATTTCCATTAATAATATTGATCTTTTGACAAATTGGGTTTTTGAGGAACTGTGTTTGGTAAATGTGGATGACTTAAAAGATAATCTTTGATGGAAAAGCATTGACATGTCATTTGGTGCACTAAATTTGAATAATGATGATAATAAGACTCTTCTAAATGATGAATATTTTGTACCAAAGGATAACTGAGGTTAGTATAGATATAACGGGTATCCTTCTGTAGAGGATTAAATAAAGTTTCAGGTTTTTGTTTTTCTTCTTTTTCTAATTTTACTTATATTTGATGTATATGTTAAATTCTATATATGTAATGTAATTGTAAATGTTTTTGTTTAAGGTTTCACTTTTACGTGATTGTTTCCTTATTATGAACTCTTGCCGTAAATTGTAATAGTTTGAGAGTTAAAGATACTTATTGTTCTTTTTATTGGATATTTTTATGTAATTATTATTTATTATATGATGAAATAATAATATTTTTAATACTTTGTATTTTTTTAATTTTATATTTCTATGATGATGATTGTCTTTTCTAGTATTAATTGTAATTATTATTTATATGTCAAATATTTCAAAATTATTATTATTTCATATTAATTGTAATTATTATTTATTATTATGATTTTTGGAGACATGATTAATGTAAACTTATAAAGTATACTATACAATTGTACAACATGACAATGAACTATTTTGCAATTGTTAAAAAAATTTAAGGACTATTTCATAAATTTAAAAAATTACCCAAAACGATACTTGGTATTAACGAGTACCAATACAATACCATACCAGAACTCAATTTGGTATTAGAGCCAGTACGGTATCCGCAACTTCGTTTACATTACTTCTCTTCTATTCTTTTTTTTTTTTTGGTTAATTTCTTTTTCTAAAACCTAACATGGTTAATTTCAAGGACTTGTTACTATTCGAGAGATAGTAGCAACATAAGAACAGTCCACAATGGGAGCTTTAGAGCAATTCAAAGGCAGGAAATCGGAGGTATCCATAAGTGCATGTTATTGAGTGTCGAGTAAAAGCCAGCCAAGCAGGTTATGAAGTGTGTATGGGTGCAACGAGAAGAATGAAGTAGGATATGAAAAAGGAGAGGTTAATATGGTGAGTAGAAGTTGATAGAGTGAGTGGAGAATGGTGAAGTGTAAAGAAGGTGTAATGCAAGTGTTAAAGCTGCCGAAGAAAAGGTGATAAAATGCAGAAGAGAAGAGAAAGTGATATACCAGTTTAACAAAGTGAAGGTGAGGTAATCAGACAGCGAAGGAAGCAGAATCCAGGAGGGCTGATGGTGAAGAAGAAGAAGTGAACACTATTCATCACTATCATGCGAGAGAAATGCCATAGGAGTTTAAAACTGATCGGGTAAGCTTGAGTTTTTAGCAGCAATGTGAATATCGTATCCACTGAGTGTACTAGTCAAAACAAAGTTTCTTACCGAATTTGGGTACTGAGAGGCAATCAAAATATCAGTCAAAATTGTAATTTTAAAAAATTAAATTTAAAATTTAAAACTTAAAATTTATCTTATATAAAAAAAATTATCTATAGATAAGAGAAATATGATGATAGATTTGTTTATAATTTATTTAATAAATAGTAAAGATATAAATAAGAATATATTAAATAATTTTTTATGTAATAGACTTATACAGAATGATCATATATTACATAAATTTATATATTTAATATATACTTTTTAATGCATTTATGTGAAAATTATTATAATAATTTTAAAAATATGTAAAAAGATAATATTTGAAATTAAATTTACTTGTTATAATTGCATTTTTTAATTTTTAATTATATATGTATATGAAAATTAAATGATATTTTTTATTTAAATTTATGGAAATATGTGAAGATAATATTACTAAAAATAAACAATATTTGGTAGATATGATTAAAATAAAGTAAAGAAAATATTTTGTAATTTAAAAAAAATTCAAATGTTACTCAATATTAGTCGTTATCATTTCAAAATTAAATTTGATATCATAATATTTAATTATTCGTTATTATTAAAATTTTAAATCCACGGAAATACTCAACAGAACTTGTCCAGAGGAAACAAAACGAATCAAGCTTACAAGTGCGACGGCTTTGATTAACATATGATTAAGGCAGGTCAAGTAAAATCTTTATAAATTAATAATGTTGAAATTATAATATTTTATTAATGTATAAAGATATTAATTAACTAATAAATTAATATTTATTACTTTAAAGAGATTTTTGTAATTGGTTGAATTTAAATTTTTATTACATCAAAAAATATTGTATCTTAAAAAAATTCATATTTTATATTAATTGAATGAATCTAAAAACATAGATTCATTGTACATAATATCAACGAAAACTAATAAATAACGTTCATTGTTTCTTAATAATTAAGTATTATTTATTATATTTTTACTAAAAACATTCAATGTATATATGTATGATGATGATAGAAAATACTTTATAAACAAGATAGAAAATTTCTTGAAGCCACATCGAACAATGACTCCTTATTTAAAAGGTGTCACAAAATCAACAATAACAGATCAAATACGTAAAGAATTATATAAGTAAAAGAGAGATCATTCCAGAAATTTTGGATGCAATAAGAAAAGTTAGAGATGAGCTCCAACTAAACTTAAATTTTAAGAAAAAACAAATACACTAGAATTATATTTTACTAAATTGCCTTAGTTATATTTGTGTAAGTTTATATAATTATTAATTTATGATATTAATGGGATCTATATTTACATATGGATATTATTAAAAATATATTATTTTATTATCTTATTAAAATTTGTTAAATTTTTAACGAGCCTATATCAAGACCGGAAAAAATATTATTTTAAAAAATTTATTAATTTATCGAATTTTAATTTAAAGAGGTAGGTTCTACTGTATATCCATTTTCTTTTTTTATTGGGGTCTTTGCAAGCGAGCGACTATTTGAATTTAAACATAACAGAACAGCCACATTGAAGTCTCCGTCATAATCGTTAAATTCGTAACCAACAGACCACTCAACACACAGACTGATTTTATCTCGTTACCCTCGCCCGGTTGTCCATAGTAAATACACATCACCATCGCCATCACCACCTTAAGCAAGCTTTCATACTTCATTGCACATACCAGAGCTTGTCAGGATCTCGCCGTTACTAATGGCAACCACAGCCTTTGCTAATACTTTACCTTCTTCTTCTTCTTCTTCTTCGTCTCTTAGCTCCCGTTCAACTTCGCTCTCTCATGGACTCGGTACCGATGCTTTTCTTCCTTCTCGCATTTCACTTCCTAATCCCAAGTCCCGTTTGGCTTCTACCCATTTGAAGTCGAAGAAAAAGTTCAGCCTTTTCACCACCCATTGTTCCCTTGATCCTGCTTCTGCTAAAGACCCAGTTCAAGAAAAGATACCCATTGAACTCAGTAAGCAATTTGCATGCCTATCCGTCTATTTCCTTCTTGAGTTTCCACCTTATCTGTTGCCTTTCTTATTTCATTTGTGGGTTTTGTGTCTTTTCTTTTTGTAGGATATGAGGCTTATCCTACTGTGATGGATATCAACCAGATTCGTGAGATTTTACCTCATAGGTAGGTCCAAGTGAACCGTGTGAAGTCTTCTTATCGGGGTTAATGCTTAATCTTTATTCGTTTTCATCTTTCTTGAAATCCTAAGACTGACAGTAGCCTTCCTGTGTTGATTTCAGTTACATGCTATTTTGTTGTTTAGGTTTCCATTTCTCTTAGTAGATAGAGTGATCGAGTATAACCCTGGAGTTTCAGCTGTTGCCATCAAGAATGTGACTATAAATGACAATTTCTTTCCTGGTCATTTTCCTGAGAGACCAATCATGCCTGGTGTTCTCATGGTTGAGGTAACTCCCTTTACAGTTCCGTATACTTCCGTGTCCTATTCTTTTACTTTCATTTATAATTGTTGAATTGAATTGTGCTGCTTTCTTCCTCATGGTTGAGGTAATTCCATATTCGGTTCGCATATTTCCGTGTCCTGTTCTTTTACTTTCATTTATAGTTGTTGAATTGCTGCTTTCTCCGAATGTGACATGTTAAGACTGCTCAAGTGATTTATAGCATGAAATGGTTCTGTGCTGCATTTCAGAGATACCTTTCAACTGAATATCTCGGTGCAGTTGCTACTTAGGCTTGCAAATCTGATTTTTGTTTTAATTCAATGTAATATTGTTGAGTAGAGATGACCTTCATACTAACCCACAACTGATAAATTTGTTGTTTCTTGAAATATTGTAAAAGGAGGGCTTTTTTTTGCTTACTAACACATCATTTGCTTTAATTGAATTCTAATTACTGGTGAGACCATTCTGACATATGTTTATGTTTGGGGACTTTTGTTTGCTAAAGACAATAAAGCATTTGATATTCATCTATTAATGTATACAAGAAACTATGATTTCTAGCAACAAAAGAAAATGTACAAAAGCAACACAACCAAAAACTTTTGGCAACAATTAGCAAGAGACATCAAAATCAAGTTAAAAATTAGAAAGTGTAGCTATGGGACTTCGATTATTTAAATATTTAGATGGCACTCTATTTATCAAATATGCAGCGGTTAAAAAAGCATCCCACCAGAAGGTTTTGGAACTTTATTTTGAAACAAAATTGCTAGAGTGATATTAAATGTTTATTTTTTTGTTGGCAATCCCATTTTGTTGGGGTCTGTCTACACAAGGTGAATCATGAATTATACCCTCCTTTTGCAAATAATGTGACAAAATTTGATTAAAATAATCTAATGCATTGGCTGACCTTACTCGTTTGATTAAACTTCCAAATTGTGTGCAAATCATTTTATGGAACATTGGAAAAATACCACTCACTTCTAATTTTTCTTTCATAAGAAATAACTATGTAGTTCTAGTGCAATCATTAATGAATGTTACAAACCATTTAGCACTAGAAATATTAGATATCCTGGATGGCCCCCATATATTATTATGTATCAAAGAGAAACGTCTAGTAGATCTTGTATTACTTAATGGAAATGACACTCGATGATGTTTAGCAAATTCACATGTATTGTAATGGAAACTAATGACATTTTAATTCTTAAAAAGTGAGGGAAACATAGTTTTAAGCAAAGCAAATGGTGGATGACCAAGGCAGTAATGATGAAGCCAAATTTCAGATTTATTGGAAGAAAGGTTACTTGATGGGCAAGTGAGAGATAACTGATTCTTTTTGTTCTTGTTGCCACTCATGTCCTCAAGTTAGAGTCCATTATTCACCTTAGCAAGCCCAATCTTGCTCCCCGTAAGCAGATCCTGAAAAACACAGTGTGTAGAATAGAAAGTCACTTTGCAATTTAGATCTTTGGTAATTTGATGAATAGATTAAAGATTGGAGAACAACTTCGGGACATGTAATACATTATGCAGAGACAAAGAATCAGATAAGTTTATTGTTCTTTGACTTGCAATAGTTATAGGAAGTCCTTCAGCAATAGTAATTTTTTGACTTCCAGAACATAGGTTGTATGTTTTAAATTTGGTCGGGTTGTGAGTCATATGGTCAATGGCTCTTGAGTCTATTACCCTAGAGCCTGGGAGGACAAACTTGAAAAACTTAAAGCATAAGAATTAAGGCACTTACTTCATGGAGCCAATGAACACATACTAGAGGTTTTTTCAAGACAATTGAGAAGGTTTCTTAACTTGGCTATTTCTTCTTTCTTGAATTCTCCAATATCAACATTGTTGGATTTTTCTTGAGGTTGGTCTTCCCCATTTGTGAAGTGGGCTTTATCTCTTTTGAATCCTCCCTTTCGGTTAAGGACTTGTTCGTTCTCGTAGAGTTTGAAGCATAATTCTTTCATATCGCATGGCTTTTTACAATATGTACACCAGATTGAGTCTTTGTTTTTTGTGAAGCTCTCATTATTCATCTTTGCAGATACCATTGCTGAGCTTTCTTATTGTTTTTGGCTCCTACATAACCTCTCTTCTATTCGCTTGAATCAGTGATATTGTCTCATTCAAAGATGTTAACTTTTTCTTTTCCAAAATTTGAACTCTTATCTGATCAAATTCCACATTAAGGCTGGCAAGGAAATCATAAATTCTATCCTTTTCAACAAAGCTATTCAAAGTGGTTGCATCCTCACTACACTACATTTGAACACATCGATATTGGTTCATTTCTTGCCATAGATTTTTTAGAAGGTTGGCATACTCTGTAACAAAAAGATACCTTGTTTAGTGTTTGAAATCTTCACTTTGATTCCATAGATTAAAGTAGCATCTCCTGCCTTTGAATAGGTCCGTTGAAGAGTATCCCATATGTGTTTAGCTATTGGCAAGAACATGCAAGTGTCAATTATTTCAGGTAGCATGGCATTCCACAACCATGACATGACCATGGAATCCTCTTCATCCTAAGCAGCGAATTTTGGGTCTCCCTTTTTGGGTCCAGTTCCAACCAAGTGACTGATCTTGCCCTTTTCCTTTAAGAAATGTTTGAACAAATTGTGACCATATTCAAAGGAAATTTTGTCTTTTGTGATGTGACTATTCTTGAGAATCAACCATTTCATCCCAGTGCCTCTCTTTGGGCGTAGATATCAAGGGTTGCAATCCTACTATTGCTCGTCCAATATTTGCCTAGTCCTTACCTAGTGAAATCACTAAACAAATCTGGTGAAACTGAGGTGAATATTCAAGTAGAATCATATCCTGAAAAATCAATTCTAGATTATTCTATAACACCAAAAGTTCTTACTCCTCATCAAAGCCAATCACTGGAATCGGAGACTAGTCCACTATGAGAGGAAATAAATGTTGACAATGACCTACATGTCCCAATTGCACTTCGAAAAGGGGTAAGATCTCATACAAAACATCCTATTTCAAATTATTTGACATGCTTTAGATTGTCACCACAATTCAGGGTCTTCACCACCAAAATTGACAATATGCAAATTCCAAATAGAGGGTGCACTGAACGATCCAAGTTGGAAGGTGGCTGCTATGGAAGAAATGAAGGGTTTAATAAGAAAAGATACATGGGATATTGTTGAGCTATGTAAGAATAAAAAGGTGGTAGTATGCAAATGGGTATTTACTGTTAATTATAAGTCATATGGAAGTATTGACAGATACAGGGCAAGGCTCGTTGCACCAGGTTTGAATCAAAATTATGGGTTATATTATGAAGAAAGGTTTGCTCCAGTGGCTAATTGAATTCCATAAGGGTACTGCTATCTCTTGAGTTAACTGTGAATAGGGACCTTTTCAATTAGATGTTAAGAATAGATTTCTTAATGGTAAACTAGAGTAAGAGGTTGTTGATTATATTTGATATGAATATAGATTTACCATATCATAATCCCTTAAATCTAGGGATTATGATTTCCTCTCATTGTATATAAATATTGTGCAATCCTCTTTATAATATACAGAAAAACATTTTTTCAAAACTTCATATGGTATCAGAGCCTTTTAAGGTTCTTCTTTCGGTAGTTTAGGGTCTCAGCCGGCACTGACCCATCTTGCTCCAGCTTTCCGGTGTCTAAAGCAGCACCACCATTAGGTTCAGAGAGTGCCGATTGGCTAGCCACCAGAGCGCCGCCGTTCGACGTCTCCCCACACGCTGCCACTGTGTCTTTGTGTCTTCTGCGCGTGAAAGCCATGCGTCACTTCTAGGTTGCTGCCAACAGCGCTACTGCCGCTGTTGTGTTCGTCAGCGCCTCCTCTTTCTTTTTTTACCTTTCTTGGTTCTAGGACTCACCGTTGTGACGTCATCCCTTGAGTTATTTCTCTGTGAGTACTGTTCACGTAACTTCACTGCTGTTTTTCTTGTTTTTCTGTCTTCTCCATGGCTTGAATCTGTCAAAGGTAAGCTTCCAAAGAAGAATTTGGTCTCCTTTCTCTTTTTCGAGTCTCCTACCATTACCTTGGAGAAGTTGAATGGAAAAAATTATTTAGATTGGCATAATGCTGTAGAAATTTGGTTTTTGGGCCAAGAATTATTCGATCTCCTCTCTAAGGAGGTTTGTAACATTGCTGCACCAGAGAACGAAGAGTGGGAAAGGGTTAACTATCAACTTGTATCCTTATGATGGCAATCCATTGTGGCTAGATTGATGGTCCACTTTCGCCCTTACAAAACATGTTATGATATTTGGAAGAAGGTGGAAACTATCTATGCTAATGATATACAAAGGCTTTATGAGATGGTTCGTAGTTTATCGTTACTTCAGATGACAGATACTGACCTGCCTGCTTATTTGAGCAAGGCGCAGTCTCTTTGTGACGAAATCAAACTAATGATGATGAGTGATGATGCACAAAAGATGTCAACAAAGCTAGATAATATGCTTATGGTGTTTATTCTCCACAATCTTCATAAAGACTATGAATCCGTTCGAAATCAAACCCTGACGAATCCTAATATTCCTACAGTGGAGGAACTCATTGATCGTCTAATTCGAGTACCTTCGCCAGAAACTGATCCTCAAGCGACTTCTGAGTCTTCTGTTTTGGTCTCTAATTCATCTAGCCGAGGAAGCCGAGGTCGTGGTCGTGGCAGAGGTCGTGGACGCAACTTCCATTGTTCCTATTGTGAACAAGATGGACACACCTAGGATCGTTGTTACTCCTTATATGGATTTCCAAACAAAACAGCCAATGTCGCTCAGTCTCCGATAAATGTTGAACAAAAGATTGAGTCTGAGGAAGAACATCGTCTTTCTGCCAATGAATATAAGGAATTCCTTCAGTTTAAGGCAACTCAACGGGCCTCTTCTTCGGCCACTGTATCGCATACGAGTAATTCTACCATTTGCCTCTCCCATGTTGCTAGATCATGGATTTTAGACTCTGGTGCTTCTGATCACTTGACTAGTAATCCCCCTCTTTTCACTAAACTGTCACTATCTACAACGCCCCACAATGTTACTCGTGCTGATGGATCTAAGAAACAAGCCACTGGCATTAGACAAGCTTCACCTATTTCAACTTTACCTTTAAATTTTGTTTTATTTGTACCTGGCTGTCGCTTTAATTTAATCTCTATCAGTCAACTTAGTCGCACTCTAAATAGTTCCATAGCCTTCAATTATGATTCCTTTCTTATACAGGATCGGAGTACAGGACAAACGATTGGAGTTGGATCTGAATCACGAGGTCTCAACTAGCTACAACCTCATTCATCTACCATATGTGTTGTTTCAGTCTCCTGATCTTCTTTATCGTCGTTTAGGTCATCCAAGTTTAGAAAAATTAAAGCAAATGGTTCCGAAGCTTTCTTGTTTGAAGTCCTTGAAGTGTGAGTCATTTCAACTTGGAAAACATGTCAGGGTTTCCTTTCCAAGTAGTGTCAGTAGTCAAACTATGTCTCCTTTTGATCTCGTTCATTATGATGTTTGGGGTCCTAGTCGTGTTACGTCTGTTTTAGGCTATAGGTATTATGTTACCTTCAATGATGACTTTGCAAGATGTACTTGGCCATTTTTAATGCGAGATCGTTCTGAGTTATTTGATGCCTTCAAGACTTTTTGTTCAGAAATCAAGAACCAATTTGGAAAGACAATTCGGGTTTTGCGCAATGATAATGCCAAAGAATATTTTTCTTCCTCATTCACGTCATTTCTGGCATCTCATGGCATCATACATCAGTCCAGTTGTCCTCATACACCCCAACAAAATGGAGTGGCTGAACGTAAACATCGTCATCTTATTGATACAGCCCGCACTTTTTAAATAAATGCTAAAGTGCCTTTAAAATTTTGGAGTGATGCAGTACTTACTGCATGTTACCTAATCAATCGCATGCCATCTACTATTCTGGGTAATAAGGTTCCTCGTACTATCTTGTTTCCTAGAGATCCTCTTTATGTTGTCCCCCCACGTGTGTTTGATTCTACTTGTTTTGTTCATAATCCGTCTCCTAGTTGTGATAAGTTGTCTGCTCGTGCTATTAAGTATATCTTTCTTGGGTATTCTCGGGTTCAGAAGGGTATCGGTGTTATTCCCTCACTACAAACCATTTCTATATGACTGCAGATGTTGCCTTCTTTGAGGATACACTATTTTTCGCATCATGAACTACATCTGACAACTTCACAGGTATTACCTATGCCTCTTCTTGACTCATCTTCAGATCAGCAGTTACTGGCTGATCCTTTCTCACGTTGATTTGTTATTACTTATGAGCGACGACGACTAGACACATTAGAGCTTCCTCTTTCAGTTGATACTCGTGATTCATCTCCAGCTCCAATCTCTTCTCTTGCTGCGATCCTATCTGATACTTTTGATGACCAACCTATTGCACTTCATAAAGGTACATGCTCTACTCGTAACCCTCATCCCATTTATCACTTTCTGAGTTACCACTGATTATCTCCTTCACAATATGCCTTTGTTTCCACTTTATCATCTATTACCATTCCTAAGACTATTCAGGAAGCACTATCCCATCCCAAATGGAGACAGGCTATGGTTGATGAGATGACAGCCTTGGTGTCCATGTATGGTCTTACATGGACACTTGTTTCACTTCCACCTGGCAAATCTACAATCAAATGCAGATGGGTTTTTACTGTGAAAGTTGGTCTTGATGGATAGGTCAATCGATTGAAAACTCGCCTAGTCGCAAAAGGATACACTCAGATCTATGGTTTGGATTACGGTGGTACCTTCTCTCATGTTGCTAAGATGGCATTTGTTCGTTTGTTTTTATCTATGGCTACCATCAAACATTGGCCCTTGTATCAACTTGATATTAAGAATGCCTTCTTACATGGTGATTTGGAGGAGGAGATTTTTATGGAGCAACCACCTGGGTTTGTTGCTCAGGGGGAGTTAGGCCGGGTTTGCAAGTTAAAGAAATCCTTATATGGTTTAAAACAGTCACCTCGAGTATGGTTTGGGAAGTTTAGCAAAGTCATCCAACAATTTGGCATGACTTGTTGTGGGGCAGATCATTCTGTATTCTTTAAACGCTCATCATCGGGTACCTTTATTTATCTTGTAGTGTATGTGGATGATATTATCATTATAGGTGATGATCAACAAGGCATTAAGGAATTGAAGCGATATTTGTTCAAGCATTTTCAAACTAAAGAGCTTGGTTAGTTACGATACTTTCTTGGGATTGAAGTGGCCCAATCAAAGATAGGTATTGCTATCTCTCAGAGGAAGTATGCTCTTGATATTTTGGAAGAAATTGGAATGCTTGATTGTAAACATGTTGACACACCTATGGACCCAAATGTGAAGCTGCTACCTAATCAAGGGAAGCCCTATTATGATCTAGATAGGTATAGAAGGTTAGTGGGAAAGTTGAACTATCTCCCTATGACTAAACCTGACATTGCTTTTCCTGTTAGTGTTGTGAGCCAATTTCTTAACTCACCATATGAGAATCATTGGAATGCGGTCGTTGGGATCCTAAGGTACGTCAAAGGATCACCTGGTAAGGGGCTTGTTTATATAGATAGGGCTCATACAAAAATCATTGGATATGCTGATGCAGATTGGGCAGGTGATGTTAGTGACAGGACGCCCACTTCTAGTTATTGTGTTCTTATTGGAGGAAACCTAATTTCGTGGAAGAGCAAGAAACAAACTGTTGTTGCAAGGTCTAGCACGGAAGCAGAGTATCATGCAATGGCTAATGCTACTTGTGAACTTTTGTGGTTAAAACACTTGCTCCAGGAGTTGCAGTTTTGCGAAATTGGTCCTATGGAACTTGCTTGTGATAATCAGTCAGCTATGTATCTCTCATCAAATCCAATCTTTTATGAGAGGACCAAGCATATAGAAGTTGATTGTCACTTCATCATAGAGAAAATCCTCTCAGGCATCATTAAGACTTCTTATGTGAACACTAGGGATCAACTAGTAGACATGTTGAGTAAGTCCTTACAGGGTCCTAGGATAATATATATAAGTAACAAGCTGATGCATCTGATATATATGCTCCAGCTTGAGGGGGAGTGTTAATTATGTTTGATATGAAAATAGATTTACTATATCATAATCCCTTAAATTTAGGGATTGTGATTTCCTTTCATTGTATATAAATATTGTACAATCCTCTTTATAATATACAGAAAAACATTTTTTCAAAGCTTCATAGCGGTCTATATGAAGCTTCCTCCTAGTTTCATTCAGCTATGTTCTGGTTCAGTTTGGACGCAAACAGGGACAAACTAATCATATTCTATTTGCAAAGCGTGCAGCAAATGGACAAGGTTCCATATTGATTGTGTATGTGGATGACATTATAATTAGATGATGATACTCAAAAAATTGAGAGCCCTAAACATTTGAAGTTAAAGATCTGGGCAGTTTGAAGCATTTTTTGGGTATGGAAATTTTGACAAGCAAAGAAGGCATTCCAATCTCTTAAAGAAAGTGTGACCTAGATATTGTGGAAAAACTGTATAGTTAGGAGACTATTTTAGGAAATATATTGTAACAGATTGTATCCTTAAGTTAGGATATAATTGGTCAAGATTCTGATAGGATTGGCTAACATTCTGATAAGATACTCCATGATTTATGGGTGTCTACCAGATTTGGATACTAGGTTTTTGTATATATGTATAGCTAGTAGTGTTGTAACAAACACACAAGAGGAAATCTACTTTCTGCTTAATTTCTGACATGGTATTAGAGATTTAGGTTGAATAACCTGACCATATTCTGGCCTTCATCACCATATTTTTCCAGCCTTCATTGCTGCAATTTTTTTCCTTCCACACTTTCTCTTCTTCTTCTTCTTCTGTCTCCCAAAACAATTTGGCCTTAATTGCCCAAAATCTTGTCAAGCAAGATGTTAGAAATTGAGAAGTCTACGATTAAGAGTGGGGAGACTGCCAAAACCCAATCGGAAGAGGTAATCCGAACCCAACAACCTGGAGAATTGCAGAGCATTCCAGCTACCTACATATTAGATGGAAAAAATTATGTCAAATGGTCTCAACTCACCCGAACTGTGCGGAAAGGAAAGGGGAAGATTAGTCATCTCGTGGGTGTAAGGCCTAAACCAGGGGATCCGCAATTTGAAGCATGGGATGAAGAAGACGCTATGATTATGGCATGGTTGTGGGGCTCGATGGTCCCAAAAATTAGTGAGACGTGTATGTTTTTGGCCACTACCAAAGACATATGGGATGCAATCCAACAAACTTATTCCAAGGCTAGAGATGCGGCACAAGTGTATGGAGTAAAGGTGAAAACTGTTGCTGCAAAACAAGGAAACAAATCAGTCACGAAATACGCAAATCAATTGAAATCCTTGTGGCAGGAATTGGATCACTACAGGGTGATAAAAACCAAGTGTCCAGAAGATGCAGTAGTTCTAAAAACCTTCATTGAACAGGATAGACTTTATGATTTTCTGGTTGGATTGAATCCAGAATTTGATAAAGTAAGGACACAAATTCTCGGGAAGCCGGATGTTCCATATGTTAATGAGGTAGTGGCTTTAATCCGAAGTGAATAAAGTAGGAGAGGGCTGATTTTGGAACCGCAAATCATTGACCGTTCAGCTATGGTGACTGGTAATAGCAAATCAACCACAAATACGGAGAGAGGAGCAGTTTTTGAAGGAAGGAAGAATAATCAGTCAAAGCCTCAAAACCGTGATGAATTATGGTGTACTTATTGTAAGAAACATCGACACACACGTCAGAAATACTTGAAACTTAATGGAAAGCCTTCAAGCCATGAGTGGGGTCAGAAGGGAGATCAGTCACGAAACAATGGACAAGTGCATATTGCTGCTGTATCATAAGACGAATCAATATCACAAGAGCCAAGTAGCCTCAACAAAGAAGAAATTGAGAGGGTGAAATCACTTATTAGCAGCCTTGGGAAAATTGAAAAGCCTTCGGGTACTTGTTCTTTGGCATATTTAGGTGAGTTTCCTCTTTCTTTTGGATTAAATGCTCGGGTACAACCTACACTAACTCTTGGGTCATGGACTCGGGAGCAACTGACCATATGACCCACTCATCCAATATCTTTTTAATCCACTCTCCATGTCCATGCAGTAAGAAAATAGCCACAGCTGAAGGATCCTTAACCGCTGTAGCCGGTATAGGTGATGTCAAAATAAGCCCATCAGTAATTCTACGAAATGTCCTTCATGTTCCTAAATTGTCCACAAGCCTTGTTTCCATATAGAAACTCACCCAAGATGTATCTTGTAATGTAATTTTTTACAGTAACTATTGTGTATTTCAAGATAAGGATTCAAGGAGGATGATTGGACGTGCTAGGGAACGGGATGGCCTTTACTATCTAGAAGCACCAAGCCAACTAAACATGACCAAGAGTAGGTTACCACATTCCTTCATTTCAGAACTTGTTTCTTTTAATAAAGAGAAAATTTTGCTTCATCATTGTCGACTTGGGCATCAATCATTTAAGGTTATTCAGATTATGTTTCCCTCTTTGTTTAAAGGTTTAGATGTTGAAAACTTTCTTTGTGATGTGTGCGTACTTGCTAAACACAAACATGTACCTTTTCCAAGTAGTAATAAAAGAAGTTCTACTCCTTTCTATCTCATTCACAGTGATGTTTGGGGTCTATCTAATGTCCCTAATGTTTTTGGGGCAAAATGATTTGTTTCTTTCATTGATGATTGTACACATGTTACATGGATTTTTTTGCTCAAACATAAGTCTGATGTTAGTACTGTACTCCCAAACTTCTATTCCATGATCAAGAATCAATTTGGGGTCAATATCAAAAGATTTAGGTCCGATAATGCAAAGGACTACTTCAATCAAATTCTTACCCTATTCTTCCAAAAAGAGGAAATAATCCATGAGTCTTCTTGTGTAAGAACTCCACAACAAAACGGGGTAGCAGAACAGAAAAATGGGCACCTCCTTGAGAAAACCCGGGCCCTGTTATTTCAAAACCATGTGTCTAAAGTTTTTTGGGGAGAAGCAATTCTTACCGCCACTCATCTCATAAATCG
>JANQBM010000005.1:18475180-18494899 GCA_025594535.1 Erythroxylum domingense | reverse complement strand
GAGAGAAAGAAGAGGAACAAGAGATTTATGTTCTTAGATTTTCATGAACTTTTAACTAGATCTTAGTTCTTCTAGTTGATAAACTAATAGTAGATTAAGTCAAGGCTCATTTTTGGATAATAGAGCTTTATGAAAGTTCTATTCGTATATGTTGCTTGAATGAAAATATGTTTATTTAAAGGGAATCATGAATCTCGAAGGCGAGAGCAAGAGGAAGAACAAACTTGAGCTTGGAGTTACAAGTAAATAGGTGGGTAATACGTTTATAGTCGTTACGTTGATGAACTGAATTATTTGCTTGTATGTGTACTTAAATGCTTGTTTTTATTCATTGTGAATGTGGGAAAAATAATTTGTGATTGAAATTATGTTTGCTTTGAAAGACTCTACTTCTTTTGGTATTAATGAGAAGAAGAAAAACACAAATTTCATGAAAATATGATTATAATATGAAATATGTAAGCATTAGAAATTTGTTTGTGTGGAAAAGAGAGATACCCTTTTGTTTGTCACGTGTATGTTGACCTATAGCCTTCTCCTGGCTTCTCGCTTGTGGCATATGAGCTTTGAAAAATGGACTCATTTCATTTATAGTGTAAACTTCGGTCGCCATTTCGTTCTATGGAATTCTCTCAAGCCATTATATATGTGCATTTTGCTTTAAATTGCTAAACACGACATATGATTAAGTACTATGTTTTGATGATTAAAAAATTTACCCGATTCAATTTGCGTAAGAATATGTTTATTTGTGAGCTTGAACCGTGAATAATGTATATTTAAATATGATATAAATTTATGTATATGTTTGGTTTTTTGTGTGTGTGGTTCGTCGCTAATGGTTATAACCGTATTAGCCACTGAACTTCCCAGCTCACCCTATTATATTTCCACTCCTCAGGTGCAGAAATAGCAGATCGATATTAAACCTTGCAAAAACTTCGGTTGACTCCAAAAAATTTTATTTTGTAACTAAGTTAGTTCAGAAACTTTTGGTACTTTAGAAGCATATCAAGCATGAGCATTCATGATTGTAATTTTTGTATTACGCTACTGATGTGGCTTTTGTTGTAATTGAAGTTAAGTATAAACCTTGCAACATCTGAGAGATGAGACTTTGTCTTGTTAAGAAATGAATGAAAGAAGGGATGAAGAACTTCTCTTTTGGATATATGCAGAAATTTCTTCTCTGTTAGTGTCAATGGTGTTGAGAATAAATTGTTAATTGTTTAATAGTTTTTGGATAGATTCTTCTTAAGTAAACTGTTGGGATGAGAGTCTTTTTGTTATGAGTCTTATATGTATGGATTGTGTTTGTTGGATTTGGATCTTTTGTTTTGTTAGAATGTATATTGACAGATGAGAGAAAATAAGAGAATAAGGGGATAAAAGTGTATTATGAAACTTCAATGAATAAACTGTATTGATCTAAGCAGAATGCAAAGTCGTTTTCATAAAAGTTGTAACTTTTTCTTTTATCTTTCTAACAACATAATGTTTATAATTTTTGAATTTCGAGATTGAAAGTTATGATGATTTGAAGTAAAAGTGTGCGATCAAGGTTGTCAAAATTTTCATGAATGTGCATGATGGAGACGAATCCCATTATTCACCAAAAGTCACAATCATGCACAAACATGATCGCGACTCCCCCCTCTCACACGCATCACTTTTTGATTGTCATGGCCGTGACATTTTCAAATGCACGGTCGTGAAAATTTTCTTTGTTTATTATTTTATTTTATTTGTTTGTTTGTTTATTCTTTTTACTCCCACCATGAAATTTAATTTTTTTATCTTGATGTTAGTTATATATATATATATATATACTTTTATTTTTAAAAAGTCTCCTAATTTTGGCATCTTGTTGCTACAAAATAAGAACCGAGACCCGGAGCCAACAAGTTCAACATGAAGAACGCTAAAGTGGTTAGTTGTCCTCTTGCTAATCATTTTAGATTAAGTTCAAAGCAGAGTCTTTCCACAGAAGAAGAGAAAGAAAAGATGGAGCGGATTCCATATGACTCAACTATTAGTAGTTTGATGTATGTTATGGTATACACACGACCAGATATTGCTTACTTAGTTGGAGTAGTGAGTCGGTTTCTTTCAAATCATGGAAAGGAACATTTGGCTGCAGTAAAGTGGATTCTTAGATATCTTCGTGGCACCTCCAAAATATGTTTATGTTATGGAGATTTCAAACCTATATTAACTGGTTATACTGATATAGATATAACTGGTGATGATGATTCGAGAAAATCTACATCAGGATATTTGATCACTTTTGTAGGGGGAGCTGTGTCATGGCAACAAAAATATGTTGCTCTTTCCACTACAGAAGCAGAGTTTATCGCAACAACTAAAGCTTGTAAGGAATTGCTATGGATGAAGAAATTCTTAAATGAACTTGGTTTCCATTAAGAAAAATATGAATTGTTTTTTGACAGTTAAAGTGCAATTCACCTTAGAAAGAATTCCGCCTTTCACTCAAAATCAAAGCACATAGATATGAAATATCACTGGATCAGAGACGTATTAGAGATGAAGCAGTTACAGCTTGAAAAGATCCATACTGATGAGAATGGATCAGATATGTTAACAAAGATTCTCACAAGGGGTAAATTCAAATACTGTCGACTTGCTACCAGAATGGTGGATCTCCCTATATAGTCAGAAGGGAGAGAATTGTTAGGTGGGTTCCTCCCATATAGGGACCCATTATATATTAATTAAAAAAAGTCAAAGTTAGGCAACAGTAAAAAATAACAACTGTCAAATTTTATTTCACATTGGAGGCCTATATAAAGCCTCCTTCATTCGACAACAATAACACACAAAAAGGAGAGAAAGTCAAGGCAGAGAGAAAAATAAGAGAGAAAAAGAGTTAAACTTTTAAGAGGTTCTTAAAAGTGTGAGTGATAAAATAGTGAGAGGAATTGTTGTGAGGTATTCTTTGAGAGATATCGACACTACCACTATTTTTAGGTAGCACTCATTTGTGAAGTGTTGTGAAACTTTCTTTGTACTACTATTTTTATATTAGAAGTATTTTTCTGAGTGTGTTATATGGACGTAGCCCAACATTAGGGTGAACCATATTAAATCTTCATGTTCAATTTATTTATTATTGTCGCAATTCCATTTTACACAGTTATAACTTAGTTTATTGGTTGATTAAGTCGTATGCTCTATAGTTGCCACTAAAGTGGACCCTCTATATCAGAAAACTTAATTGTCAAAACTAAATTAAGGGAAAATGTTGTTTGTATTTTTCCCAACACCTTTAAGGTTGAGAAGTTAGTGTTATTAATTAAAGGACTCATAATACTCCAGTTATCTTGCCAAAATTAGCGTTTGCACCATTCCCCGATCTTTGTTTGATCACAATTTTCACTTCCAACCTAAGCTTTAAGATATGTAATATAATTCAGGAAGTATTAGCATTTTATGAGACAAATAAAAAGTTTAGCATTTTAAGAGACATATCAAAAGTTTGAATCTTTAGATAATAAGTGTGAACCCATTTAACCCATATGGATTCTTTGTCAATCAAAATCCTCCAAATTCTCTCTATCATTTGAACTTAATTGCTCAATTTAATAGGTATAATAACAAGTTCCCCTTCCTCTTTAGGCGGGCAAACACCTTTTCACTTTACTTTAGCTAGAAAGCCCTTGATAAGGCTTTTAAGGAAAACTATATGAGAAGACTAGTGAACATGCATTAAATTGATGACATAATTGATCAATTATACTCTATTAGCTGTACTAACTATTGATCCTCTCTTGAATTCCTTAGTAAGAGGGAAAAAGTCCTTATAAGATGGTGTTTTATGAGAAATATGAACTCCTAAGTATGTGAAAGGAAGCAATTTAGTTTCAAGCCCTATTAAATTTGAGATTGAAGGAGAGAAGTGAGAAGTTGCTGAGGAGATAAAGACATAACTCTTATCATTATTCATTTCCAAATCAGATATTTCCTTGAAACTTTTTATAACTTTGATTAGAGCATTAATTAAGTAGGGTCAGCTCTAAATAGAAGTAAGAGATCATCAATGAAGGAAATATTTAATATTTTAAGATGTTTTCATTTAAAGTGAAACTTGAAATTCTTCTCTAGACTTATCACATGCCCAATTATCAACAGGTTTTTCTTTTTTATTTAAAAGAAAACCAGAAATAAAAAACTGAAGAAGAAAACTGAAAACTACAACAGAAAAATAGAAGTAGAATCAAATGATCCCTTATATTTAATTTATTATTTGAATTGATTTTAGAACCCAATTGTTAATTTTGGCAAGACAATTATCCAATCAATTCGCCTTAGTCATGTATAGGGGATTAAATTAGTGAAGTTAATTTCTCAGTAGTTCACCGCATCAATTGATCAAATCATTCCTTGCTTCCAATTAAATTAGTTTACTTTTTAGTTTAACAACTTAATTTTCTTTAAAACCTTTTACTCAACAAATTGGGATAGAGTGATTAGGATTGTATTTGTTTTTATTTTTATTCAAAGTTAAATTGAGTAAATCAATTTTAACTTCTTGAAAGACAACCTTGAGTATTCAACTATAATTACCTTGTATACTTACAAGTGAGATAGTTTAGGTTTTTTAGAACTTAAATTTTATTTAAAAATTAATATTTATTTGAAATATATTTTAATTATTAAATCACACTTTATTTTAATATTTATATATTTTAAATTTAATTAAATTTATTAATAATTATTAAAATTTAACTGCATATAATTTAATTATTAAAATTAAATTAAATTAAATTAAATTATTCATAATTTTAATTGATAATTGATTTATATTAAATATATAATGTTAAATTTAATTATTCATAATTTTATAAAATTTAAATAATTAAATAATATATTAAATGATAGTAAATCAGATTATGAAAAAAAAACAGAAACAGGAAACAAAAATTACTTTTTATGATTTTCATAATTTTTTAAAACTGAAAGAAACCAAAACTAAAAACAGAAACTAAAAACTCAAACAAACATATTTTTTTACCGAATTTAAAAACAAAAACAGAAATCTAAAAATAAAAATGGAAACAAACACCACCTAACTTTCATATTTGTCAAGTATGTAATCCAAATCAATTGTGTAAACTCAACTAATAATTACTGACTACTTAAGTTAATATATTTCTAATTCATAACTTAAGTGTATATAGTTTCTTGTTTTAATATTAAACATCTTCTCTTTATTCTTTGTTTAATATCAAAATGATGCAAGTTACATCCAATAAGTTGAGAAACCATTGAAAATAACAAGACAAGAAAACAGTAACTTAATCATGCATAATCAATTAAATTTGCTCCATTAACTCTCAAGAATAAGCAATCATTCCATTATGGAATAAAAGTAGTTCATCATGTTCATAAACTTCAATCCCATGTTTATAGTAAATGGAGAAATATAAAGGTGATAAATAGAGTAAATAAAAAGAAGATTGACTATCAAAACAATAATAGAGGAAATAAGTTCAAGGATGAAAAAAGTTCAGCAACAGCAGCGAAAGATAAAATAAGAATGAACAAACAAAATGAAGAACTCTCAGACGAAGAAGTTAAGGGAGAATGTCCTGCCAAGATCAAGCTCTCTTGCATCAACTCTCACCTTCTACCTCTCCTCTATTCTTACCCAGAAGAATAATTGCTCACACTGACTGGGGTTCAACTTTAGCTCTCGTTTTCTGCTTCTCACCACCTCTCTAGTGTTTTCTCTCTTTCTCACCAGTCGACTGCTCTCTGTGCTATTTTCTCTTATGTTTTTGAACTTCCAGCCTCTCGCCTCTTTTTGTAGCCCTCATTTTCTTTCTATAAATGTTCTCTTTATAGAGAGGGTATAAGTTTAGGTTTTGTCTTAATCCATCGTCATCTACATGCGTGAAACGTGTGATATTAAATTCAGTGCAAGAGACTGTGAACGGGCATGACAGAATATGTCATGACCATGAGTACCTTTGTCATGCCGGGGAGTCATGGGCGTAACTCCCTTGTCACGCCGATGACACACTTTTTCTTTGTTTTTCTCTACATAAATATAAAACACCACATATCCTCATTCCATTCAACTTTGGATTCAAAGATAGGAATTTGTTACAAAAAGTCCAAATATAAAGGCTTGCAAAATCAATAAAAATTAGTCACAACAATAAAGGTCCCATTGCTTGAGGTCTTTAGCAACTTTGATGAGCTTGGTTGGTTTTAAATTAACTAGAATGCTTAAATCATAGAGATACATTGTTTAATCCAATGACTGAAATTAGTAGGGAAGCCAAATGCATTGAAAGAATTGATAATACAGCTCCAATCAATATAGCCAAAAGCCTTATGAAAGTGTATTTTGATTGCATAACTCTTGAAGGAATGCTTTATGTTGTGATTCTTAAAGAGCTCTTGGGCAAAGAGGGTATTGTCTTCAATATGTCTTCCATCCATAAAGGCTCCTTGTGTTTGATTAACAAGAGACCTGCAATGATTTTATAGAAAATGTTATAATAGAAAATAGGTCTAAAATCTTTCAAGGATCTTGGATTATGAATCTTTGGGATAAGGCTTATTAAAGTCTCGTTGATTTCTTTTAGCATTTTGCCTTTCTTGAGTAACTTTAATGATAACATTCGTGACCGTAGGATTTAGAAGGCATCATGATTTCTGGAAGAACAAGGCATTAAGACCATCTGAAACTTAGAGTTTTATTAGTATTTAGGGCAAAAGAGCATTTTCCTACTTCAATTTCATTAAAAGACAGTAACAATCAATTTACATTAAAAGACAGTAACAATCAATTTGCATCAAAAGCTAAAATTCTACCAATGGTGAAAGATTTTAGTAACTACACTAAAGAGGAGCTATTAGAAGGAGATTCCATAAAATTATAAAAATAAGCATGTGATTCTTCTAATAAGTCAACTTAAGTAAAAACCACAAAACCATCTAGCTTTTGAAGGGAAGTTCTCATGTTGAAATATTTACTTATCATTTTTACTTATTATTCACAGTTGAAATTGAATATCTTGGATATTAAGAACCTAAATATTTCAAATTGTGTTACTTCATTATTGAAACAAAGGACTACAGATTTTTTATTCAAATTGTATAAGTATTATAAATCTTTTCTTTTTGATGCAGAGGCATGAAGCCATGTTCCTTAATGAATGTTTGAACAAAATTGGAATAGTTTGTGTGACTATTGGTTTGGCCTGAAATTTCAAGTTTGTTTTCTTTGCCCTCATGTTTGCTTGCATTAATCTTGTTCGATGATTTAATGACTATGTTATGTTTTTTGCTTGATTTTGGAAAATTGTGATGAGGCAAGGGTTATTAGATCAAAAATGAAAATACCTCATAATGAAGGTCAAAGTCATTTGTAGTTTTCTGAAATGAATACGTAAGATCTATGTTTACAATACTAAAATCAGTAAACACTACATTATTTATTATGTCTTCTTTTTCCATAAAACAGAGTGAGAAAGAACTACATAAACAAAATCGAGATAGGATCACACCATATAAAGTCACTCACTATAAGGAAGTTAAAGGATGGGTGTCAGGATAAGTAGAAAATAACTATGTAAGTATAAAAGTTCATTTAATATTTTGGTTCATTTGCTAATGTAGTAGTAATTAGTAATATATGGACTAAATATTGAATTTATTTTTTATTATTTTAGAATAATTTGTAAGAGTTATTAGAGAAGTCTGTGTCTGAGGGGAATGAGCTCAGTGCTAAAGACATTTGTGATACTGTACTTAGTACTCATTCTGACCATATGAAAGGCCTTGGCTACGGCCATAAGCCAAATGATTTAATCTTAACATATAAAACAATCATTGAATACCTTCAAGAGGAAAATATCAAGCTTATTACATACTAAAGTAATTAGGGGACAAGAAACTCGAGCTAAATTAGCAAAACATTATGTGTTATTCAAAAGATTACTTAGTCTGGATTATGATGGAAATGAAGAGAAAAGCAAAGGATATTAATTCTATCTCTTATACTTATTCTATCACTTCCTATATGTATTATAATTTAATTTTAGTACTTTTTCTCGAATTACATAATGGATGAAGATGCAACTGATGAGTGATTATGTTATGAATGATAAAATTATGTGGTGTTTGCTTTAATCATAACCAAATACTTAGTATATCAATACTCTCACAATATTTTTAGTTTATTTTAACCAACTTTTTTATATGATTACAAGTTCTTAAACTTGGACAACACTAGATAATTGTTCGGGTTATGCTCTAATGTTTTTGTAATATAAGCATCTTTGTTAATATGTAAGAGATATTCTACTTTGTGAAGTGATATCTTTATTTATTGTTTTGTCTATAAGAATTGCTCAACTTGTCATTAATATCTTATATAAGAACAAATAATCATTCTTTAATGTTATATTCTTTTTTGTTCAGTTTAATGATATTTATATAATTTTACTTTATATATACTGCCCAACATTTTAAATTAATAAAATTGTCATACAATTTAATTTTATGATACTAATCAAATACTTCACATTGAAAAAAAATGTTGATACATGACATACAAATTGTATTGTTCAATATCATAAATTAAAAGCATAACAAATAATGTCGCTACATTAATAAAATCGTAATGAATATTATAAAAACATAACAAATAACATTTCACTACATTACGAAAAACGTAGTTAATATTATATAGTTATTATAAAATGTAACAAAAAATTATTAGCTATGTTTTATTTTAATCTTCAATTATTTGGTACCAAATTTCTTCTGCTAATATTAACTAATAAGTAATTGTTTGCTACATTTTTTAATGCTTTAGCTAAAATTACTGTAGCTAATACTTTTTATCGACTTCTAAAAACATCACTATAATATTCAAGAAATTAATAGCACTTTATGTGAGAAATCCGAAGTGTCTTTGTAGTTCCCTTTTGTTATGACGAAGAAACATGGTTATGACTACCGAGCACCAAAGTCTAGTGGTAAAGAGCTTATCTTCACTTAAGTAAGGTTGAGGGTTGGACTTTCGATCGAAAATGTAGCAGCGTTAAATACTTGATAGTTGTATTAAGCCGTCCCCCAAAATCTCACAAGTTACAATTAGGGATTAATTTGATTTGATCGTACTAAAAAAAAACATGCATACATTCGAACAACCTTTATATCTTACTGTTTTCTTTTGTAACAGTGTGTACAAACTTTGGGTTGCATCTTTTAACAGATAATCCTTCAAAACAATATATATGCCCAAAATTCTTATTCAAGACAAAAGTAAAATGAATTAAGTTGGAGGGAACTCAAAAGGTCGATCAATTAAACACATAATTTCTTGCGTTCTAAATCACTGGATTCATTAGTATCTACATTTACAAACCAAGAGCCCCAAGAGGAGTTTTGCCTTGACCAGCCTCAAAGTAAAAGATCAACATAGCGACCATAGCAAGCCTAGCGTGCTTAATCTCTGCAACTTTAAGTCTTTCAAGCTTCTCCACATCAGGAATGTAAACACCATCCTTGAGAGTGCCAGCCAATCCCAAGGGGTCAAAGAATTTGCCGCCAGGATAACCCTGTTCACCAGTGGCGTTAGCGAAGTTCTCAGCAGTCCTAGACCATGGTGTGGCCCATTCCACCGACTGTGAATCTGGGTTGAAAAAATCAACCCACCTCTTGCTCTCAACCCATCCCATGAGAATCAACTGTGTCCCCAAGAGAGAGCCGAATGAGAATGGCGCAATGGCACCTGGGTCTGCTCCAGCCTCGAACCATGGTATGCCACTCCATGCTTGTCCCACGAAGATTCCGACCACCGCAGTCATTGCCCATCTGCCATGGATGAGCTCAGCTTCTCTGTACCATTTCAGGAATGCCGGGTCTCTTCCTAGGCCTAGTGGGTCGAAACCGTAGTCACCTGGAAGCCTAAATATTGAACCAAACGATGTGTGTGACGATAATCCTAGATATTAGTCGGATTCGTTTAAAGAGATTTGTTTACCAAGTAGTACGGAGGGAGTTAATGTAACTTACGAGCCATCGAGCCACTCGGGGTCAATGAAGTTGCCTCCGCCCCTGACAC
Organism: Erythroxylum domingense; assembly: GCA_025594535.1. Classification (NCBI taxonomy): domain Eukaryota; kingdom Viridiplantae; phylum Streptophyta; class Magnoliopsida; order Malpighiales; family Erythroxylaceae; genus Erythroxylum; species Erythroxylum domingense. The sequence goes on along the minus strand of JANQBM010000005.1, from coordinate 18,484,794 downwards.
CAGGAATCCAAGATTTCTTAGGCTTAGCTGCAGCAACCACCACCAACTTCCGTGTACCAGCTACACTAGTTTCAACCTTATTTGCTCCGACTCCCAGAAGGGTTTTGCTGCTTTTCTGTCCTCCACACAAGAATGACGATCCCAATCCATTGAGAAGAGCCCCAGATGTAGCAGCCATGGCTAGAGCTAGTAGGCTAGTTTATTTGCTTCAATTGAAAAGATATTCCTAGTGGTGCTTGGACTTGTGTTGTGTGGAAAATGGACACTTGGATGGTCTTAACGCTGAAGGGAGCTGCTAAGAAATCTGAGAGCGTCGTCGTAAGGAGCCATGTCGGATAATGAAATCTAAAGACGAAATCTAGGTGGGTTTCGTGGATAGATTTCGGACCAATAGGGAGTTGGAGTCCATCCACATCTCCACGTTGGTTTATGTAACGTTTGCCTGTCCCCACTTTCGTCACATTATAATGTTAAACTCTTAATAAGATTGCGGTCCTTATTCATTTTTTTTTTTTAAAGGCGGTCCTTATTCATTCTGCCTAGACTTTCTTCGTATTTTTATTTTTGCCCTTTGTGGTATTTGTATCATGGCTAAGCTTTGCATGAAAAGAGACAACAATGAAATAATTGGGAGGCGAAATCATCATGATGCAAGTAGCAGCCGAAATCTTGAAGCAAGTTAGGAGGAGATGAGATCCTCTGTGCCATTAACTCTGGTCTAATCTTGTGCAATTCTATCCTAATTATCTATTTATGTGGTACATAAATAATGGTTAGGATAGAGTGGCACAGAGTTAGATTAGGGTTGGTGGCGTAGAGAATTTGAGTTTAGTTAAGAGGGGCTTACTTCTTCCTTAAGTTTTCCATATAATTTGACCAAAATTTTGGTCAAGTAAAATGATTACTTGTATAAGTAAAATTTATTATTTTCTGTGTTCATGTCAAATTTCGACTTCTGATTCCTGTGCTCCTCACTGATCTCTTCCTCTTTTTTCCTCTTCGAAACGCTGCTCTTTTTACTCGTACTCAATTCCTCGACTTTAAGCTTCTGATCTACCACGAAATTGCTTAAGTCAGGCGAATTCGGATTGATCGATTCGGACACACCCGAACCAGAGGACCCCCTATTTCCTGATCCCTGAGACGATGTCGGACCGCAATCAGTTGTCCGGTCACCGGAAATACAGCTTACGGCTTACAGAAGCGGGATATTGAGATACTTAACAACATCGTTCACATGATCGCCGGAAATTCCGGAGCTTCCAGAATCCGGTGACGATGAACAATCCAAATTGAGGAAGGGCTCGTTCTCGGAAGGGAAGTCTCGTGTTTCGAGATCGTCCAAAGTGATGTCAAAATCGTAATTATCATATAGAAACAGGGGCAGATTGGAGAGGAAGTCGTGAGAAGGATCGTCCTGGGAGGATAAGTATAGGGGATCGGTTGGAGGAATAGGGAGGAAATGGAAATCCTCCGCCACCGGTAGAGAATGCCCGGCCAGGAATTTATTACTTTTTCGCTACTTTCTTCAAAAAAAAAATTTATTATTTTATTATTTTTATTGCCTATAAAAGAGTGTAATGAAGCCTTACTTTTTTGGGATTGAATTAACATTCTCCTCCTTTCTCTTTTATGTGTGAGTGTGTTGTGTCATTAAGATATAAAATTGATAATAGAGTTAGTTAAGTCTAGCTCCAGTTTTAAAGTGATTTGGGAGGAAAAAAAAATAAAGAGAGTGTTCTTATACTTATGAGAGAGTGGTTCATTAAAAGTAATAGATGTCAAACAGTTATAATATTTTGTGATTAGGTCTCAAATTAGATAGTAAACTTGATTATAATTATTGAAAGATTTTAACATTTACCCATCTCAAGGCTCACAATATTTGGAGTCTTGTTGATCTAGGCTTACAAGAAAGAGTTGATGTAAATGCTCAGAGGAAGGATCAGTTGGTATTATCCCAAATTCATCAACGAGCCGATTATTTAGTTATTTCCAAAATTGTTATTGCTAAAATTGCCAAAGAAGCATGGAGTATCTTAAAGCTGGCTTAGAAAGGTATAGATAAAGCTCAAAAATCTAAATTATAGTCCCTCTGTAGAGAATATGAGAGGTATAAAATGTCTAATCCCGAAACTGTTAAATAATATTTTTCTCGTGTTACTGATCTTGTCAACAAGATGAGGGCTGAGAGGATATTTCAGATAGTAAGGTAGTGGACAAGATTCTACACACCATGCCTATTAAATTTGACCATAACTACAATCCTAGAGTTATATGATATGGAGACTATGACTGTACCAGAGTTGTAAGGAAGCATTGAAAATCATATTAGCAGAATATTGGAGAAGACAAAAAAGACAATAGTAGAAGCCTTAAAAGGCTAATTGAAATTTAATAATGTTGTAGAATCTAATTAAAATACAGATGGTATAGGTTGGGGTTTTAATAATGGAGGAAGAGGAGATTTCAAAGGCAAAGGTAGAGGATGTTTTAGAGGAAGAGGTAGTGGTAATAATTTTAACCAGGGGAGATAAAATAATTCCAGAACATTCAGTCAAGGAAGAGGAGGAAATAATTTTGGGCCTACTAGTTGAGGAAGAGGACGGGGTAATCAATATCGAGAGAGATGTAATTTTAATTGCTTTAATTGTGGAAGGCATAGACATAAAGTTGTTGATTGTAAACCCAGATTTCAAAACAACTATCAGGCTAATGTTGCAGAAAATTATTATCAACATTTTGGTGAGAATTTTAATAATGTAGAAAGTTTATTTACAGCAAGCAACTCTTTTGTGAAAGATGAAAATATCTGGATTATGGTTGTAGCAATCATATGCATGAGAATAAGGAGTTATTTTCCTCTTTAGATGAAAATGTTTAGTCAACAGTTAAATTTGAGAATAATTCAAATATTCTTATTTTAGGAAAACGTCAAATGTCCATTAGGCTGAAGGATCCTTCTAAAAGTTTTATCTATGATGTGTTCTATATTCCTGGTCATCATCATAATTTACTGAGTATAGGTCAATTCTCAGAGAAAGGTTATAAAATATAAATTCATCATGGTTTTTATACCTTGATAGTCAAAAGTGGAAGATTTGTTGCAAAGTTAAAGATGTCTTCTAACCGTCTATTCCCATTAAAAGTTCATCATGAAAAAATTGTTTGCTTGAATTCTATTATACCTTACGCAAATTGGCTATGACACATACGTTTTGGATATTTTCATTGTCTTGGATTAAATTATCTATCAAGAAAAGAGCTTAAGTGTGACTAACCTGTTGTGAATATTGCTAATCGTGTATGTGAGACATGTGAGATGGGAAAAAAGCATAGGGATGTATTTCCAGTTAGAAAGTTCTATAAAGGAAAGAACCTATTGGAAATTATTCATGAAGATCATCATACTATTGAAATTCCATCTAATAGTGGTAATAGGTATTTTATTACTTTTATTGATGATTTTAGTACAAAGGCCTGGGTGTATTTTCTAAACCAGAAATTAGAAGCTTGAGATGCGTTGAAATCATTTAAAGCATTTGTAGAAAAGCAAAGCCACTACAAAATTAAAGCATTAATAAGAAATAGAGGTCAAGAGTCTCTTGCATGCACCGAGGTCGTTGAGTGGTATGAAATTCAACATTAGTTGACCACTAGATACACGCCTCAACATAATGGAGTAGCAAAAAGGAAGAACATAATTATTATGGACATGGTAAGAAGCACGTTAGGATATAAATAATTGCCTAAAGAATTTTAGGCAAAAGTTGTTGCTTGTGCAGTTTATATTTTAAACAGATGTCTAACAAAAGCCTTAATGACAAGACACCTGAGGAAGGTTGAAGCCGAAGGAAACCTTCCATTCGACATCTTAAAGTTTTTAGGTGTAATGCTTATACCCACGTACCAGATCAGTTAAGGAAGAAGCTGGATGACAAAAGTGAGAAATGTATAGACTCTAGTGCAAATTCAATGGCTTATAAATTATACAATCCAAATACCAAAAAGATTATTATTAACAGTGATGTAATCTTTAATGAGGATGGAATATAGGATTGGTCTTCAACTTCCTAAAAAAGGTTATTGGTAATTTCAGAAAGCTATGAAGAAGAAAATAATCAAGCAAATTCAGTATCTCAGCCAGAGACATCTAGTAGACCCCAAAGACGTCATCAATTACTAGTTAGATTAGAAGATTATGTGATAGATACTGATAATGATCTATTTGATGAAGAGATTATCAATTTTGCTTTATTTACAGATTGTGAGCTAGTTAATTATGAGAAGGCATCAAATGACTTGAAATGGAGAAAAGCCATGGATGAAGAAATATATGAAATTGAAAAGAATGAAACATGGGAATTAACATATTGGCCCGCTGATAGAAAGCCTATAAGAGTAAAGTGGGTGTACAAGACAAAAGACAAGCCTAATGGTGAAATTAACTGATGTAAAGCTAAATTGGTTGCAAAATGATATAGAGAAAAAAACAATTAGTGATTATTTTGAAGTATTTGCTCCTATTACGAGATTGGATACTATTCACATTATTATCTCTCTCTCAGCTCAAAATAATCGGAAAATTTATCAAATGGATGTAAAATCTGATTTTTTAAATGAAAATTTGGAAGAGGAAATATATGTTGAGCAACCTGCAGGGTATGAAATTAGAGGAAAAGAAGATAAAGTTTACAAGTTTAAGAAAGCACTGTATGAATTGAAGCAGGTATCAAGAGTATAGTACAAAAGAATTGATTCATACTTTATGAAGCATGATTTCGAAAGATGTCCTTTTGAGATACTTGTTAAATTTGTTGAGTCTGGTGATTTTCTAATTATGTATCTATATGTTGATGATCTAATTTTTACTAAAAACAACTCAAAGATGATTGAAGAATTTAGGGATGCTATGGTAAAATCATTTGACATGACGAAATTAAGTCTAATGTCTTATTTTCTTGGAATAGAGGTAATTCAATAGGATGATGGGATTTTTACTTCCCAAAGGAAGTATGTAAATGATATTTTGAAAAAATTTAATATGGAGAATTCAAAACCAATTCCCACCCCATTAGAAGAGAAATTGAAACAACTAAAAGACGGCAAAGGGAGATTTATAAATTCAAAATACTACAAGAATTTAATTAGAAGTATGAGGTATTTAACTGGAACCAGACTATATATAGTTTTTGGAGTTGGATTACTTAGCAGATTCATACAAGAGCCTTGTACTTTGAATGAAGGAATTTTTTATACAAATATCAATTATGTGGATCTTGTAAGATACATAGATAGTGATTAGGATGGAGATATAAAAACAAGAAAAAGCACATCAAGGTATTTTTTCATCTTGACACTGGCATAATATCATGGTCTTCAAAGAAACAACTCGTGTTTGCATTATCTACAGCTGAAGCAGAATATATTGTAGCAATTAGTTGTACTACACAAGTAGCATGACTAAAAAGAATGCTTGAAGTACTACATCAAAAAGCCCCAATATAATTATTCCGTGATAATAAGTCCACAATAGCACTGTGCAAAAATCCAGTTTTCATAGGCGATCCAGGCATATCGACATTCAATTTCACAAAATTTGTGAGCTACTAACTAAAAAGGAAGTAGTGATGAATTATTTCACACTAAAAAATAAGTTGCGGATATTTTTACTAATCCACTGAAGTCTAAGTTGTTTCACAAGTTGAAGAAATTGCTGGGAATGACAATTTTTTACCAACTTGATTTAAGGAAGGCAATGTTAATAAATAAATCAAGCTAAGCTTTGCATGAAAGGAGACAACAACATTAAATGATAGCCAAAAAATAAGGAAGACAACAAGCATCTTTATTTAATGGGAGCTAAAGTCATCATGATGCAAGTGGAGAGTTGTAGCCGAAATCTTGAAGCAAGTTGAGAGGGGCTTACTTCTTCCTTAAGCTTTCCATATGATTGGACCAAAATTTTGTTCCAATAGGATGATTGCTTGTATAAGTAAAACTTTAGTATTTTATTGTTTTTTGTTGCTTATAAAAGAGTGTAGTGAAGCCTTACATGAATCGTGTGTTTTGGGATTGAATCCTCTTCTCTTCTCTCCCTGTCCCTCTCTCTCTCATAGTGTGAGTGAGAATATAAAGTTTGCATTTACATAGAACAAAAACAAATTGTTTTATTATTGAGAAAAGATATTTGTTCATAGATCTTTTCAAATTTGGTGCCTATATAATTTATTAGGAGAAGAAATAAAGTTAAAAAATAAATTTTCTTTTCCTCAAACTACTATAAACTTGCGAACTTAAAGAAAATATATCCATGATTAATGTCATTATTATGGTTTGTAAGTTCATATACTTGTGAGTTTTCTAAATTTTATAGGGGCAATTATTAGAATTTTAAGCTCAGACTGCGAAATAATATAAGTATTGACAATAATTAAGGACTCTTTCTTGCGGATCCACATCAAGCATATTTTCAACTATTTGAACAGAACTAAACATTTGTGCTTAGTGTTTAACATTGAAAATATATTTGTTGATTTTCAATCAAATGTTAATGATATTACTTCATGTTATATGTTTATTCTTAACAAAAGTGCAATATATTAAAGAAGTTGTATATAAGATACTGGTACATAATTAATTACATAGGCAAAGTATGTAAGTGAAGATGAAAAAGGACAATTGATGGATTCCTAAGTTCATACAAAAATATGGTATTATTCTTTTAATTAAAATTTTTTCATTACAATTTATTGTGATAATAATAAAGTCATTGCAAATGTAGTTAAACTACTGGCTCATTGAAAGACAATGCATATTGGACATACATTTTCAATTGATTTATGATATTATCATTATTTTTAAGATAATTATAGTAGAAAACTACTGGCTCATTGAAAGACAATGCATATTGGACATACATTTTTAATTGATTTATGATATTATCATTATTCTAAAAGGTAATTGAAAAACATTTAAAAACAATGAATATAAATTAAATTAAATTAGCATAATATGCCTTTGTAATTAATGTTGACTTATTTATTTATAATAAGTCATCTTTAAAGTAACCAATTCTTATTCTAAATAAATAAGTATATAACTTTTGGGTATTCATATTAATTTTAATATCAAATATGCATGTAAGTTTTTTTTTGGCAACATTGTAGGAATTTATATCTTTTGTTTAATAAATTAAATAGATAGATAATAATAAATTTTCAAATCCTTATAAACTATATAAATTGTTAAAGAATAATAATTGTTGAATATGTCTATACTTGTTATGCTTTTATAAAAATCTAGAATGATTGACTTGAAAATTGAGGTAGTAACCTTAAGGAAGCACGCTATTCTCTTTCAATTTCTAATTAGTCCTTTGGTTTAAGGATTTATATTTATTTATCTATCAATTATATAATCTTTATGTCTTTACATATAATAATATTTAGTTAATTTTTAAAATAAAATTTCACTCAAAATATAAGCATTTTTATCACGTATTTATTATTGAAAAATTTAGGCATGATCCAATCTCGTACACACAAAATAAAAACAATTTTTTGTTTGGTCAAAAGTCAAGATTACTCTTAAGTTTTATAACATAATTAATGCATCATACTTTATTGTGAAGCTTGATGCTTTTTTAGTAGCTGCCCTTGTACCGATTTCTAAATTCAATTAATCATAACTACTATAGCCACACATATGTCAATCATCTAATAATATCTGTATAAACTAGTTCAGAGAATTCAACAAGTGGTGTAAAGATTAGTAAGTAAGGAATGTTAGCTCCTTTAGAATATACACTTAGTTATAATAGAATTTGAACCAATTAGTAATTTAGTTTAGATGTAATTCTAATTTCAATTTCAATTTAATTGACATTATAGTTTATTATAATTAAATAGTAATTATAGTCAAATAAGATCCAATATCTTATATTGGTCCTTATTTATGAAGTATATTATATTTAATTATCAAGTTTCTCAGATTTTACAATCAAGTCTAACTTGATTAAAATTACTTTTTCTCTTCTCAATTGTTATTTATGTGTAATCTATTTTGTTTGTTAAATATATTATCAATAGATATAAAATTTAGCCTTAACTCATATTTAGGATTAGCTTTAATTTATCTTTAATTTTTCTAGTAATGCATTATAACTATCCAAATATTAGGAATGTCAAATGAAAATTTAACCTTAACTCATATTTAGGATTAGCTTTAATTTATCTTTAATTTATCTAGTATTCATCATAACTATCCAAATATTAGGAATGTCAAAGTATTTTCATTTTTTCATATAATTCAATCTTTTCATCTTCTTCAATTTATTTTTAATTCCTTAATTAAATCATTTATATCTATGGATCAAGATTGATATCTAGCAACGCATCATGACAACCCAAATATTATGAATGTTAAAATAATTTTGAATAACCTTTTGTGCATAATTTTTGTATAATTAAAAATTTTCCATACAATATTCTAATTAGATATAGAGTAAGAAATTAATGTCTATTTTATTTGATTCTAATCATATTAGTTATCTACTATAAGTAATTGATTATATTAATGATATTTGAAAATTATTCTTCAAAGTGTCATTCTACCTTAGTCAAGGATTTTTCGAAATAATATTAATTAAAAACAACAAAACATTTTTCTTAATCACTTTAGGGTGGTGAATACTATATTAATCATTTAACTATCTCCACATAGTTCATGTATATCCAATTACTACTGATTGACCTACCATTAATAAAGATAGATTATAAACAGTATCAAAACATATTATTTCCTATACAAGATACTTCAAAAATCTAAGTCAAATGATTGCTTATATAATCATTATAATGAAAATTTACGTAAAAATACAAGGAAAGTTCTAAATAAAATTCTCAAATTAGGTCATTTTATTGAACTTGTTCTTTAACAAGTACTCATATGTTTATTTAAGTATCACGATACTTTAGTCTATAACATCGTCTATTTCTTCAAATAGGAAGAAATATAGCATATGCTAGTCCTTTTATGCTTTATTGATTTCCAATTTTAACATCATAATGAGTAAGAATAACTTAGAGATAACACATAAATATGATATGAAAATTTATAATTATAATCTCATAAGTTTATTTGTAACGTACATTTATTTCATAAATTTTTATCTTATAAAACAATTAATAAAATGAATATTATAAAATACATAATATGTTTAAATAATTATATTAGAAAAATTACAACAAAACAATTAGTTATGGGTATCAAATTATGTTTACAAAATGATTTTATTTAAAATTTTGAAGTCCAAATTTATAACGAATCGTGTTAATAAAATTACATAAACAAAGAATATAGATAAATATAAGATTGAATTAACTTGAACGGTGAAAAAAGAGTTTTTTCTTCACTTATAATTCTTTAAGGACATGGTTATAGTTTATAGAAGTTTAATAATATATTTAAAACTCATAAAAGGTTAACTTATGGCAAACTAGTGGAAAGTGTAACACCCCAACTCCCGCCGAACCTGAACCCGATATCGATAGTGATATCCGGATCCGTGCCCCGCGAAGGTGGCATGTCACATCACTTAACACTTCACTAAA
>JANQBM010000005.1:18440496-18475080 GCA_025594535.1 Erythroxylum domingense | reverse complement strand
AGCATGAGATGTGGAAATTTACCACATCCGGACCCGTTTCTTTGGTCCGACCCGTTCTCTGGAAACGGGATGTTACAGAAAGGATTAATTAATAAGTTGTAATTGAAAAAAAAGTTCTTAAAAGATCAAATTTATGTGATAAATAAAGACCTAACTCTTTCGGGTGCAAAAGTAAGTGTTGGATTATACCTGTACTACATAAGGAATATCTGTTACTTTTATCAATTTATATAAAATAAAAAATAATTAAATGATGGTTTGCAAATGTGAGTAGACCATTTTGTAATTGAAAATTGAATATGGAGATTTTTTTGGGTGAAATAGAGATAAATCAAATAAATCAAACTTCAGCGTACAGTAGGCACATGGGCCTGCGAGGAACAAGAAAAAAAAGCATCAACCTGTAAAATTGAAACAAGGCCAGGAGGTGGTCAAAGATAGAAACATGTTCCAGAATTGTGGTGAACACTCAATCGAGCGAGATAATCAGCAGCAGTATTAGCCTCTCGAAAAACATGTTCAACATGAACATCAGAAAAATTATGTATTAATAGTAGACACTCCTGTAGAATCGACCAAGCACCCTGAGAACACTGATCAGACGATAACAGATTCCAAACTTCCCACGAATCTGTCTCCACATGTAAATAACAAACTCCCATTTGAGCAACTACTGAAGTCCCTGCCATACCCCACGAAGCTCAACCTCAAGGCAAGAAGCTTGACCAATATTGTACGAAAATCCACCATGTCAAACACCCCCAGCGTCACGAAGAAGACCCCTTGCGCCTACCATCCCCGTAATAGGATTTCAGGTACCATCACAATCCAGTTTCATCCGCCCACTGATAGGAGGTATCCATCTGACCCATCTATGTTCTTGAAGACCCATAATGGGATTCACAAATTTAGAAACCTGATGAGCATGCCAAAATTGCCAGGAATATACAAATACCATCGAAACAAGATCCTTAGGAATATCCACCCTATCCTGAAAGACAAGTAAGTTATGCCACCTTCAAAGCAACCACATAACCACACCAAACAACATCGGCCACGAAAACCCAGAGTAAGAGTCCCGGTGTTTTTGAAAATTAGAAAGGAGCCAATCATGCAATGAAAGCCGATGAAATCCAATCTGTTCACTAGCAGGGACCAATCGATCCCAAACAGTCCTAGCAAACGGGCAATCACGTAGGACATGCAGTGTATTCTCGTCCACATATGTGCACCGAGGACATCCTGGATCCGTAGTAATATTCTGTCTACAGCAAAATACCTTGGTTGCTAATCGGTCATGGCCAACAAGCCACAAAAAGACCGCACTCTCTCTGGACCAGTCCATTTCCAAATCAGATGCCATAATCTGTTGGAATCACTCTCCCCTCCATCATCAAGTAATTCATAGGCAGTAGGCATTGTAAAAAGACCAGTAGGCGATAAGGTCCATGCAACCTTATCTTTATCATTCTCAGAGCAAGGAGGAGGCACAAGAGCCAACCTCGACACTATAAAAGACGGTAACAACTGGGCGATCAGACAAAATTCCACCCACCTGGATCAATAACATAATCACGTACCCGTCGAGAAGCTACTTCAAGAGGAATATCACATATCGCATGTGTTTGTAAGGGCCCAAAATCCTCCAACCATGGATCATCCCAAAAAGCCATACGAGCTCCATTACCAAGCACCCAACGACACCCTCTGATTAAAGTAGGCCAAATTCTACACAATGCATGCCAAGTAGGAGAGCAACTGTACGGAACAACTGGCACCTGTAACCAAGAACCCATCTATCCATATTTAGCTTGTAATACTTGTCACCACAAGCTATTATCCTCAGTAAGAAACCTCCACCCTAACTTGAGCAACAAAGCTTTATTTTTTAAGATCTTTGGCTTAATACCTAAGCCACCATCCCCCCTTGCCTTACAAAGAGTGTGCCAACTGATTGCATGTATACGACGAAGATCGTCAGTGAATCCCCAAAGAAAATTTTGAATAATACGATCCATATCTTGAGTAATATTCCATGGAAGCTCACATGTCTGCATGGAGTAAATCGGAATAGCTGACAAAACCGAACATGCCAAGGTAGTACATCCTGTAAAGGAAAGGGATTGAGCCTTCCATCTTGATAACTTATTTCGAACCTTTTCAAGAATTCCCATATAATATCGCCTTGATGCCCATCCTTGAATAATTGGTGTCCCCAAATATTTACTAACTGCAGAGGTTCTCCTAAATGTCAAATACTCACTGATACTACCTTGCAACGAAGCAGAGACATTAGCCGAGAAAAAAATAGTAGATTTTTGACCACTCACCTTTTGCCCAGAACTGACGCAGAATTGATCTAAACAGTTTTTAACAATCATCGCATGTTGCATCGATGCTTCCACAAACATCAAAATATCATCAGCAAAAAACATATGAGATAATCGCAGTCCCTATCTACCAAGCCGAATAGGTTTCCACTCCTTCCCATTTATAGCATCTAGGATAATGTGGGTTAACCGTTCCATGCACAAGACAAACAAATACGGGGACAAATAAGAATCCCCCTGTCGCACACCACGAGAAGGGGAGAAATTATGTGTAGGAGTCCCATTCAGTATAACCCGCATAGAAGCTGTGCGTGTGCATTGCCTGATGCGAGAAATAAACTCATGTTCAAAGCGTGCAAGTTGAAGTGTCTCTTCAATAAACCCTGGCTAAGTCGGTTATAAGCCTTCTCTAAATCCAATTTGATAAGCATCCACCCCATCTTTCCCATCTTACGACGCATGGAGTGTACAACATCCTGAATCGTGATGATATTGTCTACAATGTCTACTAGGCACAAAACTGGTCTGAAACTCCGAGACAATTCTAGTCATAATCAGTTTTATATGATTAGCCAAAAGTTTAGTAATGATCTTGTAAATAACATTACATAAACTTATCGGCCTAAATTATGCAAATCGGTTCGGACTACTCACCTTTGGTATCAAGATAATATATGTTTCATTCAAAGCAGTGTCCATCTGCCCTGTAAGTAAGAAATCCCACACTAGTTTAAATACCGAATCACCACCATTCGACCATTGACTGTGGAGGAAAATAGGCTATAACCCATCTGGCCTTGGGGATTTGAAGCGCCCCATACACTTTACGATCCCAAATACCTCCTCCCTAGTTATGGACTCGGCTAACTCTTGTATGGACACTGGTTGCTCAACACAAAATGAAGTCGTTGTATAAAGCAGACTATACTCCCCTTGCTCCGCCGAGTATAACCTGCCATAAAACTCCACTGCCATATCCCTTAATTTATTACATCTTCCTTCCACTATCCACTATTATCCTGGAGAGCTCGAATGTGATTAGCACGCCTCCTAGTAAGTGTTGATAGGTGAAAAAAATGGGAATTCCGATCACCCAAATTTGTCCAATTGATTATTGACTTCTAAAACCATAGCAATTCCTCCTGAGCCAAAACCATCTCAATTTCCTTCTGAACTTGCGAGTGCACACTAACCATAAAATGTGACCACCGCATATTCAAAATTCTCTCCAATCCTTGTAGTCGATTCATCAAATGTTTCTAGCGGTGCAAGATATTCCCGAAAATTTGTTTGGTCCAATCGTGTATACTGGAACTAAATCGGGTATAAGCACTAGACTAACTCCTCCCTGCCTTCCATTATTGCTCAACAAAAACAGGAAACCCCAGGTGGGTAAGCCATGCCGCTTGGAAACGAAAAGGTCTCATACTAGCAAGGCCTGTCAACCTACTATATCACCGTAACAAAATCGATCTATGGTCCGACTTAATACGAGCTAGGTGCCGAATCTCTAGATCCGGATACTACTGTAGCCAAAGCGAATTACACGATGCTCTATCCAGCCTCTCCCCCAAGAAGCCCCGGAATCACGTAAACTGACAACCAATAAATCCAAGATCGAGAAGACCACATTCATCCACCACCTGATGCAACTCCAAAGGTCGAAAAGTTCCAGATAAAGCTCCACCCTGTCTATCTTTTGGAGATAACAAGCAGTCAAAATCCCCAAGAACAACCCACGGGCACGTGATAGTTCGAGAAAAATCACTCAATGCCGACCACAAAGTACCATGGTTAGCAGGTAAAGGGCTAGCATACAAAGCAGTGCACCCACCCGAGGAATCCGCTTGTTCCGAATGAAAATGTACATATTGTCTAGTAGATTGTAGGATTTGAACAGTGATACATTCAGCTCACCATAATACCCAAATACCTCCAGAAAAACCTTGGGCTTCCTCATAGAAAAATTGAGACCAACCCAAAGAGCGAATAACAAGCTGAGCACAACCACCACTGATACGAGGTTCTAGCACCACCACAATGGAAGGGCGATGTACCCTAACCAACTCTTTAAAAGTAACTCGAAATACAGAGCTAGTAGCTCCTTGACAATTCCAAGAGATAATCGCCATATAAAACGTCATGGATAATAGGAACAATTCAACAACCTTACAAAGAAGGTTCGAAACCCATGACCATTTTCAGGTTACCATCCACTTGGGAAGTCGTGGTAGCATCCACGCCAGCTCCAGATTCCTGTTGGAGGGCATCCGAAGTTAAAATCTCTATTGCAGAAGTAATATTATGATCAGGTCTAGACCTTTTAACAAAAGAACCCCGTTCCATTCTCTGTTCCACATGGATAGCTAAGTTTGTTAGTTCATTCGTGGCCGAGGATACACCTATCCCCCTCAACCGATGACGACCAGTTCGTGATAGCATCCCTGAAAACTGTTGCGGCTTTTGTTTCAACCTGTAGCACTGCTGCTGGTTGTTGAGTAAACTGAAATATCGAAGGTCCGGATTTCATCAGGACAGGATTTTCCACTACAGAAATATCCACAGGTCCTACATTAGGCGGCTTTCCCTTATCATTCGGTGGCAACGAAACTGACTGCAGGATCATGCTTTCGGATTCCGCATCACATACCATATGATCCTTTTCCTTCACGGCACTGGTGTTGGTACGCCCCTAGTACTTGCATTTCTCGTCGTGGCTACATGAGCCACCTCCCTATGTCCAGCACTCGACATACCCATCTCCTGGTTCCCATCAGCATCTTCCGACTGCAAAACCTGAAACCGAGACCCTAAACTCCCTATTTATTCACAAGCCGTGACCCAATTTTCTTGTCTTGACCATCACGCTTCTCTTTCACATCCGTATTCTTACGAGTAACTAGTCACTCCTTTCTCAGAGCCAGGGTCGGTCCTGAAATTTTGTAGGCCCTGAACGAAAGAGAAAATTTTAATTAAAAATAAATTAGAATTTTTTTAAATAAACTACACAGATAATATTTTGTTAATAAAAGTAAGCCCTGAGCAGGGGCCCAGCTCGCCACTGCCAAGGCCGGGGCTGCTCAGAGCATTCATCCATGGGCTATAGAGAACTTTTTTTGGCTCCTTTAGAACTTTCCCGGGGAACAGTCGTAGACGATTCTTCCGTACTTGCCAACCCTGTAATCGTCACATCCGGTTGTGGGGGCTTGAATGGACAAGCTATTTGATTATGTCCGACTCTTCCACAAGTAAAATAGATTTGTGGGATCTTTTCATACACAATTCACTCGCAGGTACCCTTGAGGTTGAAGCGTGGTTCTAGTGGCTTGGATAGATCAATCTCGACTGCTACTCTAACATGCCTCCCACGGTACAACTCCACGGTATTAATATCTGCTCGCATAGCCTTACCAATCATGTTACCAATCTTCAAGAGGAAGGCTTCATTATAGTAATGGACACGTAAATCAGGGGATCGAAGCCACGCCATTACCCTCGATGTGGTGGCCGATGCTGCCATAAAGTTCGGGCTCTAGGGTTGCACCACCAAATAATGGCCAAGCACAATCTACAGCCCTCCAAATAATATATGATTGACATCATCCTCATTATTCAATCGAAGTAAATAAAAATCGTTCTCCAAATTCAAAATTTTTGGTTCCGCAGATAAACGCCAAAATTTGCAAAGTGTAGAGCACATCAACGCATATGAGGCCTTCCCACCTAGTAACTTAACCACCACAGTATGCTTCTAAGCCTGTTGTAATCTGCCTTCCAGTTCATCCGATACCTCTACAAATAATCCCTGAGGCTTCTTGGTGATAATAACATCATCATCGTTAACAGATATAGGCGGCGCACGAGAAGAACTCCCAACGTCGAGACTATCCTTGTATGTAACAGAATTTTCATGCATGACAGTGTCGGATTCTCCATCCTGTGCGTTAGACTCATCACTGCATTTATCTCGAAATTTAACTTTGCCAGACGTAGCCGTCTCGGCTTCAG
Organism: Erythroxylum domingense; assembly: GCA_025594535.1. NCBI lineage: Eukaryota > Viridiplantae > Streptophyta > Magnoliopsida > Malpighiales > Erythroxylaceae > Erythroxylum > Erythroxylum domingense. Next base: position 18,468,742 of record JANQBM010000005.1, on the reverse strand, counting down.
ACAGAGTGAGGGCTTCAGAGAGAGCCATTGGCATTCTCAGCAGAGAAGAGTCTTTCTATTCACTATTGACAGGTGGTGTTTTTTAATAATGGTTACGGTGCCTAAGAGTGAAGAAGACGTCATCAGCACCAAAAGAAGGCAGCATTGAGGGCAACTCAGGTGACTCAACTTCTGGACCAGTCGACGGCGGGGCGGCAAAGAGAGTTTCGTTTCTGTGAGCGACGAGATCTCTCTTCTAATGAAAGAGAACGTTTTCGGAGATTCTTATTATTATTTTTTTTTTTTGAAGGAAGATTCTTATTTCATATGATTGAATTTTATACTAAGAATAATAATCATTATGAAAGAGATATTACTATTTTTAATTAATAAGTACCTTTATAATATGAGATATTTGATGTCTCGCTCGCCAGTCGTCAAACTGTACTCCTATATTTGACGCACATTGGTTATCGTGTCCTTACGCAATTCTTTGAAAGATAAAAGGAAAATCAGTCCTACAGTTCTGTTTCCCTCCTCCCTCAATCACCGTCACCGCCGCCTCAGTTTGATTTGCTAAATGTCTGCCATAACTCGCTGAAAATGGACGGTCTTTCCCTCAATTCCGTGATTGCCGCGAGACACAGACACAGGCCTTTAAACTTCTCTTCTTCTTTTTCTTCGTCTTCTTACTTTCACACCTTTTTCTTCTGTCCTCCTAAGCAACAACAGCCCCTTCTCTTCTCTTCTTTCCTTCCACTCGTTTCTTCTCTTGAACGTTCTACTTCTATTACTTTCTGTTCTTCTCACAATGATGCTGCTGCTGCTACTTCTACTACTCAATACCATCTCCTTTCTACCACTGGTACGCCTTCACTCTATCTCGCCTTACCATCTGATGTATATATGTATACATATACATATGGATATTATCTTTATCTAATCGTATGTATGTCTGCTCGTGGATGGCTGTTGCAGAGCAGCCGGATGGTAGTTTTGTCTTTCGCTTTGGTGATGTGGGTGAGGTCGAACATGAGGCTGAAGGTCATCATCTAGATAAATCATCGGTGGCGCATAGCGATGCTTCTCAACAAATAATCTCTTCGTCTAATGTTGTGATGAACGAAACATCTTCGGCAGAGGAAACCGAATTTTTGGATAACCCACCTGCCTTTGCTACTTCTGAGGTGATTACCTATAAGATTTTGACACTTCCTCCTCAATCCAGGATTGATTCTGATGTTGTACAAAAACAGGCAACTTGTGGTGATAATCACATTGTTGTTGCTTCGTCTGATGGTGATTCTGGGTTTGACGTTGTTTTCTCTGAGGACGAGGTTGCTCCACAGGCAAGTCAATTGATTACCACTGATTCTGGACTTTCTGATGATAGTTTTGCATCGCGAAATGCTACTTACAAAGAGAGTACCAATGCCCACGTAACACATCTCGATCAAAGTAGAGAAGAAGAGTCTAATGTTCCAACAGATGCAACTCAAAAGGTTGGAGATGTTGGTTCTTATGTAATGGATGAAGGCATTATTGATGAGCATAATGGGATAGAGAACTCGAAAATGGTTTCTTCTTATTCTCGCTTAACTAGTCAACTCTATACTTTCATTAGTTATGTCATTATTATTGAATTAGGAGGGATCATTCCTTTCCATATTTGCTTCGAGGTGCTTCATCACGTTGAAAGAGAATGCCCTTCTTCATTCTGGAATTGCAAGTGGCTACTTTGTGCATTACAACATCATCATTTCCTTATTCAAAGTATAGTTGACAGTCGTTGTTTCATATCTTATCAATTTTTTTTTTTAATTTCAGTGCATGAGATTGCTATAGTAATGCACCAAGTAATACTTTTGAAATTTCATAGTTTTGTAGTAAACTTGATGTTACTGATATTTCTCGTGTAGACCAAATAACACTCTTGAAATTAATTAGGTTTGTGGCAAATATTTTGTTGATCCTTAATTTTCTTTTCATTTGTTTGACTTATCTTCGTTTCTTTAACATGCTGTCATAACATAAAGATTTTTATGTTTGTTCATTCTAAACATATATACATTGTATAATCATCATTTTAAGTGCCAATTTCAACCTTATGTAGAGTGTTATTTTTGAAAGAAAATGTTCTTGAAATAGTCCATTAAATTTCTTTATGGGCTGCAGATATATAGAAAGGTCCATTTCATGGCTATAATCTATATCTGCTACTTCTGAATAGCTACTTTATAGGCAAGATAGTTATCCCTATTTTCTATTGCATTAATGGGCAAACTACGTGTCCTGATTCTCCAAAGGGTTACTTTGATGAGACCATTTGATCACATTAAGGGACCTCAACATTTAGATTTTCCATTCTTTGCAGTTAGATCACTGCTTGTCTTCCTTAAACTTGGAAGAAGAAATGTCTGAAGGTGACCTGCACTACAGCAGTAACATGGATTTGTCATGTCAAACAGAAGGATCTACTTTGAATGGGTAACCAGTGATCCCTACTGTATCAGATCATCCCTTAAAGCGTTTCATGCTCCCACTTTTTTGAAATTTGACAAGAATTAGATTTTGGAAATTCCAATTTTAAAAAACAACACTTGTGGTGAATGAGGATGGTGTGGCTAATACCTTACTGAAAAATTATTCTGCTTTCCTGTGTATGGTACTTAATATGGTCAAGGCTTCCACCCTTTTTTTCTTACCATGAATCCTACACATGGCAGAAACATCCATTAACATTTACATACGTGGCAAGCCTTTAAATGGATTCAAATGTAGAGATGTTGCCAGTAATCTCTTGAATGGTCACAGTGATCTGGATTTAGCAGTTCCTTGGATTCTGTCCTTTTCCATCAAAGTTTAAAATGAACCGTTTAACTTTTGGTGGAAAAGGAACGTCAAAGGTGCTTGTGTCTAAGAGCTCTAGAAGTACTAAAACTTCAAATAAACATTAATGAGATCGGAGGATTTCTTTTTCAGTAATGTTTTCCAAAGCTTTCAAAGCTCTATCTTGCACTGTTATGTTGAAGCCTGAAAGCTCCATTGTAGTACTGAAAAATGGCCCCTTTTGTGAGATAGTTATTTTCATTTTTTTTTTGGAAGCCTCATCCGTGTCTCTCATATTTTTTACTATGTTTAGTGACAGGGAAATAATCTTGACTACAGGACTTTTCTTGACTTCTGGTGCTGTTGTAATACCACATCCCTCAAAGGTACAGTTCAGCCATCAATTCATCATACATTCTTTTTGTTTGCACAGAAGCATGCAGAAAAAAAGATACACATTAAACAGTGACATAAGATGTGGAAAACAGTGTATAAAGAAATTGGATATTATAATATCGGAAGTTTTTCCATCTTTTGTATTGCTAGTTTTTCTGATATACACAATATTTGGATTATGCATATTAAAATAATAATTAGAAATAAGATTGGAAATGAGTTTATGCAAGATTCCCCAATAATAGTTAACTTTTTGATTATGAAATTGCTGACAGTCTAAACAACACATCAGGAAACCTCGGATAAATTGTACATTTGTCCCACATGAGGTCGCTAATCAGGGAAGTAATTCTAGAATTTATTCTTTCCAGGCATTGACAGGTATAGAAGATACTTACTTTGTCCATCAGAATTGGCTTGGCATTGCTGATGGAGTTGGAGAGTGGTCATTTGAAGGTATGCCTTATTTGTAGTATTCGTACATTCTTCATCCCTTTCCCAAAATTGACAATATATGCAGCTGTAATATTTCTTCCTTATGCTTAATCCCTTTTTCTGCCTATCAAAGGTGGGGGAGAGAGATCATGCGTCAATGTTGATAAGTTAACATTTTGTCGTGTTTCTAGCCTTTTGATTTCTCTTGTATAACTTGTTTAAAGCTCTTGGTTCTTGATTGTGATCTTTTATCCATGCTGGAAAAGAAAAAAAAAATTTGCATTTTTGCATTTGAATGAGAATTAATTGTATGGATAATTGCTTGTAATTGATATTGCATTTAAGATATCTCACATTGACTAGGAACAAGAGAAAATAAGTCCTCCTCCCATAAGAGGCTTTTTGAGGTCTATCTAGGTCTAGTTTTATCAAATATAAATGGCTATTTCATTCATGTAGTGTAAACATATGTTTGTCATGTCCTAACAAAATCAGGAGTAACTGTAGTGTCTGACAGTTTTTAGCTGTCATTATCCTGGCTTTATTCAACTAATATTCTAAGCATGCTTGTAGTAACCTGCATTTGTGAAATAGGCAGTGGATTCCAGATACAAAAGTGATATAGCATAAGTTTTCTAGAAAACTTAATGGGACAAATCTTATGTGTGAGTTCTTATAGCAAAACTGATGAAAATGTAGGTTTACATGTGAACTAGAAAAGATGCAACATAATGATGTCATACACATGCAATGGTGTTTCTCTTCATTTGTATTTCAAAAATTGAGCTTAGGAGTTCTAGGGTTAATTTGAAGGGCCAGGTTTGTAGCTTAACAACTAATAAGATTGGGATTACTAACTCAAAATGCAATCTTTAGAAGATAAGTAAGGTTATACCAATTGCATTCGCCTACTTGGACTCTTCAAAACATAACAGTAAATAAATCTGATTTAGGACAAACACAAGAAATATTAATTGGTAGCTAAAATTCACAAGCTATGAAATAAGACTGATATAGGGTGCTAGAATATCTACTTCAGGCGTGGAATGTTGAAATTTAAGATTTGGTATGGCTGGTTTTTACATTGGAAATTTAGGCTTAGAATTTTAGGATTTGATATGGCTGGAATTTTGGTTTGATATGGCTAAAATTTAGGGTTTGGTTGTTGGAGCTTTATGTTAGAATTTCTGGAATTTAGTGAGGAATACAAACAATGGAGGGTAGGAAACTAGGAATTACTTCTAGGTTTGAGAATCACTTGTAGAAGAAAGCATCCCACATTATAATTGAAAATTCAAATTTGTAGAAAAAAATTTAGGATATCTTGTTGTTGAAGGGTTGAGTATACACATATTTATAAATTTCTTAGAACCATTATTCTAATAGGAGAGGGTTTCTAACAAATTTAAATCATATTCTAATAAAAATTATACAAGTTTTAAACAATTAGAATAATATATCTAAACTAGAGTAATATATTTAACTAACTACTACTTACTATTTAATAAGGAATTGTAGCATAATCTAAGTTTTAACCCTTATTTTTGCCGTCAACTCAATTTCCAACCTTCATTCCACCAAATTGAAGCGTGTGATTACCAATTTTTTTCTCCTTTATTTTTTCTATAGACTTTAAGCTCTTTTTCATCAATTCTTCTTAGCTTGTCTCAAAATCGTCCTTGATGTAGAATGTGATAAATATTGATCACATAAGTTTGGATTCAACTTTTGAAATTCAGATGCTAAAATTCAAGAATTGTCAGAAGTAGGCCTTCCTTTCCACTTGACAACAAATTTTCGATATTCTCTAACTCTTGTGACTACAATTTGCTCATCAAGAACATCGACTATCTCCTCTTTAAGATGAGGAGTGACTAGAATTCTTACAGCTATAGTCAAAGATTGTGTATCATCCTGTCCATGATAAATAATTAAGTCTACAATATTAAAGATAGGACTAATTCCTATATCACTTGGTAATTTCGAAGCATAAGCATTAGCACTTATCTTCTTGAGGATCTTATAAGGACCAACACTCTATGAATGAAATTTCTTATATTTCCCTTTTGAAAAACGCTTTGGACGAATCCTTACCATCATTATATCCCCTTCATTGAATTCCACCAATCGACAATATTGATTAGCATTTTTTAATAAGTTAAGATATTGGTTGATATATTCATCAAAGATGTCTCTCATATGTTGTGCAAAACCTTTGGCTTCAATGCTAACTCGTATTATTTGTGGTAAAGGAACTAGATTCCTTGGTTGAACTCTTGAAACTATCTTAAAAGGACTCTTATCAGTTAACTTATTTATAGAATTGTTGTATGCAAATTCTTTTATAGGAAAAATTCGTCCCAATTATGTATATTGTCTCCAACCAAACATCTTAACAAGTCTTCCAAACTTCTATTCACCACCTCTGTTTGTCCATTGGTTTGGGGATGGAAAGAACTTGAAATTGAAGCTTAGTGTTTTTTCTATAGAGTTTTCTAGAAACAACTCATAAACTTAACATGGAACACATTAATTTTTAAGAGGTTTATCAAGCCTTTTCTAGCTATAGGGGAATAAGAGCCACCTAATAAACGAATTTCATCATGACTAGAACACGTTAATAAGTATGGAATAAATTATCTATGGTCCGTGGAGTAGAATAATTAGGTGAATGACAAGATAGTGCCATTGAAACACTACCTGCTTGAGCAACGAAAGCATTAGGAGTATTCACCAACCTTGAGTTGGAATTCAGCAGCTTCAGGAGTTGATCAATATGCTCCTTGTCGAGGGGAACCAGGCCTGCCTTATGTGTAGGATGATTGAACCGACTTTCATGAGATCCCTTCTAATTTGTTGGTTTGAAGCTTAAAGCAAGTTTCACGTGTGTGACGAGGCTTATCTCACTAATTTCACCAAACACAAGGCCTATCATCAAGTTTTTTGATATTTTTTGGCCAACACTTTGCCTGACAATCTAGGTTGCCAAAGCTTCTTTTTTTGAGCAAGACAATGGTGACTCTCCTCATGGTGGACCTCAAAGAAGACTTCTCCAAGCGATGGAGGGGTGTCAACCCACAATCCTGGCTCTAACTCCATCAAACTCCATAGTTGCGCCAATAATTAATTTAAAAATATATTTATCTCTACGATTTTTTAGTGATTACAATCTTTATTGGGATTTCTACTCATAATCATTGAAAAGATCTAAATCTTGCCACAGATGTTCCAAAGAGTTAAAATACTTAGTGATACTATCCTCACATTTATAGATTTTTTCAAGCTTCAAGGTTATTCATATACCTGAGATTTATTTCCCAACTTTGAGTACAGTTAGTTGATATTGTCTGTAAGCTCCTTTGCCATGATGTTACAAGTAGTTGGAGTTATGTCCTTCTCCATCAAGTTCACCAACCATGTCAACACTATTGAGTGCTTCACATTCCATGTTGGATAAGTTGGATTACTCTTTTTAGGTTCCTTCTTGTTTCTGGTTAAGTAGCCAATTTTCCCCTACTACTAATATACATGTGCTTAGATTGAGACTAACGCAAATAATTCTCTCCAGTCAATTTGATAGTGGTGATCTGAATGGAGTGGGAATTTGAGGTACGGGTCTGAGCAATAGCAACGAATTTATGCAGGCCTGTAGGGTTTTTTATAAGCTGTTCAAGAATGCTAATTATCTTAGAACATCAGACATGATGATAGAGAGATAGAATAGGTAGGAAAAATGGACTAGTTCCAGTAGGATTCTAGTGTTTAGGTTTTCTGCAAGTTTATTCGCAGCTAGGGTTACCAGGAATAGATTCTTGCTCTGGTACCACATGAACATGAATTGTAAGGGTTCTCTATTTTTATATATTCGTAAGAGTACAAGGTTTCTATATCTATAACTATACAACCATTTAAATAAGGAAAAAAATCCTGGAAAATAAAGGTTAATTGACAACTACAAAAGGGCTATTCTAGGAAACTAAATCACCCCAATTCTGGCCTAATTGATTACAATTCAATCACATACTCAACAAAGTTATTTAAAGTCCCTATTTATAGAGCGAGATGCATATCTAATCATAACAATCTTCTTAATTAGGGGCATACATATAATAGTCTTATATTAAATACTATATTTATAAAATATTTACTACTCCGCCCCAAGCTGATAATAAATTCAACTAAACCAAAAGATTACTAGATATCCTTGACATTTTTGCAAAAAGGGGAACGTCACTGGTAGGGGGAAGCATAGCCGGTAGGAAGGTGACAGGGTATAGATATGTTCCTAATGTTTACAATTTTTAGCATACAAGTCCTTAGCATTTTGAGCTTGACATATTGGCTAATAGTTATTCAATAGTTATAAAATTGACCCTTAATATATTAGAACTTTGTAATGCACTTCCTAAGGATTTTCCTGCAGTATAAATAAGTTATGATCGTTGTCTCTTTGAAAATTAATTCTAAAGCTGTTATTAAGTACCATCCAAATAATGGTTGTTATGTTCATGGGTTTCAGCATAAAGAGTTAACTTATAATTGCCATATTTATTTGAATTTTTGTGAAAATCTTAAGGGTGGATTCGTGTTGTTAACTCCATCAGAAATAAGAGCTGAAGATGGAGCTCAAAAACAGCAAGAAGTGCCCATGTATCAGGGAAGACTTCACCTAAAATAGCAGGAACACATAAGAAATGGGAAACAACAATGGTTGGAAATTCTTGTGACAGGTAGCTGAGGAAGAGACAATACTAGAAGTCATCTGAAACTGAGCAGCGGTGCTGGTCATCTAAACATTGTCCTGAATACAGAGGACTCGTTGAGAATAACAAAAGGAGTTGGCTAAGCAAGATGATACTCTAATAAAGCGAAAAAATTGAAGAGATGTTTGGAAAAATTTACTAACAACTAAGTAAAAAGGTGGTTGGAGAGGATCACATGCCGTAAGAAAAAGTTTAAACCGGATGGTATTTGCTACTAAGATTTAAGTTTTTCCTTGAAGAAAGTCGAGGGAGAATAATTGGGGTATATAGAGGTTGAGCTCTTTGGAAGAACTTCCCTAGAGGGAGATATTGGCAGCTAATTGATGAATAAAGGATAGATAATTGCATTGATATTATGTGAAAAGTGAAAGTAAAGAGAAGGAAAATAGTGCTAGTATTTACATAATGTCTTAATTGATTCAACTATAAGGCCTCTAAACCAAAAAAAAAAAATCTATAAGGCCTACGTCGAAGGATATAAAAGTAATTAGATTGCATCTTTATCATGGTTTGACGAGAGTTGCATATTACAGTAAATCCCTATATTTCTAATTAGGAGGATATGTATAATATATATCCTTACTTAATACTAAATTTCTAAGATATTGCAGAGTTATAGTTCTAGATTTATATTTGATCCATATTTGAGTCTCACCCAACTTTTATCATTTTAATTGAATGGTTTCTTGGTGTGATATATCTGAATTTTTATGTGTAGGAAGTCCCATGTTCAATTCATGCTGCTCTGTGACTTGATATGATCTTCCTACACTAATGTGATGGTGCGTATTTGACAGCATTTGATCTACTCTTGAGCTGCACAAATAACCTAAAATTTTGAGTTGGATAGCTTCTTAATAACCATCCATTTTCTTGACTATCTTTAAGTTACACATAATATTTAAATCATTATATTCATTATTTCTTTTAATCATCAATTTTACATGATTAGTTTGATTTTCCGTACTTATTATACTTGATAGTTGATTATTATTTGCAGTCATGTGGTTGGTTAACATTTTTGAGTAATATAACGTTTATATGTCTTATAAATGAGTTGATTGAATTGGAACTAAATAGTGTATTAGTTTGTTTAGATTCTGTAGATTATAGGGTAGTATAACAACTTTGATACAAGACGTGACAAATATTGAAAATGATGGCATGATTCTCAAATATGAATTTGGATCATAGGCATTTCTTTTGTGGCCCCTTATATTAGGCCTTATCAACCAGTATTAGAATACTTGTTCTTTTCTTCTTTGTTTTTTTTTTTTTTCTTTCCTTGTATACGGTAATATGATATAATATGATGTTTGGAGGATGGTACAAGGGTTTATCCTGTAAGAGGTTGCGGTAGATAATAGGGAGTTGTTATTGTCATAAACAGTGTCCTACGGGAGCGAAGACTAGCCACTGATCTAGATATGCTAGAACTCACGTAGAATTCATTAATCCTCAGGGTAAATTTCTGTAGTTGTTTCTTGATACACGTCAACTGCTCTACTGTTAACTGTTGAAACTGCTATTACTCTCTCTCCCTCTACTGCATTTCTAGTTTTGCTTAATCTCAGATTCATTTCTTTGAATGGGCTTAAAACTTAAACAATTATGGTCAAAATATCATTGCTTAATATACTTGTATCTGGATAAATATTGTTTATCTCCTTTTTCAGGTACAAATACTGGCTTATATGCACACAACCTCATCAAACGGTGTGTGGATATTTTACTGGATAGCGAATGTGTACCTGACCCAGTTGAAGTACTTGATAAAGCTGTTGCACTTGCACAATGTCCTGGTTCTTGTACAGCTCTGATTGCTTTTTTTGATGGTGAGGTAGGATTCTAGCAGAATATTTCATATCATTTGTTACAACTTTGCTGTTCAACTGAGTTTACATACTTTGAAAGAAGAATTGGACCAAATCACTATTTAATAAGCAAGAAGTTTCATGTTTTCATATTTTTCTATAAATTTCATAGTCCAGATATTACACAATTTCTGTGATCGAAATTTATGTGGTGTTTCTTGGAAGGTCCTGCTCCATACCAGGCACATGCATGAAAAAATCATGTTAATAACCAACCATGCAATCTCATGTGAATACAATAACTTGTGAGGTATATATATATTCAATATGTATGCTCTAGTGTTCAAAAGGGTATGAAGCAAATTCCTCCAATCCTAAAGATGGTAAGATTGAGTAGTAATTTGCAACTTATGTATCCTTCTAGGATGCATGTTAGTGCCAATGAACTTCTTGTTGGGCTGGCAGGAGATATTTTTAGAAGTTAAGAAACATCTGCTCAATATAGCTGATATAATTCCGATTTCCAAAAGAATAGTTGTGGATTTTCAATTTAGCTGATATAACTCCTATTTCCAAAAGAATGGTTGTGGATTGTTGAAGAGTTTAGATTTTCGGTACTTACTACTGGTACTACCATCATGTGTATTCTATATTCTTATATTATATCTTATATAGGAATACTACTCCTATAGTTAATGTTATCTATAATCTCTTCCATTATATTATCATTTGTTTGTATAGAATTATATGCAGATATGCCTACGTTCTGATTTTTGTATCTAGATCTAGGAGTAGGTCTTATGGCTGAGTGACCTTAAACATTTCTTTTGTAATGTGTAAACCCGCAATTACTATCTTTGAAAGTGCACTGGATAAATTCATGGGTGCACATGATAGTCCCGCTAAGCATATGATGTGATAAATCACTTGACAAGTTGGCGATTCAAAGTCAGGAGATGAGCTTAACCCAAGTGGTCATTAGGGCCTCTCACATAATGCAAATCCAGCCCCCTTGGACACTTGAAAAATAGTTGAAAAGCCTGCAACTCAAGACTTTTAGTACTTGAAGACACTTGGGGAGTCCCACCCACCACCTGAACAACCCCTAAGGGGCAAAAATATTGAATGTGTACATTATTGCTCTCTCTCTTTTACTTTTTCTTTCACATTTATGAAAACTTATTTTCACATAATATAGATAGATTCTGTCTGGAAATCCTAATGAACCTAAAAAAATGATAATTATTGCTGCAATATGCAACTCTAGTTTTTTTTTTACCTAAGGAACCACCTTGGAATCTACTGCCAAATGACCACACTGCTGGTGCAATCACTGCTGAAGCCTCGTTCTAGCATTGGTGTTGGAATCACCGTGGTTGTCTCATCTTCCTTTGTCTTCTGTCTTACCATTGCTATCGGAGTCTGTAATTGATGTTTCATCTTCCTTCTTCTTTCTCATTACTGCAGTTGGAATATACTGTTGTTGCCTTTGTTCTACCTCCCAATGCTTTTGGAATCTACCACATGTGCTTCTATTATACCTCCCACCATTTTTGAAATTTATTGTTGATGCCCACCATTGCTAGAATCTAGCTTGTGTTTGTTTTTCCTCTCTTCCAACTTTGGCCTTTAACCAGTATTCTCTATTTACTAGGTTCCATACGTGGCATTAGAACAACAAAATAATCTTCTGAAAAATAGGGATTTATATGTGTGTGTGTGTGTGTGTGGTAGAGATAGATAGATGCTACAAATCCTTATACTAATTTTTGATTTGATTGTCTTTTATTTCCATGATGACTTGGTGTAGTAATTGAAAAAGGCAGTATTGACAATTGCTTGAAAGGAGGGTTAGAGAATTATCTTAATTATTCAGTGTTTAGTATCAATATTATGTATCTTGTATAAAAATATTACTCTTGCAGTGAAACATTCAATTTATTCTATTTTGGTTTATGATTATATTTTCTATTATCATAAAAAAATGAGTCAAACCTCATTAATAACATTCCTAAGTATCACGATCTTTGTATTCTAGGATGTAGACTGATAACTGAACCATATTAAACCTCATGTACATCCTTTCCCCCTCTCTTTTGTCCTTTTAGTTTCTCATTCTATCATGAGACAAGTGATTAAGTGTCTGTTTGGTTGAGCTTTTGGAGGGTGAATAAGCACTTTTTTCCACCGCAAAAGCTTTTTTTAAGAAAAATAAGCGTTTGGCTGTAAAATGAAAAAGTATTTTTTTAGTAGATATAGCTTTTTTGGCAGCTAAAATACAACTTTTTAAGAAGTTCAAATTTAGAGCTTCTCAAAAAAACACTTTTTTAGGTAAATTTTTCATATCAATTAATGAACCTATTTTTTAGTCCCTTTTACCCTTATGTTTTACACATAATTCCCACAATACCCACAAACACATCTTCGCGTTTATTTTGAGATTTATATAATATTATTTGACTTTTTTTATATGTTTTAATATTTATTTTTAATATTAGTTTTACTTATGTTATAATCCATACAAAAGATTTGGTTAGATATATTTTCATTTATGTTTCATATGGTTTAAAATTATATAATAATTAATATATTGTGCTTTGCATATTGTTTAATATATTTTAAATAATATTTATATTTTAAATAATTTTTATTACAAAATAAAATATAGTTAAAATTAAAAGTGCTGTTTATTTTTATATTGCCAAACAGTCTATTATATGAAACTCTTTTAAAAAAGCTCCTTTTTAAATAACAACCAAACAGTCAATTAGTTTCTTAGAAAAACTCTTCTAAAAAAAGTTCTACTGATAAAAGCTTTACTGACAATAGATCTACTGATATAAGCTCATCCAAACAGGCACTAAATCTAAAGATTATGAAGAAAGATGCAATCGCTTTTATTAGAGAAGTTGGGGGTGTTAAACAAAATTTGAAATCTTTTGGCACGAGTATACAAAAAATTATGAGGAGATTGGATCCCTATTATGGTGTTTTTGTTAAGAATATTCTAGAGAGATCGACTTTGAGTATGAGAGATGGGATTCTTACGAAGACTAGATTGAGAATCTTGGTGTTAGGAGCAGTTGAATGCCCAGAAGAAGCTGCTGGCTTAGCTTGATAGAGTCTTAAAAAAAGTTCCATCTATAGGGACCTCATCAGGGATCTCACAAGAGATGGCACTCCAGCTTGAATTGCAAAACCCTTTTGACCTTCTGTCCATTCAGTACAAATATGCTGATTTAGAATTAATTGTGTACATCAATATTAATGGTAGGATTCAGAGGTGATAAATGTAATATTCTTACTTTTTGGTTGCAAGGCAATTTATAACCTCTCTTGTCATTTTGTTGTCATCAGGCTCTCCGTGTGGATAATATTGGAGACTCAGGCTTTCTGATAATACGAAACAGCACTGTCTACAAGAGATCTTCTCCCATGGTCCATGAATTTAACTTTCCATTGCGGATTGAGAGGGGAGACGATCCCTATCAACTCTCAGAGGTATTATGCTCCTTAATTGTCCAAGTTAACATTTTGCTTTTTCTCTCTTAAATCTTAACCAGAATGTAAACTTTTAATTTTCTCACAACACAAAATCTACAAAATATTATCCAAGTTTTAACTTCTCCATCTTTGTTAATTCAACTATTCAAGACAAGGCGTGGCGAGAATAGATCAAAACTTCTGTGCATGCACAGACATTCTCTCATAAATAGCTTATGCAGTGAATCTACTGTAGCCATTGAGCGCTGCTCGTCACTGCATCTTGGGACTTTTATGCATGTAACCCTTGCTATATTTTAGTTGAAGTCTTGATGTTATTACCAAATGATTCAAGATTTTAGGTTCTCATATGTGAGGCATTGGTGTAGGAATTAGGAGATTATAAATTTAAATTGTTCCTTTCTTGGGAGTTTTTTTTATGTTGCAAAATCACACTATACCTTTGAGTTTTAGGATATGATTAGTCATTGTAAGCAAAACTTCAGGCAAACTTTTCATCTCTCTGCATTTCTAATTTACGAAATTTCTGTTCTTCCACTTGATTTCGGTACTCCTTACCCTGCTCTTCATCACAAACATTCTCTCTCTTTCCAAGTAAAGCAGTACTTTTTAACTTAAAATCTTGTTCTTGATCATTTCCTTGGATTCATAAGGAATGAGTCCTATATATACTTGTTTACAATTATGCATTCATTGCTAATTTATTTAAGTATTTTGCATACATTGTCTTTCATGAAACATAAGTTGGCTCCTTCAAGCACACAGTAGGAATTGAATATTGATAGGTAGATTTGCTAGAAACCATCTTCCATACAGTAGAGATACACGACACTAAATTTGCAAGTTTAGAATGTTTATCCTTGGGTAGAAAGAAGGGGAGCTGAGGGATGGGTTGTGCATGATATTGTACCAATTTTTTGCTGACATGCCGTAGTGCCCTAATCTGGGGATGATTCTGTATAATTGTGCTTAATATTTTTGTTCCAGACATACAAAATTGATCTGGATGAGGGTGACATCATCATCACCGCTACTAAGGGTCTTTTTGACAATCTTTATGAACAAGAAATATGTTCAATAGTCTCCTTGTCACTGGAAGCGGGTTTGAGATTGCAGGTATGAACTCTCAATATCATGTTCCCGAGAATAACGCCTAAGATTGGCTGTCAAACTCAAACTTGCTTGCTTTTCATTATCTGTTTAACTAATTGTCTAAATTGTCCTGATTCTGAAAACTAAAGTTATTTGTTGTCATCTATTAGGAAGTTGCAGAATTGCTGGCCACAAGAGCACAAGAATTTGGGAAGTCTGCTACTGCGAGGACTCCATTTGCAGATATAGCCCAGGCAGCTGGTTATGTGGGATATACCGGTGGCAAGCTTGACGATGTCACTGTCATTGTCTCTTTGTTACAGAAACGGAACAAGTCTGTCTCAAACTTATTATTCTAAGATTGGTTGTGTAAAAAATCATCCTCGTGTATATATTGGAGACTTAGTAAACAATGCTGTTAAGCACTCAACATAGATGTTAATGGATTATGATGATGGGTAGCACGTATAGATTAGTTAGCGCCTAAACCACGAAGTAATTCGTTTGCATTCAAAATTTCTGAAAATGTACAAGATAAACCCCAAATATCAAAATTGAGTATGCTTACAAGGGCATCTTTATTTTTTTCTGGAGCTTCAAATATAAAAGGAGATAAAAGAAACACCAAATAAAACAAAGCAAGATTTTAGTGTACACCGTATGAAGGAGCAGGCAGAAAAGGAAATGGTGCAACAGAAGCATATGCAACAGGTGGGCGTGGTCGTGCTTGTTTGACAGCAGTACATGACCCTTTCTTCGACATCTGGTTGTCACTTCTGCTGTCTTGGATTTTGGATTCTTCCCAAGAAGATGATACCTCCTTTTTTAATTGCTCTTCTGCTGGCAATTGCTCATCATCCAACTTCCGGTGTAATAGTAGCCCAGACATGAAGACAGGAAGATACAGAAGGCTTGCATGGAACATCCTCTTTGCCCTCGCCATTGTTCGCTCTCGATAGAATGAAAATGCTGAAGCACTTATTGCCAGGGTCAGCAGTGATGATTCAAAACAAAACCACCCAGACGCCACACCCCCTAAAATGACATAGGTCAGAATACAGGGAGCATTCAGTGCCGTCATATATGTATATTGGATATTGATCCTTGGTAATCATCTTCATATCTAATGCCCTACAAGTTGTACTTACGTTCATCACAAACACACATCTGTATACATACATGTACCAAAGTTGAACACAGAGAAAGACCCCTCGTCCGAGTTGCCACATTTTCCTATTCCATGCTAACTCATGTTGGCATAAATTCTTAAATTCAATTAAATTTAAAAGAATTAGCTGCTAAATTAATTATTTATACCAACTCTTGCAATTACTTTATTCTTATACTTCAAGCCTCTTTATACTTCGCCAATCAATTGTTTAATTTACCATTATCAATTACTTATTGGTAAGTGTTAATCATTAATATAGGTAATTATAATTATTAAAATCCTATAATATTAAAGTTATCTCCTCATATTCCTTTCTTTTATATGTATATAGTAAGAAGATGAACCTTTCATCATTATATGTCACCAAATTCTCCTATATTTTTTCTAGTTATTTTTTTCCCTTTACCATTCTGCTTTCCCTTTTCCCTTTTAATTGTGTTCACTTCTATATTTGCATATTCCATTAAATTTCATAAATATAAAGATGGAGGATGCAATGCATACCAATACAAGCCATAATATCAACGAACAATTTATCCTCTTATTTTCTGTTAGGTAAATATTTATATTCTAATATATACACACACACAAATATTTATGTATGTATGTAACATATTGTAATAAAAAAAGAAAAGGTGCTTTTATTGATGTGTTTCTATATAAATTACAGTTACATATACATACTAGTTAATCAACAACTAATTAGCAAATTGCCGAATGAGATCCCTATAATCAAGCCTTGAGATATTGAAATAGCTACACAATCTTATTTATCTTCTAATTATTGAACATTACTTAATACAATGCTTTTCTTCTAGTCACGTGTTTGTTAACGTTATTAATTTGTGTTTTTTAATGTGAAATTTCTTTTATTTTTATAGTAAATATCTCTCTTAAGCATTTTGCTATTAATTTCTGTTTATATCTCTTTTATCTTAAAATATTTACTTCTATTTACTTAATCTTTCCTTTTGTATATTAAAGTTTGGTTGAAAATATTTTAATAATATTCTGATATTTTAAATTGAATATATTTTAATAATATTTTCTTTTCAATATATTTTAATATAAAATTTTATAAGAAATAGCATTATAAAATATTTAATATTATTTTGAAAATATCAGTTCAATGAAATAATATCATATTTACTAGTTAATGAGCTCAGAAATTAAACCAAGCAGGACAATAAAATGAAGTATTTTCAATCAGAATATGGAGCAAACTAGATAACTTAAGTATAAACAACAGTTACCATATCAGTGAATTATATATGTTCGTGCATGAGGTTTTTAAAATTGATGCAACTGTCTAATAAAATGAATGTTTTATAAGTTATGAGAACAGGAAAAACTAACAGAAGAAGGCCAAGTAAAGAAACAATTTACAGAGATAAGAAAGAGGGGCTTTTCCAGAAAAAGAAAAACTTACAGTCATAGGCTAAAAAACCTAATGGAACCAGATACAAACAGTTCCTCAAAGCCACAGCAGCAGTCCTCTGACCAGAAGCATCAGCAAGAGAGAACATCTTAAACCTGAACTTATAACAAATAATAGAAACATTGTAAATAAGAAGAAACGCCAAGGAAATGACTTCGGAGATCTTGGATAATCATTCACGCACACAAATATCTCACTTCCCAGCAAATTTTCAACATCAAATTGCCTTGATCCCCATATCACCATCATTACACACTTTTTTTTTATTGATTTAATTAGGAAAGTTTGTTCCAACATCCTAGCAATGTTAATTCTGTCTATTAACTGAGACAACTAGATGAAAACTAAATGACAAATAGAAAAGAAAAAAAAAACTAATTAATTTCAGACATGATTCCTTTCATTAGCAGCATATCCACATACCCTCCAGCGGCATAATCATTGCGACAAATATATGCAAGGGCCATAAAATGGGGTATTTGCCAAAAGTAGAGAGCAGCAGGAAGAAGCATTGCATTGAGTGAAACCTGGCCAGAAGCTGCAGCCCAGCTGAAAATCAAGAACAGATATTATGAACCATTGAGCCAATACAATAGAACAGTATGTAAACTCTTTATTTAAACTAGTTGTTCAAGATGAGTAATTGTACGTCAAGAAAGCATATTTGACAAATACTTGGACCAGTGACTAAATATAACATCAACATCTTTCCACTCAATGAAATTTATAATCCTTTTTTAAGAGAAAAGCATGCTCATATCACTACTTATATCTCTAAACTCACAAATGACTAAATTCGATCTTTAGGCAAGAAAGATCGTAATGTAATAAATGACAAGACTGGTGATATTACAGAGTTAGTTGACCAATTAGGCCCCGGGCTCTCTTTAAAGACTTCGCTAAGCTTTTGACATAGAGGTTGTGACAATTAAATTGTTTCATAAAGCTAACATGTTCATAATAGCAGTCTATGTGAACACTCTCTTGGAATTTGGGATGAAAATACTTAAACGAGGGACTTAGGAAGACAAATAGATAGAAACCAGTTTTATAACTACCTATCTGAGAAAATTGAGAGAATACTGAGCGAAATTAAAACTAGTGGACCGAATTACCCAAGCAAGGGTGGAACTGCACCAACTACAGCCCCAACCCATGTGTTAACTGGATGGATCTGCTTCAATGGTGTATAGACAAAGGCATAGAGAATAAGATTAGAAGCAGCAAGCCCAGCTGCCAACATATTAGCCTGCAACAATCTAATCTATGAGACCAACATAAATCATTATGCTCGAATCTGATTAAGCATAAAGGGTCAATAGTTATCATCACCTTGCTAGCAAGTATAGTGGTGCCAGTCAAACCAGCAAATGATGCCCAGTAAACTGCATGAGGTACTGTAAGTCGCCCTGAAGGCAGTGGTCTGTTTCTCGTACGTTTCATTTTGGCATCATTCTTGATCTCAAACACCTAATAACATGGAACAAGCAATAGATGAGTTGATAAGTCAAATCTACGAATCCATGGTTTCAAGGAAAACCGATGTATTAATCTGCACCAACTACTTGAAAGAGCAAGCTCGATATTCTAAAAATGAGCACTAGAATTAGAAAAATGCATCTGTTCATTTATACAGCAGTGACAATAAACCCAGATGTCCAAAGGCCTTTAGTTTAGATTTTTGTTTTCTCAAGCTTCCTTTAAGTAAAGCAAGAAGAAAGGAAGTCGTGTCATCAGAGGTTAAAAGCATTTCCAGATAAGGGAACCACAAGCTTCCATATGGTAGAGTTAAACATCTTTCAAATCCAAACAGACAGTCTCCAGCAAAAAGTCGTTGAATTTCAAAATGACTAAGAAAATTGCTATGGATCATGACACTAAGCGAACATCGTCTGCATAAAAGATTGCTCCTATGATCCTTAAACCTTGCTTCTAGGGATTAAAGTGTCACTTGCTCTAATTTTTCAAAAGTCATTCACCAAAAATATACCTTGTTTTTTGAAGTCCAGCGTATCGAAACGGATATGAAATTTGAGAAATTGCAAAAGAAAAGGGGTGAGAGGGTGGGGTACCTGATTGAAGGAGTTAGCAGAAGCAGCAACCAACATAGTACCAGCACAAGTGTAACAAAGCCCTGCAATATCAACAATCCCTTTTCCACTCCCAATAACATACCCCGTTCCAGATGTTGCAACCACTAGCATACTGAAACAGAAAAAGAACACATATTTCAATTCAGGAATCAGATAAAAGAAGAAGAAGAAGAACGATCAAGGACCTGAGGCGGGCTTTGGAAAGCTCCCAATAGCAGCGACCGTAGTGGACAGCAGAAGCCAAGATGGATGGTAGGCCGACGGCGGCGGAAGGAGGAGGAGAGGATAAGGAGGAGGAGAGTGGTGGAATTGCATTGGTGGTGGAGTAATTGCTAACATAGTAATAGCGAGAAGAAGGCGAGCGATTAACAGATTTAGATGAGAAACTCCTCCATAGAGATTCGGAGTTTCTCCACATCATTGCATTGAGATTCAATTCACGAAACCACAGATCACCCAACACCCTTCTTCCTCTTGCCTCAATTTCACACCTGTATTCCTATTTCTCTGACCAATTATATATAATACTAGCAGATGTGTTATGCGCAAATGCGCAGTGATATAATGCACACTTAATTTAAATTTAAGTGTATTTAACTATTTTTCTTACTAATTGCAATATATTAGGTATAAGCAAAATTTTATAGCATATCAGTTATTTTATTTCTATTCCTACTTTTTCTTACTAATTTTAGCTTTTAAATTCACATTTTCTTAAATGAAGTTTGGTAATTTTTTTGTAAGTAGTATTATTCTATTTTACTTATGTATTATTACTTTATCTTAGTTATTTATTTATTATGTATCTAATTTTTTAATCACATTTTATTTATTTATTTATCTCCTAAAATCTTTTTGACACGTTTGCTTAGCTTTTTAAGTTTTTTAATCTTTTGACCTGCCTCTTATTTTTATTTCTGTAACCTGCATCATTTGTTTATTGTATCATATGCATATGGGTCTATCAAAAACAGTCTCTTTATTATGTAGGAGTAAGGTTGCGTATTACCGGACCTTCTCAGATCCCGCTTCATTACGAGATTTCGGATTGGGTGATGATGATAATAATGATGAAAATGACGACGACAACGACGACGACGACGTATTTAACTATTTATGTTTAATTTAATTATAAGAGTATTTTTAAACATGTTATATTATTTATTGTATAAATAAATATTGTGTAATTTAAAAATTTGTAATAAAATTATAAATATTTAAAATTTGAAATTTATATTAATAAAGTTAAAATTTGTTATATTAAAAATATATAAGTTAGAATATTAGAAATGAATAAGTAAAATTAGCAAGTAAAATCTGGAATGAAGAAATAAAAAATTTAGGAAATCTATAGTATAACTTATTTGTTATAAATAGATAAAGTATACAAAGTAAATACAAATATTATAATAACAGAGTAAAAAGTAAAAAATATATATCATCAGAAAAAATAAGTTAAATTTTGTTATAATGAATTAAATATTTTAATTAATTAAAATAATGAAATTAAAAAATTTACTGGGGTAACATGTCATATTATTTAAATTTTGAAATCTATATTAAGAAAGGAATTAACAAGGATAAAATTTGTCATATTTTTATTTCTATTATTTTTTTATTTTCTTCTCATTATTATTAAATATATTTTCTCATTAATTTATTATTTTTCTTATTATTTATTATTATTATTATTATTAATTCTGTACTTAAGTATATATATTATTAAATTTAATAAATATATTAGTTATGTTGATTATTATGATTAAATTCTTTATTTTTATTAATTTTCTTCTTATTATTGGTAATTTTATTAATTAAATTTATTTCTATTATAATTATTAAATTGCTTATTATTATTATTATTAATTTTCTTCTTATTTTATTAAATTTATTATTGTCACTAATTTTATTATTCTAATTATTACTAATAATAATTATTATTAATTTTTAGTTGAGTATAAATACTAATTATTATTAATATTATCAATATTATTATTGGTATTAATTGTACAAGTTTTATTAATTACGTTCATTATTATAATTATTAAATTCTAAATTATTATTAAATTTCTTCTTATTATTATTAAGTTTATTTTACAACAAACACATTACATCATTTATTTCCTAGATTTTTTCCCATCACAAATTTTTATTAACAAATTTGAGTTATTTATTTTTAATATAATGAAAAAATCAATAATAAAATTCCTATTTATTAATTAACAATAACGAAAAAATCTATAAAAAGAAAATAATTAATTATATATATTAAATTTAAAAATTTTTAAATTAAAAAGATGCGGTAGTTTTGAATTGTTTTAGTTTTTTTGAAGATAAAATTAAAACTATAATAAAAAAAGAATTTATTTAAAATTTGAACAATTTTTATTTTAATTCATCAATTATACTATGACTTTATTAAAAAAATAAATTAATTTGTAAAATCTTAATCATTGCTTAATAAAATAAATATAAATATAAATATAATTATAATTATAATTATAATTATGTGATTAGTAATTTTATAAAAAATTTAAATTAAAAAGAAAAATACATGAGTGAATGGATGGGTGTGCATTTCGAACGCACGGTGGTGCATTTTTAAATTTAACAAAAAAAGCAAAGTTTAAAATTTTAATAACTTTAATGTAAAGGAAAATAAAATTATAATGATACTATAATTAATTTTATAAAAATTTAAAATTTAAAAGATCCACTAATTTTGAAATAGTTTTAATTTTTATACTACTTTTTTATAATTAATATAAAATTAGTTATATTATTATAAATATTTATATATAGATATAGTAAATGCACGGGCATGCATTCAAAATGCACACCCGTGCATTCATTAATGTACTATATAAATAAATATATATAATTATAAATATATAAAATAAATAATTATATATAAGTATATATATTTATTTATATAATTATAAAATGTATATAAATATATATTAATTTAATAAAATTGAAAATTATCTATTAAATAAATTTGTCTAACACGGTAAATTAGATTTTAATTAGTTAATTAATCATAGTTTAATTGAATAATTATATATATATTTATATTTGTATTTACACAAACACGTTACATTATTTATTTCCTAAATTTTTTCCCATCCCAAATTTTTACTAACAAATTTGACTTATTCATTTATCATAAAATTCCTATTTATTAATTAAGAACAACGAAAAAGCCTACAAAAAGAAAAAAATTAATATTAATTTTTATGATTAAGTAATTGTTAATTATGTAATTATTATTAGTTATAATGGCGCGAATGAAATGCAGAGTCGTCTTCTTTGCGCGCCTGTTTTCCTACTTTTCTCTCGCTGAACTCTCCTTTCATAATCGCTAGTTTTGTTCCAAGTTTTCAGAAAATCTCTCAAGTAAGTTTAAATTTTCATTAAAAGCTTGATATTTGCGGACATTTTAGTTATTTATGTTTTTGTTTCTCTTTATCCCTCCATTTTCGCAGGTTCTTATTTTTTAGGTTTCTAAAATTGGTCGTATTTGTTTGGATATTTTTTGCAATTTTGACGCCATTATGCCACCAAAATTGAAGAAAAGTGCACTCCAAATTGAAGCTGAGTTGAGAGATGAAATGGTTGTAGATATTATAGCCTATTATGAGGCTCCTTTTCTTATTTATACGGCAGAAGAAGGGTTGAGGTATGCCTTTCTGAAAAATAGACTGATTCTCGCACCGTGATATTTTAAATTTGAAGTGTTAAGAGATATTGGATTAGAAGATAAAGTGATGACATTGGCTAATAGAGGCGATTAAGGACGATTTGTTTAGATAGATTATGTCGTTTTTCTTGAACTTACATTAGAGTTCTTTACTTCCTTGAAGTTTGAATCAAATAAACTTAGGAAATTTTGGTTTAGACTACAAGGTCAGCTCTGTAGTTTGGATGAAAAGTTGTTACGTCAACTTTTCGAGTTTTCTATTTCTAAGGTAGAAGGTTGTCATCAGAACTTCTCAAGTATAATTTATTGGAGGTTTTTAACTAATTTGCCTGAGTTTGATCCTCACAATGCAGCCAATTCTCACATTTTGTATGCTGATCGGCTATTACTGCATAAATTCATGTGTCATACTGTGTTTGGTAAAATTCAGAGCAATAAATGTTCTGTCAAGGAATTGTCCTTATTATTTTGTATAGAAGAAATGATTAAACCTACCATGTTCTCTCTTTTCTCGCAGTCTCTCATTCAAAGTGTGACAAAGAAGGGGACATCCTTAGGAATGGATTATTTAGCTACTATTTTGGCCAAGCATTCTCATATTGACGTTAGTGAACTAACCTCTCTTCGTCGTGAGTATTTTGATGTGCCATATTTAAGATGCACGGAAATATTGTGGCATGATAAGATGGAGCTTTGAGATACTCAAACACGTACTGCAGTGAAGTCCAGGTTCTTAGGGGAGGGTTTTAGTTCCACAGTTGCTCTAAGCTCGTACGAATCAACTGAGGAAGAAGACGCGCCAAAGGATTGGCAAAAAGTATACGTCTTGTTGGTTAACACTCACAAGAAGACACAAGAGAAACTTAATAAGATGACTGACAATTACAAGAAGACATAAGAGAGACTTAATAAGATGGATGAACAAATGGAATTGATCGCCCTTCAACAGTGAAAGCTGGAAAAGAAAATGGACAAGGCTTGGGAGATCCAGGGACTTGACGTGCCATCTCCACCTCCATTGCCTCCACCCTCTTCATAAGTTTTAAAAAATTTCTCATTTCTTGTGTTTTGTTTAGTGTATTTGTTTTTTGGACGCTTGTAATAGTTTTTTTACTATGGATGCGTATTTGTTTTGTGGTATGTTTTTTGCTTTTAGTAATTGTGTTCTTTGTTTGTGTTCAATGGCCACGTCGGCGTAGGGGTCAACGGATACTACAAGGTACACGACAGTTTTGGCTTTGGTGTGAGGAATGACAGCGGCAGGGAGCTGCTAGACTTTGCATCAGGACATAACCTGACGGTGGTTAATACTTTCTTTAAGAAGAAGGATGACCACTTAATCACTTTCCAAAGTGGAGGACGAAATACACAAATTGATTACGTTCTTGTACGTCAAAGGGACAGACGCAGTTGTAGAAACTACAGGGTGCTCCCAACAGAAAAAGTGGCGTCGCAACATCTATTATTAGTTACAGATGTTGCATGGAGAAATAAGACTAGAGAGCCTGTTAGAGCACAACGAGAAAGGATGCTCTGGAAAAATATCAACGGAGATACGACGGTAAACTTTCGAAATGCCATTGCTCTAGTTTCCGCGCTAGAACGCATAGGGGAGGCAGATGGTTTATGGACGGTCATGTATACAGTTATTCAAGAACAGGCAAAGGAGTTGATGGGAGTTACCTCTGGCAAAAGGAGAATAGATAGGGAATCGTGGTGGTGGAACGATAAGGTACAGATAAAGGTTAAGGCAAAGCAAGAAAATCTCAAAAGATTGATGACAACTACTGATGAGCAAGAGAGAGTTCAAAGAAGGGAAAACTACCGACATGCAAAATTAGAAGTTAAAAAAAAGCAGTCTCAGAGGCAAAAACAAAGGCCTATGAAGAGATGTATCAAAGATTGGATACTAAAGAAGGTGAACACGATATATATAAGCTCGCTAAGGCAAGTGTCAGAAAGAGTAAAGATATCGACACCATTAGGCATATAAAAGGAGAAGACGGGAGAACACTTTTGGGAGATTAAGACATTAAAGACAGGTAGGAAGCCTACTTTACCAGCTTGTTTAACGAGGTGCAACATGAAGGTACCGGTTTAGAGAGTCAAGAAGAAGAGTGACCCAAGGATACGCAGTGTGATGATGTTAGATGAATCTCTGAAGAGGAGGTGAAAGAAGCCCTTAGCAAGATGGGAGGAGAGAAAGCAGTAGGCACTGACAGATATCTATTGAGATATGGAAGTGTCTAGGCGAGGTGGGGGTACAATAGCTTACCACTCTTTTCAACGCTATCTTGCACACGAGGAGAATGTCGGAGGAGTGGAGAAGTAGTGTAGTAGTACCGATCTATAAGAACAAAGGAGACGCACAAGAATGTGGAAATCATAAAGGCATCAAACTCCTGAGCCATACTATGAAACTGTGGGAACGAATTATTGAACAACGATTGCACAAAATAGTAAAAGTGAAAGAGAATCAATTTGGATTCATGCCTGGGAGATCAACTATTGAAGCAATCCATCTATTACGACGGCTGATGGAGAAATATAGAGAGCATAGGCGGAGCTTACATATGGTCTTTATTGACTTAGAGAAGGCATATGATAGTGTGCCAAGAGAAGTCATTTGGAAATGTTTAGAAGCGAAGAACGTTACTAGTACTTATGTCAGGGCTATAAAGGATATGTACGAGGCCGCTAGAACATGTGTGCGCACGCCAGTGGGAGATACAAAGTATTTTCCGGTAAATATAGGGTTGCATTAAGGTTGAGCTTTAAGCCCGGTTCTTTTTGCGCTTATAATAGATGTCATCACGAAGGACATACAAGATGCGGTGCTGTGGTGTATGTTGTTCGCAGATGACATTGTATTGGTCGGAGAGACGAAAGAGGAAGTTAATAGGAAGCTAGAGATGTAGAGACATATTTTGGAGTCAAACGGTCTGTGGTTAAGTAGATCGAAGACCGAGTACATGGCATGCAATTTTGCACAGAGTTCAGAAGACGACGAACCAGAAGTTCAGATTGGAATTCACGCGCTAACCCAAACGGATAGTTTTAAATATCTAGGTTCTATCATACTAGAGGATGGAGATGTTGAGAGCGATGTAATTCATCGCATCCAAGCTAGATGGGTGAAATGGAGAGCGACAACTGGAGTCCTATATGATCGGAAATTCCACTACGACTGAAAGGAAAATTCTATAGAACTGCCATACGACCGGCTATGCTTTATGGCTCTGAATGTTGGCCTATGAGGGTGGCGCAAGTGCGAAAGTTTGAAGTAGCGGAGATGAGAATGTTGAGATGGATGTGTGGTTGTACGATGTTAGCTAGAATATAGGGTGTACAGAGAGAAGTTAGGCATCGCGACTATCGGAGACAAGCTAAGGGAGTGGAGATTGCGCTGGTTCGGACACTTGCGTAGAAGATGTATGACGGAACCAGTCAGGCGAGTTGAAAGGATTCATGTAGAAGGAACGCGAGGTTGAGGGAGGCCAAGGAGGACATAGGAGGAGCAGATCAGACTGGACTTACAGGCGTTAAATCTATGTAAAGATATGATATCCAATAGAAACAGTTGGATATCATATCTTTAGACTGCTCTGAGCACATAACATGTGATCTGAAGTGTGGGAGACAACGATATACAGTTAGACACTTAAAGTGGTCTAAAGTATTAAAGGTCATCCGTGTTCGACCTGTCATTCCTATATGTAGCCCTTCACGGAGTCGAAGGGCTATACCTTGGTTGTAGACACCTAGTTCAGCGGATAGTATGTCTGCCAGTCGACCGTACCTTCGCACGTCCACTTGCCCTCCTCCTGAAGCCCCACGAGGATACGACCTCTGCCTAGAATAAGTAGAAAACATTTAGGGTGGAATTAGAGTCTCCTATAAGAGGTTATTAGGTTCTACCTCTGCTGTAATAGATCGCCGATGTTCGATCAAGAATAGGTCATATAGGAAGTGTATATGTATATAAATATGTATGTAAGTATATATAGTATGTACCTAGTGTACTTCTATTTTATTGGTCTTTATTTTATTTTATTGGTATTTTTATTACGTTAAATTCTTCATCTCAATTTTTCTTTATCTCTGCTTATGCCAACTCACATATTTGCATCTTCATGTATGTATATATTTTCAGTTTCATGTGCATTCTATAGGTTGTAGTCCCCATGCATATACATATATTGTTATCCTTATACAGTGCTGTACGTGCATTGGTCTGCTCTGTTTGTTGTTTTGTTTGTTGGATGTGTTCTTGTGTTTGTTTTTGTTGCTTGTGTGGGTTTGTTTGTGTTGGTTTGTTTGTTGGTATTTATTTTTACTCTTATCTTAGCTGGGGGTCTATCAGGAAACAGTCTCTGTATCTCCATCGAAGATCCGAGCATGACTGCGTACATCTTACCCTCCCTATACCAGGGGAACGAATAATGTTTCGTACTGGCCGAAACGTGCCGTACTGGCCGATAAGCGAAACGGTATCCATTCCCTTGGTACCGGCCGTGAATACATGTAGCATCCGGACTTGGGCCGGATCGCTACTGTGCAGGGCCTCGGACCCTTACCGCCCATCACACCAAGGTATTATCCTCTTTGGTCAAGGGTGAGTCCACGACTCGAACTCTTAACCTCAAGGTTTTGTTCCACTTTAAGTGGACGCCTCTCACCATTGAGCCATATATACATCAGTGTACAGTCTGTACATATGGAAATCCTAATACAGGTACTATGCCAAAAACAATGTAAACTCCTAACTAGGTCATCCCCAAAATCTGGAATCTCAGCTGACCCACCTGTGTGCCATAGTCTCTTTCGCTAATCTGGGCCACACAGTCTCAGATAATCCCTCTCTGGAGCTAGGAGTCTAAGTCCCTCGGTCCTGAAAATGTAGCATGGGGGTCGCGTGATCACTTGAGGTCCTACGGGACG
Organism: Erythroxylum domingense; assembly: GCA_025594535.1. Taxonomy (NCBI): domain Eukaryota; kingdom Viridiplantae; phylum Streptophyta; class Magnoliopsida; order Malpighiales; family Erythroxylaceae; genus Erythroxylum; species Erythroxylum domingense. Next base: position 18,440,587 of record JANQBM010000005.1, on the reverse strand, counting down.
TAAAACACGGACTTACCTGGGCGATCCCTCGCTTAGGGGGCCCACATTAATCCCATATCGGTTGGAGAGGGGAACGAAGCATGCCTTATAA
>JANQBM010000005.1:18411235-18440396 GCA_025594535.1 Erythroxylum domingense | reverse complement strand
AAAAACAAAACCGTGAGAGCGCGAGGCCCGAGAGGCCGAGGCTCAAAGCGGACAATATCTGCAAGCGGGTGGTCTGGGCTGTTACAATACAGGTCGGTACTGGTTTCACAGCCGGTACCGGCATTTACCTGCCAGTATCCAAAATATCGGCCAGATACCGGCCGGTATTGTATTCCAAAATATTGGAGGACCAAAATGCAAAAAAAAAACCCTAAAAATCGTTACCGCCTACTACCTGCTCCATTTTTCTTCACTCTTTTGCTTCTTCATTCTCCTCCCGCACACTGCAGACCGCACCCAACCCAGTTCCACCTTCCACCTAACGCCCTCCGTACCAGTCGCTGCCGCCGCACCACTCCTTCATCTTCTTCGTCTCACACTCTCACTCTCATTGTCTCACACCCGTACCATCTCACTTCACTCACCCACCACACCATCGCACCACCACCGCACGTCCACATTGCTCGTCTTCTTCTTCTTCTTCTTTCGACATCGCCGCTGCTATTAGTCACCGCCACCGCAGTCGCAAGTTACTTTGCCGAAGATAGTGAATTATTTTGGGTGTATTTGCATTTTTTGCTGCTTAAATAATTTTTTATTGTGAATTTGTGATGGATTGGATGTTGGAGTTTGGATTTGTGAATGGGTTCTGTGAATTGAGCTGAATTGAATGAGATTTGGTGAGATGGTTATTGACAGTGGTTGGGTGGTGTAATCGATGTTGAATGGTTATTGGCTTATGGTGGTATATTGTTATTGTGAGTTATTGTCATAATATGAATTGATTGAATATTGGAGTTGAAATGTTGAATTGGTTACAAAATTACTGTGTATGATGGTATTGTGATTTGTGAATTGAATATTGGATTTTGAATGGGACATTATGGTTATAGTTTTATTTTGTAATTTGCGTGGTTGGATTAAAAATTGAAGATGTAAAGTATACATATATAACTGTATAATATATCAGTGGACTAGTTTGCAAATGTTAAAAATTTCAGGGATTATTTCATAAATATAAAAAATTACCCGAAACGGTAACCGGTATTGACCGGTACCGGTACAGTACCGTACTAGAATTTAATCCGGTATCGAGTCCGGAACGGTATTCGCAACTTTGCCCCATACCCTGCTTAAGCGAGAATTTGGGTATGTTTGGTTTGGTTTGGTTTGGTTTGTACTATATTAGGTTAGAAGTTGTTGTCTTTAAATTCTATCATAATAGTCCGAATAGGCAATTTAAATTGTAAATTATGTTAGCCTGTGTTGATTTTTGAGATAAAAATTTCATTTGAACTCTAGCATCACAAACAAAATAAGGTTTAGCTAGTATGATTTTCAAAGTTTGTAGATAAACAAAAGTTAATAAAAACAGCAGTTAATGTTAGTTGTGTTTGTTGATTATTGTGAAAAGAAAGAAAACAAATAATAGAAAAAAAAGACCAAGGAAAAAAAATGAGATGTAGCAGCAATTATATGCAACTGTTAATGTTAGATGTGTATTAAGAGTATGGGTGTGCACTTCAGACAAATAAAAAGCATACATAACGTAATTAGCTTTATAGTTTCTAGAGTAGAAAATATAAGAATAATATACATGAACATGAAAACAACAATGAGATATGAGACTAATCGTTTTTTGTTAAATTTAATTTTTTAAAAATTAAGAATAAAGAAATGTTTAATTAAAATAATAAAAAATTGAATTGATTTTTATTAAAGTAATAATTAAATTAAAATTTTAATTAAATTTTGTATTTAGTTATGCAAATTTTTTTGTAGTTTATTTGTAATAAATAATATAATTATAATTTAATTTGTTACTAATTTTAATAAAAATAAATAAAAATTTTGTTGAAATATAAATTTAATTTATACTTTTTTAAAAAAAATTATAATAATGGTATTATCAAATTTATAAAAAAATTACATTAAAGAGATGTACCAATTTTTAATTGTTCTAGTTTTTAAAATTTTAGAGATGCACTAATTTTGAAATTGTTTTAATTTTTAATAATATTTTTTATAAAAATAAACAACTCGAATAAAATTTTTATAATGTTTAACATATAATAATTAATTTACAGATGTCACGAGTGTGACTACCGTAACACTTTTCTTCCATGTGTCACAGGCCCGTGACTTTTGTCCTAATTGTCACGGCTTTGAGTCACACCCGTGAGAAGTATATTATGTATATATATTATGTATATATAAATATATATACTTATATATATATATAAAATTATATTTTCAATAAATACATAACATTATTTATTTCCTAGATTTTTTCCTCTGACAAATTTTTACTAACAAATTTTACTTATTCTTTTTTAAAATAATGAAAGAGTCAATAATAAAATTCCTATTTATTAATTAACAATAGCAAAAAAGGATATAAAAAGAAAAAAAATTAATTATATATATTAAATTTATAAAAATTTTAAATTAAAAAACATGCACTAGTTTTGAATTGTTTTAGTTTTTCAAAAATAAAATTAAAGCTATAATGAAAAAACAACTTAAAATTTGAATAATTTTTTATTTTAATTCCTTAATTATACTACGACTGCATTCAAAAAATAAATTAATTTGTAAAATCTTAATCATTACTTAATAAAATAAATTTAAATATAAATATACATAAAATTATAATTATCTTTATAATTATGTGATTAGTAATTTTATAAAAAAATTTAAATTAAAAAGAAAAAATACATGAGTGAATGCACGCGAGCACACCCTTGCATTTTTAATTTTAACGAAAAAAAAGGAAAAGTTTAAATTCTTAATAACTTTAATATAAAAGAAAGTAAAATTATAGTGATACCATAATTAATTTTATAAAAATTTAAAATTTAAAAAATCTGCTAATTTGGAAATTGTTTTAATTTTTTATACTACTTTTTTTATAATTAATTATATTATGATAAACATTTATATATAGATATAATAAATGCACGGGTGTGCATTCACTAATGTATTATGTAAATAGATAAATATAATTATAAATATATAAAATAAATAATTATATATAAATATATATTTATTTATATAGTTAAAATTTTTATTTAAATATATATTAATTTATTTATATTTAAATTATTTAATTATTTTTGTAATTTTTATCCTACTTTTCTTATTTGGATAGAGCTTTGCAAATAAATAAATGTTTTTGTTAATAATTGGGAAATATTTTTTAGTTTTACATCCAAAATTAATTATTAATTATTATTACTATATTATTAAATACTTTATTTTAATATTAATTTTATATGTTATTTATAACCGCCTTTATTTATTTTTTATTGTTATTAATTATTATATATTATTATAATAATTTCAAAAAAAAGTGTCAATAGTTACCACTGTGTGACATATATATATATATATATATTTAGGAGAAACACATTACATTATTTATTTGCTAGATTTTTTCCCACAAAAAATTTTTACTAACAAATTTTACTTATTCATTTTTAATATAATGAAAGAGTCAATAAATTAACAATAATGAAAAAGCCTATAAAAAGAAAAAAATTAATTATATATATTAAATTTATAGAAATTTAAATTAAAAAGACGCATTAGTGTTGAATTGTTTTAGTAAAATTAAAACTATAATGAAAAAAACCTTAAAATTTGAACATTTTTTATTTTAATTTGTCAGTTATACTACGGCTGTATTAAAAAATAAATTAATTTGTAAAATGTTAATCATTACTTAATAAAGTAAATATAATTATAATTATGTGATTAGTAATAATTATAATTATGTGATTAGTAATTTTTTAAAAAATTAAATTAAAAAGAAAAAATGTATGAGTGAATGCACAGGTGTACATTATCAATGTACGCCCGTGCATTTTCAAATTTAACGAAAAAAATGAAAAGTTTAAATTCTTAATAACTTTATTATAAAAAAAATAAAATTATAATGATAATATAATTAATTTTATAACTTTGAAATTGTTTTAATTTTTTATACAACTTTTTTATAATTAATATAAAATTAAAAACATTTATATAGATATAGTGAATGCACGGGCGTGTGTTCAAAATGCACACCCGTGCATTCACTAATGTATTATATAAATAAATAAATAAATATATATATATATATATATAGTTAAATTTTTTATATAAATATATATTAATTTAATTATATTTAAATTATTTAATTATTTTCGTAATTTTTATCCTACTTTTCTTATTTAGATAGAGATTTGCAAATAAATAAATGTTTTTGTTAATAATTCCGAAATAATTTTTAGTTTTACATCCAAAATTAATTATTAATTATTAGTTATTGTTACTATATTATTAAATACTTTATCTTAATATTAATTTTATATGTTATTTATAACCGTACTTTATTAATTCTTTATTGTTATTAATTATTATATATTAATGTAATAATTTTAAAATCAAATGTCACAAAATGGTTGCCACTATGTCACCTTGGCGCTTTTGGACAAGGGTGACATATATATATATATAGATATAGATATATAGATATAGTAAATGCATTGGCGTGCACTAAAAATTTTTATACTCGTTATTTATAATAACTATACCAATAATTATTAATAATAATTGTATTAATTAATTAGGTTGTGATAAACATTCTTTATAATATATTTTTATAGTACGTATTAATATTAATTAACATATAAATCTGATATAATTAATTGATCATATCATAATAACTATTAATCATATCAACTTTATTATTTAAGTATATTGAAATAATTGGATGAAAAATTAATCAGTCATATAAACTATATAATATATATTTTAGTTTTGAATTTTGTTAATAATAACATACTATAATTAAATTACATATAATATTTTGAAAATAATCTTAACTGTAGGGTGTGTATTCTCCGTATAAATTTATGTATAATATTTTAAAAATAACCTTAACATAAGGGTTGTATGTTTTTCATACAAAAAAACCAACTGATCGGGGCTTGGATTCTTCTTTTTTAGATGACATTTTGCATTTCTTTTTAGTCGTTTAATTTTTTGGAAAAAACAAAAAAAAGATATGATGTGTATCGCTTGCTATGCAAATAAACGAGAGAAGATATGATGTGCATTGCTTGGTGTGTAAATAAATGTAGTCCGTCGGCTGTTGCGACAAATTATGATATTTTGTCTGGTCCTGGATTGTGGTATTAAGTTATGATATCTCCTTTGGGTTGTTGTATCAAGTTATCATATATTTTTTGATTGCTTAAAACTCCTATATCTATTTAAATCCTTACCTGCTACCGAAGTAAATATATCATTAAATCTTCTGTATTTTTTACCTATCACCGAACTAAATATGCCATCATTCCATCTTTCAATGGCAACTATTTAATTATTTGATACCATTAACTCCCTTAAATGAATGAAGCTATGCATGATTGACAGATGACAATTATTTCATTTTATAAAGTTTGTCAATCTTTTACCTGTTATCGAAGTAAATATGTCATTAAATCTTCTGTATCTTTTAACCTCTATATCTTTTAACTTTTAGTTGCTACCGAAGTAAATATGCCATCATTCCATCTTTCAGTGGCAACTATTTAATTATTTCATACCATTAACTTCGTTAAACGAATGAAGGTATGCGTGATTGGCAGGTGAAAATTGTTTCATTTTATTAAGAACGAACGAAGGTGTCGACGAATGTCATACAGTCATCAAGGCAAGGATTTGGTACAGTTATCAACATCATATCTATTCTCTTTTCCCATTCAAGATCTTAACATTAATAGAGCTATCAGCAAAATTCCAACCAATATGTATTAAAAGATACATCAATTACAACTGAGAGAGTAACAAGCAAATAATCAAGTCCATACTCTGTACATTCCTTGCCTATACTTCCTGGCGTAAACCTGACATTACTGAAATCAAACAAATAATCGAAAAATATAATTTGGAATAAAATTTAATATCTAAGTAAGAATGTAGTATGCTAAAAACCTGTGTTGATAGGTGCTATCTGTTGAATTCATAACGCAGGTGAAATTAAGAATAATTAGACAAAAAAATCTTGATCCGGTCTTAGTGAAATTAAGAATATATGGATTGATAAAACAAAAGATGAGAGGAGTTCCTAATGTTCACATCTAATAATCACAGCTAGTAAGCAATGAGAAGGAAACCTAATTTTTTAAAACAACTTTCAAAAACTTAGTTTTCACTTTGAATACAGGAAGCTTCTCTCTGAATTTCAGCATTTCCTTTACATCATGACTTGCCTGCAGACAATAAAACAATAAAACATATAAGAGAAGATAGCTTTGGATAAAAAAAGGGTAAACCATGATACACCCAAAATAATTTTGAAATTATTTTAGCCTTTTTACCATGCTGAATCCATGTTCTTCTAGATCCAATTCTTCCATGATCAGCCTCGCATATTCCTCCTTTTGCTTGTGGATAGTCGAAAGCTTGCAGAAGCACTAAGGGTCATAATCTGCTCAAACGAACCATTAAAATAAGTAATTTATGAGATAACTTGTTCTATGATCTATGGAGAAATTTTAGTTTCAAGGTTTACTTACTTTTCTAGGAAGCACGCAAAACAATTCTCCAATCAACTCTTTGGATTCCTTCATTCCTGACATTACACCGACATTCAAATTTACAATAAATTAACCAAAAGCTGAAGCCTTCATATAAAAACTAAGATCTTCAATTTATGAAACTGCTTCTCCGCAGCATGCTATCATGCTCCTCCATCACTTTTACTAATGAATTTGAGACGTCATTTTGTTTGTTGGAGAAAGAAACTATACAATTAAAAAAAGATCCAAATCAGTTGCATAAAAAAAAAGTAAACCTAAAAAAAAGAACGCATCAAAAAGAAGGAGCAACAAGAATACAGAGTAGAAAAATGAGAGATTTTGTAATCTGTGACAGTGGAGAAACAAAATGAGGAATTGTTAACAGTGCACAATCAATCGGAGAAGATCTTTCTCAACTCTTCTTTTCACTTGTAGTGCTTATTCTTCTCGACGATCACCGACGTATTAGCTAAGAGGTTCCTCTGCAAAATGGTAAGCACAGAATCAGACTCTGTATAATCAAACATAATCAAATTCTTTTGTGTTAATGTGCAGGGTTCTAAATCAAACATGACTAAAGTTAAGAATAGTTCTTTTAAAGGAAAAAACAAACCTTGAGAATGTCAAAGGAGTCACCGGACAATCCGTTGCTGTCAAACTCATCGTGTTAATGTGCGCAGTTCTGAATCAAATATGATTAAAGTTGAGAATTCTTTTTTTAAAGGAAAAAACAAACCTTGAAAGGAGTTAGAAAAAACAAACTTTGAAAGGAGTCAGCGGACAATCTGTTGTTGTCGAACTCACCGTCCTCATAGACGTCGAATTTGTCTTTGGAGAGGAGATTGTGATTGTTGTTGGCGTTGAAGTAGTTGTAGCGATTCCGAAGCTAGAGGAGAGAGGAGAGAGGAAAAACTTAAAAGAGAAACTGCCGCTCTCTCTGTAAAATGTTAGTAATATATATGCATCTGCGAAAGAATTATAACCGTCGGATAAATTGGACGAACGGGACGGATTTGGTATTCGTCCATCCTTAGCATGGTATACTTAAAGAGACTCTGGTAAATTGAAATACTTGGGATGAAACAAAGGATTTTAGAATTTCCATAAAAGAATTACCAAACAAGGGCCCTTTTTTGTTCTCAACTCGACCCAGTGTTTCTAAATTGAAATTTAGACAGCTAATTAACCCAACTATTTCATGACTATTTTGGTTTTCAATCTTAATGCAATTAGTAGTCTATGTTATTATTCAAGTTAAGCAGAGGTTAACCAAGAAAGTGTAGCATATTTAATAGGTGTAGTGAGCTGGACAGAGAAAAAATAAATTTTATATTATTATATAAAATCAAATTCTAACTGGACAATTGCAGAAAAAATGAGTTATTGAAAATAGCTAACTTGGTTTTCCTCATCATTTGATGCTCCATACTTAGTAACAAACACTAAGAACAACTCAATTTAGCTTATAACAATCTTATTTATATTTAAGAATTTCAATATACTAATATGAAAATGAAATACATATGAAAAATTGAGATTGCAAAAAAAAAACACCTTCGATAATTTATACTTATACATATAAAAGGAGAGGTGTAAATATTATCTTTGCATTGAATTAAAGTAAGATATATATTAAATAACCAACTCCTATATCTAATCTAATCTATACAAGTGAACAAGCAATGTTTTAATTTCAGTTTAATTGAGTTAATTGTAGAAAACTCACCAGCTATCTCCTTTTACTAGTAGAACCAAACCACTAGATGCATAATTTCCCTAAAGACATTGTTAAGCCCTAAAATTTTTTCCTAAAGTGAATAAGTTCCAAATAATGCAATACCGCTTAAAAGCACGAGGGCTTGGAGCAGGAAGGAAGAGGATTAAGGACTAGGATCAAGACAGAGAAGGAACGATGACTAGGAGTAGGAGGTAAGACTAGTGGCTTGATGACATGACTCTGAGACAGTCGTTTCTGAAGGAGAATATACCTAGTGTAAAATGACGTTACATTAAATTAGGTAAAACAACATCATTTTACACTTCTTAAAAAGATTTGGCTTCGGTCTGAGTTGGACATGGGCTTACATGCCAAGCCTAGTTACAAAATAATTATCAAAATTTTTCATATGCTTATAAAGGCATTCACCTTCCCTCTTCTTTCCAAATGTGAGATTATGATACCCACCCATATGTTTGAGATTTCTTTATTTCCCATCCTTGAACTCTTAATGTTTTCATCAAGGCTCAATATACAATTTAGAATATGTTCTCTTTTTTGATATATAATTGAACTAAAAGTTTGCTAGGAGTCACTCATTGTTGACAATCGTACCACCAATGGCACTCTTTGCCTTCGTCATCTCATCTCAGCATCGTACTAGCAAAGGTTTGTTATGATACCATTTATAATAATAATTCCAATTTGACCTTAAAAATTTACATAGTTAGTTAAAAACTATTAGGAAAGTAATTATTATGAGAATAATGAATGAGAAGCTCCTTTTTCTCTTCTATCATTTTGATTCTCCATAGCTTTTCCTCCAAGGTTCCTTCTCTTCTTATTTATGTAATCCTCTAGTTCTCCTCTACTAATTGTTTTAGGTTTCCCTTTTTTTTTCTTTATAGGGTTGCTGCTTTATCTAGTGTTCCTTTTTATGCCTTCTACTTCTAATAGTTTCCCTTTAGCTCATCTCCTCTACTTTTTGTTTACTCCTTCCCATTTATCTTCATGTGTCCCCTTCTTCTTCTTCTTCTTCTTTTTCTTCTTCTAGTTTTTAAGAATCCTTTGCTCTGGCAACTCTCTTATCTTTCAAAGCTGTTGTTGGATAGGGTCTTTTATCTTTGTACACCTAAGCCTCTCTCATTTCTTTCTAGTTATCATTTTTAGAATGATTTTTTAAATGTTTTTGGATGACTTTTTTGTTTTTTTTCCTTTAGTAGTAATGTGTCTTCCATCCTGTTGGGATATGAACAAACTAAGCTCAACTTTTGCTATTAGTCTTCCACTTCTCCGTCCCTCCTTTAGCTCTTCTTCTCCTCCTCTTTACTCTCTTCATTACCATTTTTAGCTCTCTTGCCCTCCATCTTAACCTTCCTCAGGCTCCTCTTCTGCTCATTTGATTGCTTTTAGCTAGCCCCTGATTGATCCTCCTCCTTTACCCCTTACTACTTCGAGGACCTCTCTCTCCTAATAGATTCCTACTTTATCCTAACAGGTCCCTGTTTCACTCCCTTAACCAAATCCCTCTCTACCTCTTATGCTAGAATTTACTCTAAACTAACTTGAAAATAAGTTGTAGGGGATTCAACCTTATATTAGGCTTTTGTCTTGCCCTTCTTCCTTCTTAGATGGTTCCCCTATAGTTACTCCTCGCTTTGAGGTGTTAAAAGGAGTAAACTCTCAATCTTTAACTCTAGTTAAGTTCTTTTTAGAGAAAAGACTAATTGTTTCCTTGGTCAACTCCTAGGTAGTTGACCATTATAAGTGTTTGGGGATGAGGGAGGTACTGTTGAATAAGGACAACTTGTAATTTTTCCACTTTGATGCAATATCTCATAATATTATTGTGGCAGGCCCTTGGCATGTTTACAAAATCCCTATCTTTCTCCAACTTTAGAAATCTAGCCTGAATTTGGATAGTGTAAGCAAAACAAATCCATATATGGATTAACTTATACCCCTTTAGAGTACTAGTTTAAAAAGGATTAAGTTTCTTGACCAACTATATCGGTAGAACAATTTATATGGATTAAACAAGAACTTCTAAGAAAAAAATTGGTTATGTTAGGTTGTGTATTATAGATAAGTTCAAATAAGAACTACCAAGTATGATATCTCTATTAAGGCTTACTAAATGATATGATGTTTGAGAATTCAAGGAGATAATGGAAACCTATAGGGAGGATGTTTAAAAAAGGTTATTCTTATAAGCTTATAAGTGTGGACCTGTTTGGGGAACAAGATGATGAGCTTATGTGCATGAGTGACTATAATTCTGATCCTTCTCTCTTAATTTATAGAGATAGAGTGAGCTCGAAGATCTTATACAATGAGGTTAATATCTATTATGAGGAAATTAGTATGACCACTCCTTTCTTGGTTAGTTTTCCTGAACCCGATCCTATAACAACTTTTTAGATTACTATCAATCCTAGTACCTAATAATTAATCCCCTCAAGTACTTTAGTGGATAATACTTTCCTTAAAACGAATATTTGTAAAGGTCCCCTTAGCTTATTTTAAAGGATTGTAATCCGATTGGGGATGATAAGGAGGACAAGTGGAGAAGATCTAGTAGGAAACATCTTTTTAAAGGATTAAAGAGCCAGAATATCCCTTAATGTCTATTCTAATATGAGCGGTATCAACTACCCAAAATCAAAAAGAGCTAAGAGAATTCCTTTTCAAAACAAAATGCATGTTGATAGGTGTTTTGGAATCCAAACTCAAAGTAGATAAGTGTTAAAACGTGAAGTTTAAAAAAAAAACATTGGCTTACTCTTAGTAACAATAATTTCATCATAATGGCATATTGCTTATGATCCTTATAAAATATATATCTCCATGATCTTTGTTTCATATTAAATCATACATCTAGCTGCTTCTTTGGTTTAAGAGAAGACTAATTTCTTTGGCTCCTTCGTTTGTGGTCATAACTTTGCATTTTAGAGGAGAGACTTCTAGAATAACTTTAAAGATATAGATCATTCTTTTGACTACCCTTAGATCATCCTTGGTGATTTTAACTACTCTCTTCATGTACTTAAATTAACGTTTGCTTAAGGAATTTTAGTAGGGATATTGGAGAATATGTTTATAATATTGAGGTAACTGAACTAAAGATTAAGGGGGGATTTTTTTCACTTAGAGAAATATGCAAAATGGGAATTGACAAGTTAGGAAGAAACTAAATAAACCTTTAGTTAATCAAAATTTGTTGTGAGAGTTCCTAGGAATATTTACAAATCCTTTTTTCTTCACAATCAAAAAATCATCCAAAGTTTGTCTCATCATTAGCTTTTGAAAGGCCTTTTTTGTTTCAACAATTGCTTAATTGAGGTTGAGGGATTTGATGAAGTTGTTATAAGGGGATTATAACACCCACATACCTCCTGGGAGGATATATAGATGCTACATAAAACAGAACCAAAGTAATCCAATACATACTAAAGCATTTCTAGAAACTCAAGAAGCATACATTTCATTTTTGTCATTGGTTAGGTCATATGTAGAACATAACACACGTGTAACTTATTACATACAAGCATTAAATCCAAATCCAAACTGTATTAAGGTTTTGTACAAACCATTAAACAAAAAGCAAAATACAATTAGCTAATGATTCTTTCAAAGTTAATTACTTTTTAGTTATTATGGATATGGCAATTGCTTTGTTGAAAAATAGATTTGAACAATTAATAAAATTTGATAATATTTTTGGATATTTGATTCAAAGAAGTTGAGGTCATTAGATGATAACGAATTAAGAGAATGTTGCAATAATTTTACAACTTTTTCTCATGATATTGTGTCAGATGTTGATTTAGATGATCTTTTTTTTTCTGAATTAAAAGTGTTGCAAATGACTTTGCTAAATAAGTTAATGTCATCAGTTGAAATTTTAGATTTTGTTAAAGCTGCAGATTGTTATCCAAATGTTTCAATTGCTTATCGAATTCTATTGACTATACCTATGATTGTAGTATCAGCTGAGAGAAGTTTTTCAAAGTTAAAATTATTGAAAACCTACTTGAGGTCATCAATATCATAAGAAAGGTTAAATAATTTAGTTATGTTATGTATTGAGAAGGATATGTTGGATAATATTGATCTTGATAATATTATTAATAATTTTGCATCTAGAAATGCACGGAGAAATTATTTTTCATAAATCATGATCTTTTTTGTATTTGTTAATGCAATTCTCTTAATATTTTGCAGTATAATATTATTGTTTGATTGTTGCTATTATTATTTGTTATTTCTGTTACAATTTTTAGCGATTTTATTGTTAATAATATTTATAAGATATTATTAACTGATGTTATGATCATTTAATATTTAGTTGAGTATGTAGATTTATAAATTGAGTCATTTATGTTTCATACAAATATGTAAACTTTAAATTTACAAGTTTATATATTGTCGATTTATTATGACTTTTTTTATTTTGCTCAGGGCCTATAAAATGATAGGACCGGCCTTGACATTGCTGATGAACTTTAATCCTTATACTTTCCTTAGTAAGTTTTCTTTCTCTCAATATATTCATTCAATTTTAAGAAAGAAGGCTTACATTCTTAAGAAAAAGAATAATAGCCTTTCTTCCTCTTATCTGACAGATATGGTAGCCACTTTAACTGGAGAATAGTTCCATAAACTTTTATACGATGGCTATGCAGGTGTTTGTGGTAACAATTGCAAAATTGAACCAAGGTAATGTAATCCAAGCCGGCATGCCAGCCGCGTTTGATGTGCTTTCAGCATTACGACAAGTCACTCGAATTTCCTTTTTAACATTTTTCAACACACGTAATATATAATCGTTGTTTATGATATTATTTTGGATCATACAATGGTAAGAAGGAAAAAGAAAAAGACAAGTAACCCCTAAAATTTTGGCCACTTCTCTAAGCCTGAGCAGAAGGGAGTTTATAGTACTGTATGACATCATGCATCAAGGATTTTACTCTCGTAAAGCGCTCCAAACCCACATGAACTAAACCAATGGTTCCTGTAAGGAATTTCGATATTCAACCAAGAAAAGCTTGTCATTGTCTCTAATCACCTCTATAGAGTCTATTTCTGCACCTCCTTCATCTGTTAGCATGAGGTTTGTTGTACCCATCCCGAATTTTTCGCCTAGAAAAAGCACCAAAATGTTAATTGAAAAAAGAAAAAGACAAATCCATGCAAGAAGTATATATATTCCCACAAAAAATACCTGCGGTTATCTTTACTTCTTCTAGCGAGCTAGGCAACCTTATTAATCTTCCGGGTTCCATGCAACAAGACTGTCTACGAACCTCAGGATGGCCTCTGTATATGCTCACTCGTATGGGATAGCTTTGATTGTTGGTTTTAACCATGGAGATACCTTCTTGTTCCGACAGCATTTCGTTAGCTGATATGACTCCAGGAATTGTAATCCGATGTCCAATTTCTCTCTTCTGCAACATTTCATTTAATGCTTTCGATGAAAACCCGTAGGTGTTTGTTTGATCACTGACTTCTGCGCCATTCATCACCAGTAAATTGACCATGTCTGCATAGTTCTCTGTCATTGATATTTGGATTGCTGTTTTTCCCTGTCGATCCTTGGAATCCACATTTAAACCATGTTTCAAGAGCTCCTCCATCATAACTAAATCATTACGTTTCGCAGCCGTACACAATAGATCACCAGCAACATTTGGGTCAGAAGCGGTGGCGAATTGATAAAGGACCCTGAAAACAGAATGGTGATTTGAAGCCATGGCCTCCCATAAGGCTGTGTTACCATTAACATCTGAAAAGAATATGTATCTACAATAATTAAGTAGTGACCAGAAACAACTGTAGGAGAAAGAAATTATGGATGTAAATTTCTGTCTGTGCAACCTCTTGAATGGATGTTGCATCCATGCTTAAGTAGAGCTGCTACACACTCTTCATGCCCTTTGGACGCTGCTACGTGCTGATGAAGGACGCAATTAAATTAAAGAGAACTCATCTTATTACATTATATCGAGCTTCAGCTAATCAAATCTTGAACAAGATTTGGGCAAAGATAATGTGTTGCGTAGTTCAGACAAAAAGTTTCAAATACCAGTGGGGTTCGTCCATTGTTGTCACCAATGTCAGGATCCAACTTTGCATCGAGTAGGGCTTCAAGAAAAGAGGCATTTCCTGTGCTTGCTACATTAAGCAAGTTGACTGACATGTTTGGATCATTTTCTTCTCCATCCTCCTCAAAAAGAAAATCTCCAATTTTCAAATTCTTGATGTTTCTGTGATGCTGTATAATTATTGCAACAAATTTTATATATGCGGGAGAAAAGAGCGTTGAAATACCCTGAATTAAAAAATTAGAAAGCAACCTGAAGGAAGTTCTTAATGAGAGCAACATAATCTTCACGTTTGGCCTTAACTTCCATGAGAGCACTGGTTTTAATGCTGAGGAGTTGTGATAGCGTCCTAGTTCGATATGTATAGCTTTGAGGTCTGCAGCAAATTGCACCAACTTCTCCAAACATGTCTCCAGATTGGAGTGTTCCAACAACGAACTCTTTTTCCATGTCATGATCCATAATCTCGATTTCTCCTGAAACAATTATGTAAACATCATCTGGTGCTTCATTTGGCATAACAACATCTTCTCTTGGAGGAATGTATTCGGCCTTCATCCTGGTCACCTGCATGCGTACTTTTTGTGAATTAGAATCCAAATCTAGTATCTATTGTAACATCAAGTACACATTTGATACCAGAAGTAGCAGTGTGTCCTTTGAGAGACCGTCAAAAAGATAGACCCTTTCAACAGTTGGGAGGAACAAATTCTGACCGATACTTTTGCAAATGGATTTTGGGAGTTGCTCGATCAGATGATTCTGGTTCAAGCTCTCAGCCTTGTATCTCAAGCACATATAAGCCAATATCTGGTCTTTAAGTCTTGGAGGCAACCGGTTTCTACTTACAAAACTTGATGCTGCTTCTATGCTATTCCTCTGCGCCCCGGCGTTAGCAAACATATGCAAATTCCAATTAAACTCCTCATGTCTATATTAATATAAACATATTAGGCAATGCTAGACGTCTAGAAACACTCTAAGCTTTGATTCATAGGATAGGAACGTTCCACTTGCCTGATGGTTATTCAGAATTATTGCATAGGAAAGCAAACACAAGATGTGTGTTTTGTTACCGCATTTAGAATTTCATTAGGCGTACATGTCATACGTAAAATATGAGATTGTTCCATTTTTATTCAATTACTTTTAGGTTTATTCAATAATATTATTTAAACAGTTGAGACGCTATGCAAGCAATCAACAAGATTGCAATGATCTTGACTTTGGGATTATCTTAAAATTAATTCATTCAAAAGCTATTAGAACAAGAAAAGAAAATGTATGTGAATTCTTTAAGAAAAAATTAAAATTTAATTTAATTTACGAAAATCTAAAACTAAGGAAACCATGGTGCGCCGAGTTCCTTCAACAACAAGGAAAAGGTGAGAATGGTGGTACTGATACTTACAAAATCCATGGTGCGCCGAGTTCCTTCAACAACAAGGTTAGTCATGTTACCAATAATATACGCAGTAAGCCCGAGGTTAAAAAGCATGTAGAAAATGATAAATATCATTTCCATGGTGTTCTCGGCGTGGAGGTCACCGTATCCGACGGTAGTCATGGTGGTGATTGACCAGTACATAGCCGCAATGTATCTGATCCAAACGCTTGTGTCTTCTACATTTGGGAACTTTGTTGTTATCCATGTCTTTCCTTTATGTGGTAATCTGTCGGCTAGCAAATAATACAGGCATCCAGCACAATGCACTGTAAATAGTGTCACCTGCAAGATTAAACATTATTATTATTTATTTTAATTAATTACATACACATATACGAGTGTAAGTGTGTGTGTATTGTGTAATGACTCACACATAGCAGCCTAGCGCAGCGAACCCAGAAATAGCTAAATCTGATATCCTTCTCAAGCCTGCCAAAATAAGATTGGTGGAGTTAGTTGAAACACTAAAATTGTGAGTAACCCAATGGACTCAATTCCATTTCCACTACCTAGTGAAGAACTGCTTAACTCTGCGGAGACGCCAAAATCTAAGCATGCCCAAGAGAGAGTAGGAGAGGCCAATTGTCTTCCTTCCAGTGAACAAGTAGCCCAATGCCTCGAATGGGATAGTGGAAGCCACATCCATTAAGAACCACGTGGAAAGATATCTGTTTTATGATAGTTAAAAAGTCAATTTACTTGGCCTATGCTTTGTATTAATACCCCAATCAACTAACCTTGTGGCAATCCTTTTTCTTTCACTAACTAGTAGCTGAGTTCGCGTGTCAATGTACGCAACAAAGAAGGTTAAGACTATATCAGTGGCGAAAAATAGGTCAACCACGTTGTCTGCAATATAGAGTCCTGATTTTTGTAGAATCCCATTCCCATGAAGAAATGCCATCTCAAATGGATAAGCCCACGCAGAGTAGATGACCAAAAGCACCATTAATGTCTCCCACCACCTGCATTGCATTGCATTACCAACGTACTATTTATGCAAAACACATTTCATCCCGCGTTTTACGTTGATTTTACAGAATATATTTTGTTTATAAATTCCAATATGTCTCGCCAACAAACAAATTAATAGATCAATATACTATAGCATTGCCTAAACATTAGACTTATGAAGTCAATGTCGAATAAGCTATTGCTGTGAGCTCTTCTATTCTAGGCATCCCAATGTAATTTGATTAATATCATTTGCTAGCAACTTTTGAATATAGCAAAACAAAAGCTATATATATATATATATATGAGATCTTTCAGATTTATGATTCGACTATCACTGGTTTTTTTTTTTGACCCCAAAATAACGGAAAGAGGGAAAAGGTCTCTGGATAAAGAGCTTTTCATAAATCTTTTAGTTCCTACCAAGTTGCAATAGCAGAAACATGGTATTCCAAATATATATAGAAATAGTCAAATACCTGTATCTTGAATCCATGGGAGAAATGATCCATCCTTTAGAGTTGATAAAATACTGGTTGTAGTCCGAAACACCAAGAGGTGGCAGAATGATCTTGGACAGGCGAGATAGAGACAAAGCCTCGTCAGGTTCCTCGGGATGTTGTGAAGTTTCTGTCCCTCTTTGTCGTCGGCTTTCCCAACCATAAGGTGAGAACTTCAGTAATGTCATTCTATTCAACTCCAAGAAACAGTTTTACAGATGATATGCTGTGAGAAAAGATCGAGAAATTGTAGATGAGTGTAGAGAAGTCAGTGTACGAAAAGAAGTTAAGAAGAAATAAGTTTGCTTCGTGAAAATAATTTGTGGGTGTAATGGTAGGTATGGTGGTCCTTATAGAAATGCAGTCAAATCAGTGGTAGAATGCCCTCTTTCCTCGTCAACTCAACAATGGAATGAGGAGGTAGGACACCTGCATTGATTGATTGACAGATTGATGCTTTTGTGATAAGATCTTAAAAGAAAAAATAAATCTAACAGAGATTGTGGGGCTTTCAAAATGTGGCCTCGCATGTCTTAGTTTTGAGGACCATAATAATCTACCATTCTCAACTATCATCTATATGTCAATGTTACATCAAGCTTACCCTGAATTTGTCTTAGCTCAAGAGTTAATCATGTTCCCATATTCCATCTTTTCTCCCGAGCACTCAAGCTGTAATGGTTTTTACACCGACCAATCTTCTTATCTCCAGTTCTCAGTTTCATCGTTAGCAACTACATAGGAATTAAAGTCAGTATTAGACAAAAACAACCAAGCGATCTCAAATTTAAATTATTATTATTTACTTTTTATTAAATATGAATCTTTTTTACTAATAAGCAGTAAGTTTTTAATGATGATAGCTTACGTATCCCATCAATATATAATTGGGGTAATTAACATAAGAGAGTATACCTTGTGTATTAATAAGATGGCAAATAATTAATATCAGTGTTTAGTAAAAAAATTTATAATTTTCCCACGACATCCTTCTCTAAAATAGTCGCTCCACGTAAACTTGGTTGATAATGTGTAATAGCTCCTTTTGATATATGAAAATATATAATTAATATGTGGATATACCTCTTACATACATAACATAGCGTGAGGAGAGAACTTGCCAGAATCTACAGGTTGGGCCTACCACATAGAGCCTAGGGATTGAGAGTTCCAACAAACCTGCATTTCAATTTAAAAAAAGAATCCAAAAAATAGTGAGAATACATGTGTTGAAACGAGTAAAGTTTTTCTTGGTGTAAAATTGGAAACATATTATTCTGTCAGCTACTTTGACAAAACTATTACGGTAATTGTATTATGGTGTGGTCGGCAAGGTACTTTCTAACTAAGAGGAATGGTTCTGAATTTAGCTAGTGAAAGAAGAATGTCAATTATGCAAATTTACTTGGAATTAAACATTATATGGATCATAATCGTTGGGGATAATAATGGCATTCAGAGTCTAAAAGGATTGCTATTAACCACCTTATCTTTAATTGTAGTTGTCTTTTTGTGGTGTGCCAAGGAATGATTTGGCTTCGTTGGTGTGAACAAGATGAAACGACAGGGATACTCCACGATATTGAAATAGACGTTTCTACTAAGTAATAAATTCCCTCTTTCCCAATTTGTTTTAATCTAATAGAATAGAAACAAATCGCTCTTTCTTTTTTATTTTTTTGAAATATCAAAGTCGGTTAAAGATATCAGAGGTATGTGAATGGGGGTGAGGTTAGGGTGTAGGTGTTCTATTATTCAATTTCAACATTTGCCCATTCTGTTCCTTTCAAAAAAGGTTAAAGATTCTGATTCTCGCACGTACACCCTTACATGTACAGTCGGGTGGACCTCAGTCTACGACCCAATGCTTGGTCTCTCTCTCCTTGCGTTTTCTGTACTCATTTGTCATTGTCTTGGCGGAATCACTCGGAAGAAATTTCCCTTTCTTTTTGTTTTGTTTTACTTTCTTGATTTATTTTTTATTACTTCAACGACGTCATATAACAATACAATTTTTTTTTTTGCTAACCTGGTGATGTCATGTAATTAGTAAAATATAAAGAATAAAGTAACTTTGTCTCTTTAATTTTCAGTGTAATTATGAAAACAATCATGTTTATTAATACATCAATATAATCATTTAAAAAGTTAGAAATTTTGCAAACAATATTGAAATTTAATATGACAGAGATATTTGAGATTTAATCTAATTTTTATTAAAATTTTAAAATATGGTAACGCATAAAAAATATTATTTTGGTTCATATTGTAATATGTTATTACTAACAAGTTTGTAAATTGAATTTTTATAAATCACAATTCTAAATTTAATTTTATAATTTAAAAAATTAAGAGTTTTAAGATAATATTTATTTAAATATTTTCATAGTCATCATCACTGATATACACATATTGGCGTGTATGTATTGAAAGAAAATAGGTGGAGAAGAGTAGAAGGAAGACAAAATTTGATATCAACACCTAAACATCTCATGATCAAGCTTCTTTTTAACTTTCAGTATTAAGTTCTTTTTCAGTTAACATCCTTACGGAGATCTAGTAATGTTCAAAAATTATAAAAAAGGGAGCTCATGCACGAACAACCTACATTCAAAGCACACTACGTAGATCTATTCCTTTTCAAATTTATTTTAAAAGTTCTTGATGATCACAGAAAGGAGATTTGCTAATTTTGCTTCCATTAGTGATTTGCGATTCAGAACTGCCGTCTAGCTAACGACGTCTCGGCCGGCCGGCCACTAGCTACTGGCTCTCTCGCGCATCTAGATTACTTAGATAGTTCTGATGAGGTAAAAATTTGGTATCTATCAATCTTATCTTTGTTCAAAGAAACTTAGACAGAAAACAAAACATGGAAACAAGCTAGAATATAATTCAATACTTGAGTTTCTTACCTGTAATGTAAGTGGCAAGAATGTGGTGTTTCTCTCCACTTCCAAAATAAATTTCGTAGCAGCTGGATAGCACTTCGAGTCCCCTAATACTACTGCTACTTGCTGCTGTTCATTATAGTTTGTTGACGTTAATTAAATACCCGAGGACAATACTTATCCCTCTCATCGTTGAGTTTGTCGTCGTCGTCATTGTTGTTGACAATTGTCGTCGTTTTCCGTTGTGTCCATGCGTACACAATTGGTGCTTGTGAATATTGCACAAGCTGTTGCAATTATTTTCCTCTGGGCATCTCCTGTTCCGTTATTAACGTGGGGGCTTGACCTTAAGATACCGTATTTTGTCCAATTCTCTTTTACATCCACTGTTGCAGAACATGAGATACTCTGTATCACTTACCCGGCCAGTTCCAATCTTGTCCCATCCAATTGGATGAGTGGAACAAATGATCTGTTCTCTTATAGCAGAGAATTTACTGATATATTTTATACGCTCGTTAGGAATTAAATATTATTACACTTTCTGAGTTTTGCAGAGTTTTAATTTAATTTCTTTTGATTTTTAACAAATTTATATTGTTTCAATAATAATAATAATAATAAAAGTAAAAAGAAAAGAATGGATTACGAAGTTAACTTTGGGTATTGAAACATAAGAATATATCTTGCACAACTCTTAAAAAATTTATAAAAAGATCCCCAAAGCCTAAGTTTTAATTTTTAATTCATATTTAAATTATATTAAATTAATTTAATTTTAGAACATTATTTTGCTATTTAAAACCTTTAACTCAATTTCTTGAATTGTAAAATCTGTAATAAAGGTTGCCATTCTAAATTTTATTCTATGAAGAGATTACTCTATTTGCAATTTAATTTACATTATGCTGGTAATTATGAAATATGTAAACTCAAAACAAACGCTTGAAATAATGAAAAATTTCTGAAATAAGTTTTTAAAGATGTTAAAGATATTTTTTTTTCTCAAAGAAGTTCTATGTAATAATTTTGTAAAAAAGAGTTGTACTAAAAGAGAACAACCCATTACTAACTGAAATTTCAATAATCGTTTAATATATAATATTATAAATATTTATAGAATTTTATGAATATGTTTGTGGTTTTAGTCATAAATTAAAAGCTATGCTATATGATATGAAGGGGTTACAACCTTTGAATATTCATTGCAGAACAATTTAATTCAGATTGATTTATAGTAATACATTAGCAATTGACATTATTAAATATAAAAAAATATATTATTGTTATGATGATTTACTTTGATAATTTTACTGAGAGATTTGATTTTAATTTCATATGAACCATATGTGACGGAAAGGATATACATATTTTAAGCCTTCACTTGATAATAATCTTGAAGTCAGCTAATGTTTAAACACGTGTTTTGCTTTGTTATGCAACTCATGCCTTTTGAATCTATTGAGATTTAACCTAATAGGATAAAGGTGCGAGAAATCCTTTGACGTTCAATAATGACAGTCGACAAAGTCTATCAGGAATTGTTACTGGTACAACTTGAACAGTGTTTCAACAGTGTAAATAGCCTTATATGTCTTATCTAGTGGCGTGTGATAGTCTAGTACTTTTGTCCTACTTCTAGTCTTTTACCCTCAGGTGCAGGGAAAGGCCCAGAACGGATGCTGGTATCCATAACATTACCATTCTCTTAGGAGTGCAACACAAGTAATTCTAGTCCTACGGGAGTAAAGCAGCGACGTGTCCATTTCGGCCTATCAGGTATTCTTACAGAGTTGGGCTCCATATCAGGTATTTACTTCTCATTATCTTTTCATTTCCATCTTCTTCATTATTATCTTATGTGCCTGTGGGTCTACTGAAAACAGCCTCTCTATTATGTAGGGATAAGGCTACGTACTATCAGATCTCCCCAGACCTCGCGTTATTGCGAAATTCTAAACTGGGTGATGATGATGATGATGATGATGATGAGATTTAAGCTAATATGAATTTAAATATGATATTTATTTTAAGGTTATACAATTTAAATAATGTCACTAATATCCTTTTTAATCTAAATGTGATTTGATGTTCTAAAGAACTCTTAAGATGGGATGGATTGAAATTTATTAAAAGTTTAAGAAAAATTATACAATGAATAAATGCAAGACTAAAAAGAAATGCCATTTATATGGTACAATTAAACCAATAATAATATCAAGAATTATTCTTTGCCTCCTTAGTTGTGAAAGAGTGGTTTATTCCCTTTGGTTTTAGTCACACTTATTAACACACAACTCCTCTATACTCTATACATTTTCACATTCCTTTTCTAATCTTGTATCCTAACTGAATACACTTCCTTATTTATCATCCAAACATGCTTAAATGCCTTTGAAACTTCAAATTGAACACTTTAATCATCTTCATTAATTTACCTTCTCTTTAATATGAGACAATGATAATTTGAGGTTAAATAAAATTTTGATACACTTAATATTTGGTTTATTTTTCACATATAGGAAAAATATTATTTACAAATATTTTATTATATATAAAAAGGGCATAAACCTCCTTGATTTGATAATTTTTCTCTTTTTTTGACAAGAAAACTATGTGATATGCAATATGATAGAAACATATGTTGAGTAAAACGTGTCCCCTAAGTGTATATATGTCATATAAGAATTATTCAAATTTTTATCCATATATATCAAATATTAGAGTATGAGTGTGTTTTATGAAAAAGTTTTAAGATATATAATAAATAACATGTGTCTAATATAATATTTAAGATACATAGTCCATAAAGTGTTTTTATGAATTGTTCATAAGATAAATGAAATGATCAATCATGAATTTCAAATTTAATCTCTATAAGATAACATAAAATATAAAATTAACACATTAAAATATCTAATGAGTTAATATCTAAAGCAAGTACATTAGTGTCAAATCTCAAATAAGTACATCAAGTCATCAAATGTTCATCAAAAGTCTTCAAATGTTAATATGTTGACATATATCTTAAATCTTCTCGCATTTCTCATATTCTATCTTTCGTGTTATCACATATACATAGCATCATTAATTTCACTATAGTGGTGGTAGAAGAAGAAATTGATTCTCCAATAATTTCCTCGGTGTAATGTATCTCCTTAATGATCTTCTTTTGAAAATCATTGAAGTAGTCTTGGAAGTGGTAGCATTATCATTAATACGACTATTCTATGTCTCCATTTGGTTCAAATGTGCATCAATGGCCTCTTAGGAGCTAGACACCTATTTAGTGGGTGTCTCTTCATTGTAATCATCATGATCAAACTCCTCATCATTAGCCTTAAGCTCCTCTAGATTTACTAAGCTCTTTATAAGATCTCATACAAAGTTGTTTCAACAATTTGATGCTCATATTGGCCAAAGAAAGAAAATTGAAAAAGGTAAAGATGTTGTAGGCTTAGCAGTCATATTGGATACAAAAATGTTAGAGAGTAGGAGTTAGAAGCATATTATAAGGAATATGGGCATTCAATTGTTTCATAGATTGGAAGTGATCCATTAAATTAGAAGAAAATTCAAGGTTTATTCTTAATATTTATGATTGTAGACAAGAATTAGGCATCAACATCTGTAAAGTTTTTCTTATAGCCAATCCTAATTACTAAGTTTGAAGATATAAAGTGATGGTAAAATTTTGCGGTGTTAGAGAGGGATTTATAATCCAATAGAATGAGTCCTAGACATCTTAGGATTTTAAGAATAATTTTCACTTGCTTAGTAGGAATGTAGCGTTGTCTAATAGGGCGAATATATTAAACTTGGTGACTGAATATATAGGGTCAATATTAAATTATTCTTTAAGTGTACTTTTGAGTATCTCTTAGATGATTATCATGTATATAGGCTTAGAATTATGTTATTATTAGTGTTTGTTTATATGTTCTTATTAGTGTTTGTTTACATTCTAAGTATTTGTGAGGTTTTGAGCATGATTTGAATCTTAATTTTATGTTTCAAGAGTTGTGTGATGTGTGTTTGAGTGTATGGAAACAGGAAATTAAATAAAAGAGAAGAATTGGAAGCATGGAAGTAGGTCGCGATCATGACCTGCTTGTCACGATCGTGATAGAGAGCACAAATAGCAATTCTAGTGAATTTTAGCTTTTCCAACATACGACTCTTTTTGTAATTTTAACATTTTGAGGTTATTTTTGGAAATAAATTAAGTGGGTAAACCCTAGAAAGAAGCTTAGAAGTCTCAAGAACTATTTAAGAACATAAAACACTAAAAAAAGAGTAACCTCTATCTTACCATATTGAGATTTATCTAAGGAAGATCAAAAGGAGCATCAGTTGTCCAACATTTTCCAACTTTGTAGATTTAGCTCTAAATCAAGTTTTTCTTTCTTTCATATTGTTATTTTCATCAAACTTAATGTGTGAACTGGATTGGAAGATGTTATACATGTTAATGATGTTTTAATTTCACATTAGGATTTGTTCTTGACTTATTTTGTGACTTGAAAACTTTTGATTTCAATACAATATTTTGGGTGTGGTGACATTTGTGTTTGCTTATACTTTGACAACAAATCTAGAGAGTGAGTCCATAGTAATCTGATTATGTTGGATAATGAGAGTTAACAACCTAATAAGTCATGTAAATATCAAATTGATGATCATACGAAGAGAGATCTTATGTGAGAACTTGATTATCCAATAGATTGCATAAGAACTAGCTGAAAAAGTAAAGCTATTTTTTTAAATTAAGAAGTTACAAATCTATAATTTTTTTATCAATTACAGATTATTGATTTAAATGATTAGGTCTTAAGAGACAATAATCAAACCTTTCGGAAATCTAAGATTGACAACTAATTGAATAAAAAATAATTAAGGGAGCAAAATGATGATAGAATGAATTCTCTACTTTTATACTTGATCATTCTTGTTTTATTGTGGCAACTCAATTGTTAAGTGGTTTAGTGCTTAATTTTATTTGATTGTTTAATTTTTGAATTTTATTTTATCTCAAATCATATTTCATAACTTTAGACAAAGTTAGGTTCATTTAGCTTAAGTTAATTCCTCCTAGATTAACTCCTCAATTACTACACGCTTGCGGTTCATATACGTGTGGAATATTGAGGGTTTTGCATTAGGTAAAGCTTGCTCAAAAGGAAGCTTGACTGTTGTCTACTTCATTTCGATGTTCAAGGACAATTATTATTTTCCATCTCCTCTAACAAGTTGTATGTCGGTTGCACTGTTGGTCGTGTAATTCCTTGATGATAGGCGTTAAACCTTGGCTTCATAAAGTCCAAAAGGTTCCTTTGCTCTCTGTGATATATTTCTTCCATCATCGTACTTTTCATCTTTTCTTGGCATTTAACTTTTCAGATTCCTCATCCTTGCCTTATGATGTCCAAATTGAGTGTCTTCTACTTTGCATCTAAAAAATTCCTTTTTTATTTTTTAAATTAAATTTCTTGTGATTTGGCACCACAATCACAAGAAATGGTGAAAATTCCTTAGAACAAAGGAATTTAACTAGTCTTAAACTAATTTCCTCAACAATGGAGCTAAAAACTTGTTGAGCAAGTTTGACCTATATATAACCCTCAATATCTGCAAGTATACGAATCGTAACTTGTAGTATTAGAGCTGTCATTCCTACGAGGAAATAACTAAAACTAAGTGAACCTAACATTGTCTAAGGTTGTCAAATTTGATTTGGGTGAAAAATATGAGATCCCATATTTAGGGCTACACTCCAAAATAGTGAATAGAGAGTACAGTAAGAAGTTAGAAGTGTAAGAGTGCAGTGAGAAATTAGAAGTGCATTTTATGCTCATGCATAATAGTATATTCGCACATATGTGAATATTTATTTTTGATACATTAAAATAATTGTATATGCATTCATTGACATTTTTCAGGTATGATTGATTGAATAAAATATGAATTATGACTTATTTGTGTCAAAATTTTATTTAGAGACTATTAGTATTATTTCGGAATTTTTGGTGAATTTTAGAGAATTTGGGATATTTTGGACTAGGAAAAATATATAAATATAAGATAAATGAAAATTGTGGATTTTAGTGCCTTGAAAAGTACATTGGAGTGTATTAAAATTGATTTAGTAATTGTGGTAATATTTCGGGTCTTTTGGAAATTGAGAGTATTTTGGAAAAAAAGTGACAAATAGAAGTGTGATAAATGAACTAGTAAATGTGTGACAATTAGACAAATGACTATGTGACAAGTGGAGCAATTAGGAAGTGACACATGACTTAACCAAATAAATGACAAGCGTAACACATGAAAAAAAAAGACATGTGGCCATTTCATTAGTTGACACCTAACACCTTAGGTGTAAACTTCAGCAGTAGCAACTTTAATCAAGCTCAATTTTGTTCTCCCTTCCTCTCACACACCACCGAAACACTCTTGTTTTTCATCTCCTTGTGTTTGTTTCTGTACATCTCTCATTGTTGCTCTAATAATCTGTGTTTCACCCTCACAAAGTTAAGTAGAGAGTGAGAATATAGTTGCCTTATTGTCCTAGCTGAAATCCATTCAAGTTCCACCATAGATGTATAATGATTCTACATTTTTGAAGTACTAGTTTAGAGTGACTTTTAAGCTAAACTGAGAGCCTAACAAGTAAGCAAATATGTTATCTTTATAAAATGGTTAATGGTAAACCAATGATACCTAAATTGGAATATATGGCATGTGGGATTGATGATTAAAGTGTGCTGGAATCTATTGGTTGTAGTGTTTTTACTAAATATGCATATGTATTTTGGCCATAACTTGATCTATGAATGTCAAAATTGGATGAATTTAAATTTAGAGTAAATCGGAGACATATGGCTACATTTTTTATGAAGGAATCGCATATGAATTATGTCCTTAAGAGTCTTGAAAATTGACTTGAAGTTGAGAATGAAGTTCTATCGAGATATGAGAACAGTATGTGGTATTTTGATTATAACTTGCACGATACTGAAACAAAATGCATGAAATTAATGTAATTAGACACTTAAGACATTGTTTTTCCTCTCTATAAAAATTTAAAACCATCTGAATTAATTTGAAAAAGATTGATTGGATGAAAGTGAGGGAGTCTGCTGGAATATTATGAACTGGAATATTTTTATTTAACATGCTTCAGTATTTTGATTATATCTTGACATTTAGATTTCCAAATGAGTTTATTCTTGATTCTGATTAACTTAGAGACTTATGTTTACAACTTTCTTGAATAATTCTATTTTTAATTCTATCTCTAAGAATTTCAAAATTTGTAATGAAATTGAGTCTTGGCTTAAGCTGTAGTACTACCAGGGACAGAAATCATATCCTGTAGTTATTGAATAAACTATATTGATGTAGGCCGAATTAGACTAAGGTATCTTCTTTAAAGTTGTCTCTTATTCTCTTATATTTAAATTGATATAAAGTTTGTAATTTTTGGATATTTGAATTGACAGATATGAGTTGTACAACTTGACTATATGATTATGCTCTAGCCAAAATTCCAAATGTATATAGTCTGTGGTTTTTGAGCGTAACGCATAGAATAATAAACCAAATTATATGATCTTAGTATCATTAGAAACTTAAAACACAGAGAAACAATTTTATAGAAGCAAGTGTTATAGCAATACATTATTTTCTTAATGTTATTGCTTATGCAAAGTTGACCTGAATGAGGTGCTTTCAACAAAAGCTAGAATAGTGATTTAGTGTGTGAATTTTGGCACAATTGGATTTCAATTGATATGTACATCAATTTGTTACAGAAATATACTCGAGAATTTGTCATTGTACATGCATGATATATGATACCTTTCGATATATATGTGTTTACCTAGTTACATAAGCAATACAGTAATTTGAAATTGTTTTAATAAATATACGAGAGCAAATAGCGCGACCACTTCTGAATATCACCGAAACGTCAAGGTGATAGGCTTAAGGGAGCAATTATGAGTAACCTAAGATTATCTCACTTTAATTTGATCTGATAATTACTGAATTGAATTTGATATATGATGAGTATGTACTAATTGTGTACTGAATTCCAGACAATACTTGTCTGAGGTGTTTGATGCATGTGAATATTATTGGAAGTGTTACTTGTATGTGAATGAGACTGCCTAAATGATTCTCAACTAAAAGTGACTGAATGTTATGACTAATTGTATTGACTGAGATGATGGGAATAAAAGTGATTGATTGTATTTGAATGAATTGTGGCATGTATTTCATTTTAATAAATTTGTAAAGGCAGTTGTAACTGGTGATGTTACTGACTGAGACTGCGACTGAAAAGAGTTGAAAGCTCAATCACATATGTGACTAGAGCCTAAGGCTCACTATGATCAATGAACTTGATAACATGGTATACTGAAAAAGCACACAGTCACAACAATATAAAAATGAATGTGAGTATCATACATATATCATGCACATATAATTTGAATTCATTAAAAGATTTGCAAAGCTGTAAGAATGTTAGATGATTGAATACATGGTGTCAAACCAATGATTATGTTTTTATTCAAGTGTTATGAAGCAATAGTTTGACAGAAATTCAATTTTTCGGTGATAGATCTTAATGATAATCAAGTTAATATGAACTGTGTGACAATATGTTTACGATTGGTTGTGTGTTATAACATGAGTGAACCACCGAGGATAGTTACTCTATTGAATTCGCAAAACTCACCAAAATTACACGTTGACAATTTCAAATTCGAGAGTGAGACGACCTAGCTTCTAAGACTCCATAGAAGCATATTTTGTGCAATTTTGATGATCAAATATGGCTCAAAGGTCGGTTAGTTGAGAATTGAAGACATAGTTTGTTAATAACTTTTATGCATTCCTCATATTTGTAGCATACTGTATAGACTGAGTTGTTTATGCTCATTGGATGATGTTGTAAAATTATAGATG
>JANQBM010000005.1:18384320-18411135 GCA_025594535.1 Erythroxylum domingense | reverse complement strand
ATGTTGAATTTGAAGCTACAATGTATATAATGGTATGATATAAAATGAGGAAATTTTGGATGTTAGCAAATGTGTGAGTTGTGATTTTAATTATAATGCCATGACTGAGTTGTTTATGCTCATAGGACGATGTTGTGCAATTATAGATGATGTTGAATTTGAAGCTACAATGTATATAATGGTATGATATAAAATGAGGAAATTTTGGATGTTAGCAAATGTGTGATTTGTGATTTTAATTATGATGCCATGTTATAAAGTGAAAGTGAGATAGTTAACATGTCATTTTTATCAGGCATGTGCATGTGTGATTGAAGGATGCACATGGGTGTGTTAGATGGGAGTGGTGTGTTACAAAATAAAATATCAAAAAATAAAACAATCAAATAAAATTGAGCACTTAACCACTTAACAATTGAGCTGCTACGGTAAAACAAGGATGATCAAGTATGAAAGCCTAGATTCATTCTATCGTTATTTTACTCTTTTAAATATTATTGATTCAATTGAGTGTCGATTCTAGATTTCTGAAGGGTTTGATTATTCTCTCTCATGACCTAATCATTTAATTCCAATTGATTAACCCTAAGTGATTACGAAATTTTAGATTTTGCAATCTCTTAATTCACAAAAACAGCCTAATGTTTTTAATTAGTTCTTAAGTGATCTATCAAATAATTGAGTTTTCACACAAGATCTCTCCTCATATAATTATCAATTTGATCTTTGCATAACTTGTTATGTTGTTAACTCTTATTATATAACCTGATCGAATTACTTTTGACTCACTCTCTCGATTTATTGTTAAAGTATTAGCAAACATAAGTACCACAACATCATAACATTGTATTGAAATCAACAATGATCAAGTCACATAATAAATTAAGAGCAAATCCTAATCTAAAAATTAAAAATTATAAATGTGTATAGCATCTTCAATCTCAGTTCATACATCAATATTAAAGAAAATAAACAAAGAAAGAAGAAAGAACTTAAGTTGGACTAGTTTGGAAATGCTGGAACAACTGGAACTCTCCAATGCTCCCTTATTGATCTTCCATGCTTTTTCCTCAACTTGGTGAGATGGAGGTTGCTCTTTTTTGGAGTCTTTATGTTCTTTTTATAGTTCTTGAGACTTCTAGGGTTCTTTCTAGGGTTTACCCATTTAATTTGGTTTAAAACATAGCACAAAAATGTCAAAATTACAAAAGATCTTTGTGTTGGAAAAGTTGAAATTCACTGGAATTGCTGTCTATACTCTCTGTCTCGATTCTGAAAATATGATATGTGCTTAATGTTGATTCATTTGACATACTACATTTAGTGATTAATGCCTTAAAAATGCTTAGGATACTCACTTTAGCTCATATTTGATCTTAGGTACATTTTGAAAGTGAAGGAGCTAAAGTGACCCGAAAGTATGTCCAGATTCATGGAGCATGAAGAAGAAGAAGATTACAAGAAGAGGAAACAAGATAGGGTATACAAATGGAGAATGAACATTGTTTCATGACTGTTCCATTTCTTTTAACTTAGTTATTACTATAAAGAGAATGGTATGACAGCTAGGATTTTTGGAGAAAAATGATCAACCTTACAGCCATAAGATCATTTAATATGAATGAGAAACAATGAAGAAGAGAAATGCATACAAGGTACGCTAGTTTTCATGCCACATCTCCATTCCATATTTAATTGTTACATTTAAGGTATAAAGAGATATGTGGTGTGTTGGATGCACTTGGACAAGTATAAGAGAATTGAAAATTGAAGACACTTGTCCATTATATTTAACCTAGCTATAGGAAGATAAGGAGCAAAAGAGTGGACAACTAGATGAAGGAAAGGTGCAGTTGTCGGCTACTAAGAAAAGAATGCAGCTAAAAAGTAAAAAAAACATGACGCATGTTGCATAGGATTGCATATATATCACGTGAGTTGCAATAAAAACAAAGAGACATGGGAATGTTTTGGTTGAGTTACAAACATATGAGTGAGTGGTATGTGATGTGCGGTTGAAAGAAGAGAAAAATGTGAGCTGAAAAGATGTGAGGCCGAATTAAAAAAGAATTGTAAAGCAGCTGGAATGTGAGACAAAAGATGTTAACCACCTGTCCATTTTCCACATTTT
This sequence comes from Erythroxylum domingense, assembly GCA_025594535.1. NCBI lineage: Eukaryota > Viridiplantae > Streptophyta > Magnoliopsida > Malpighiales > Erythroxylaceae > Erythroxylum > Erythroxylum domingense. The sequence continues at coordinate 18,409,004 of JANQBM010000005.1, read as the reverse complement.
AACCTAGTTTTTAGAAGAAGCAAAGGGAGGTTCAATTGAAGCGAAGAGGAGGTGTCGGTAGATAGGAGCTATCTAAAAACTCAACATAACTAGCTAAGAATGTGAGTGGGGTTGGTGTGCTAAAAGGGGTAAGGACCAAAGCTCCCCCCTTTATTGGAGAGTGACGAAAACATAAATGAGGGTTGCTTTATTTGAGTTTTAACGTAGCTAGGTAGGGCTGGAGTAGAAAAGAAAGAAAGTGAGTGAAATAGAGAGGAGCAACCGAGAGCTGGGAGAGAAGAAAGAAAGTAACGTGAACGGTAGCTTGGGACAAACATCTTTATTTGTCCCATCAATGAATAGTAGGAGAGATTGATGTGAAATAGAACAAAAGAGAGAGCAGTACTGTGGAACCAAGGAGCTGGTTATCTTCGGTTGTCCTATTCTCCTCCATTCTCTCTTCAAATTTTTAATATAAATGGAGGCTACAAAGGCTGATTGTTAGAGCTTGAATATGGAGATGGAAGGCTAAATCACCTAACATAGATTTGGAGGTGGAATCGAGGCCAAGGAGCACATTAAGCGTATAGTGTTATGTACCGTTGTCTACTCTCTATTTAGATTGTTACGTTATTTTGTATGTATTGATTGGGTATTTGGATAATGATGGTTTTAATCCTCTATTGAATCATTTTTATAACTACCCATAGCTAAATCTTGAATGTGATATGTATTAGTCATATGGAAGATCGTTTATAGCAACTAACATTACATAATCGTTAGAAATAACGTAGCTTAGGTTTAATAGCTCGTGCTTACGTGATTATTACTTAAATTGATATGTTTTTATTAACTGTAATGCTTCTATCCGGATTAACTTAGAGATCTTGTTCTAAGTTTCCCAATAGTTAGGATTAATTAATGAGCATTTCGTAATTAACTAAAACTTAAGGAAAAACAATAATTAATAGAACTTGTTATTAATTCACGATCAATATTCTAAAAGGAGGGGTAAAGACGATAACTCAATGACATTTGTGAAATTGTGCTTAGGCTGAGATGGAACCAATGAATCGGTGTTCAATTTATTCATCGACTTTATCATTTTGCTACAGTTTAATTTGATTTATTTTCATAGATCCAATTTTATTTTGGTTTTAATTTGTCTCAAATTGAAAATCCCACTATTTGCTTAAACAGATAATTTAGGAAAGTATTTGATATCAATCCCTGTGGAATCGACCTAGACTTATTACTATCTATAGTTTAGTTTAGTTATTTTGGTAGCGTTATGACATGCAACTACAATCAAGTTATAATCATGCACTTCAATCTTCTTCATTCTTCAATTTCCTAATTTCCTTCACTAACAAACATATTAAACACCCCTTGAAACACAAATTTATGATCCAATTCTTGTTGTAAACCAAACAAATACTTAGAATACATACAATCATTAATAGTAACATAATTCTATGCCTATACATATGATAATCATCTAATAAACATTTAAAAATACACTTAATATAGTATAACTTACACCTATCAATGTTGACAAAGGGGCATTCATCAAGTTCTTTTACTAAAAAAATCTTGTAGGAATCTTTTTGGATCTAGAGCCTCCAAAGTCTCATGATATAAACTTGAATCTATCCAAGAAGTGTGGTTAACTATTAATGGTAAGCTACACATCAAAGATAGATTTCATAATACAACCTCTATCTTTACCTCTTGTGCTTATTATCATCAAATACCTGAAACTATTAACCATTTATACTTTTAATGTGAGTATATAATATCAATTTGGAGGTCTATTATGGGGATAAATATTCTCTCTTACTTAGTAAGTTATTGGACTAATATTGTACATCAGTTTGGATTGGAAATGCAAAGACGAGTATACCAAGTTTAGAATCTCCTTGACACTACCATATATTTAATTAGAAAGAAACGAATTTACAAGAATTTTAACGTAAACTAAGGCATGAAGAACATCTTATAAATGAGATGATGAGTTACATTACTAAGCAAATGCTAGTGGTTTCCAATATTTAATATCCTTAATATCTTAGTTTAGTTTCACTTGTTGCTATATGTTGTATTAACAACAGATTGACATCCTAGGCTACTTTAATGTACTATAATTGACTAGAGATGTATTTTGAAAACTCTCATTATTAATTAATTTCCTTTCCTTTTAAAAAAATCACAATAATAGTTTGAAATTTAAATTGTTGGGTTATATATAATTTGGGCATACGTGGTTTAAAATTCAGTTACCCAAGCAATTTTGTCTTATTTGTTTTAGTAATGTAAGACTTATTTCTCTACCTTCTCTCTAATTGACCCAACATCTAGTTCAATATTGCTAAAATTATTTCCTTTCCTAGCCTCTCGCTTAGCTTCTGATTCTCCTACTTAATTGCCCTTGGTCTTTTTCTATTATTAGTTCATAGGTTTGACGAAAGTAGAAGTTGAGGGATTATTAGAGTCTTAGTATTCCATTATCGTCAACTCCAATTGCACCTCTTTTAGAAATACTGTAAATGGGAGCTAGAAAATGGAGAATATCCCTCATTAGCTAATTGCTCAAGAAGTACCTAGCTTATTTGGTGGTGTAACAATGGAAAAATAACAACTAGCGCAAAATTTTCCTTGAAAATATATAATCAATGTAAATGTTTTTTTTCATTTTCAAATTTAACTTAGAGTGCTCTGCATAGAAGATTGTGGATTTGGGTCCACGAACTATTTAAGGCTACCCTTATTTATTAAGAAATGGAATGTTGACTACTCTCTAGATAGGACCAAACTAAAAACCATACATTTACGACCAAATGAACATAGAGTACCAATGGAGTACTGATCTAGGAAAGGATTAAAGAATTGCCAGTGCCTTCGGAAAACCTATAAGTCTTGATGAAAACAAGGTTATCCTGAAGCACGTTAGATTTGCCTATGTTTGTGTTAGGATATATATGAGTAAGGACCTATATGTTAATCAAGGATTTTGTAAAAATTGCTTATGAATGAAAACTAAAGAAAAGGAGGGAAAACCAAAGGAAAAGGACTACATGATACTTTGGAGAGTCAAGGAAAAAGAGACTTAATCCACCAAAAAAATGACCAATACAAGAAGCAAATTGTCAAGACCTCTCCTCCTAAGAAACTTCTTATATGGGAAAAATAGGGAATATGGTTATAGCAAAAAACTACCAGAAATAGTAGACAAAGACACCCCAAAAGGGGGAAAGGAAATTGTCCTATGGAGGAAGGTTAAAATTAGTGTTATCAATCTTACGTAACCTCTCCACTTACTGGCTTTCTTACTTGGTATTATCAAAAGGAGTTGTAAAATCCATAGACAACTTCCCTAAGAGTGGAGCTGGTAACAAAATTAAAATTTCCAAGGTAAAATGGTCTAAAATTTGTTTACCTAAACAAAATGGATGTTTAGGTATCACATTTGCTTAAAGGATGAACAAATTTCTCTTAACAAGGACACTATGGATACCATCCACTAATAAGGAAGAATTATGGGTGAAGTGGGCTCATCTGTACCTCTTAAAAACTGAAAGTGTAGGGAGCATAAAACTGAAGCCCCTTCTTTCCTAGATTATGAAGTAAATCCTACTAATAAAGGATATAGTCATATAATCAGAGAAGGGTAGAATACCAGTTTCTAGTTTGATAATTGGCACGATCAAACCCCTACATAAATTATATGAACTACTACACCTCAAAGATATCATCCTTAGTCCATACCAAAGTCAAGGCTTTGATCAAATATAATACTTGGTACCAGGGATGTCAATTTCAGCCCGGCCCGACCCGTGGTCAACGGGTTTAGCTCGGTCAAATCGGCCCATGGGTTGGGTGGGCATGGTCCGTGGAACGGTGGGCCAGGCCATGGCCCGTGAAACTATGGGCGGGTTGGACCACAGGCCGTACCTGCCAGCCTGCCCACTACTTTATTAATTTAATAATTTTTATATATTAACTTAATAATTAATAATTAACTTAAGTAAATTAAAGTTTTGTAATTAATTTAATTCATAATTTTATGGGTAATTTTATCTTACATTTTACTATAAATGATTATGTTATAATTTATAATTTATGAATTTTTAAAAATACAACTACAATTTTTTAAAATTATCTTAAAATTTTTTTAAATATATTAAATGCCCGAGCCGACTCATGCCCGATAGGCGACCCGTGGCCTGAGCGGGCTGGGTGGGCTGGGCCATGGACCTAGCCATGGGCCGACTAGTCTCAGCCCGTCACGGCTCATGGGCCCAGCCACGGGCCGAACCATTCTAGGCCCGCCCGGCCCGTGGGCTAGGTCTATCCGAATACTTTTTTTTAATAGGCCGGGCCGGACCTGGGACTTGGTACTGAACTTTCCACTCCCCAAGGGGTTACAAAGTATCACTAATAGCTTGCCTAAATACTCTCCCAACTCTAGCAAGCAAGATTCCATCATATGGACCGAAGACAAATTGTTAAAATTTACCACTAAATCTTGCAAAATACTCTTGCTTGGCCTTTAGGACATGAAAACATGGGCAAGACTGATATTGGATAAGACAATATGTCCTTCCCATCCCTTCATTTTGTGGTTGACTGCCTCCCTATGTGCTCTTTGCTTAGATGCACGGGAAGATTTAGATCACCTATACTTCAAGTGTTGTAATAGGTCACCTTTTTAGAATCATATTCAAAACGTCTTTGAGATTTACCACTCTGTTAAAATAAAGGCTGGAACACTCTCTTAGGCTGCAAACTTCTGGTTCTATTTAAAGGAAAGGAAACCAAAGTATATTTAGCATATCTTTGGAGCTTTGATTTACTTTATATGGAAGGAAAAAAAAAAAACTGGAGGATCTTCTGTGGTGAAGCCACCAGTATGGAGTCCATCTCATGGAGCCTAAAAGCCAAGAGTAAAACCAATACTAGTGCTTGGAACCTGCCTAGTCAAACGACTTCAGAAATACGTATTAAGCAGTACGTATAAAGAGGTTTACACCATTAGTTGATTCCTAGCATGGTACTTGCTTGAAATATGTTAAGCTTTCTTTTGTTTGATTCTGTAACTGGCAATTGCTGTCTCTCAATCATTTCATTTAACTTCTAAGTAGGACCCGTTTTTTAAAAGAAACGAATTTGTGCTTTTTTAAATGATAAAATGCATCCCAATTTCGTTCGTGATCATATTCCTGTGGTCTCTCTCTCTCTCGGTTTTACTTTCTTTCTGTGGAGAAAAGAATAAATGACAATGGCGGCTTCTCCGTCTTCGTTATCGCTACTTAAACCACTCTATTACAACAACAACAACAACAGCATCACTTCCTCACAACCCCCACCACCACACTCCATTTCTTCTTCATCATTTGGTTTCTCAAACGGAAATAGAAACAGAAATGGAAAGCGCTTCGATTCTCCCACTTTCTCTTGCCTTTCTGTTGTAAGTCTAATCCCTCCTCCCTTTGGTTTTATATCTTTCTATTACTTGAATATAATTAACTTTTGATTGTGAAGGAAGCTCTATGTTTGTATTTATTTATGGGTGTTATAAGTATTTCTGACAGAGATGCAATGTTTTGGAGTTTGATAATGGGAGACACTCCATTCCTGTCGCTAACGAACCATCCTTCCCTAATTACATTGCTACTTACTCTTCTTCTTCTTCCAAAACCCTCTTTCAACCCTCTTTCCCCGGTACATCTGACACCAGGCTTCGCATTTTCTCTGGCACTGCTAATTATGATCTCTCTCAGGTATTCTTCTATTCTATTTTTTTTCAACAATTAATTGATCATAACTTACTTATCCATATGTCTATCTATAGGAAATTGCTTGCTACATGGGTTTGGAACTTGGCAGGATCAAAATTAAAAGGTTTGCTGACGGAGAGATTTATGTCCAGTTGCAAGAGAGTGTCAGAGGTTGTGATGTTTTTCTTGTCCAGCCCACTTGCCCTCCTGCTAATGAGAATCTTATGGAGCTTCTCATTATGATTGATGCTTGTCGACGTGCTTCTGCCAAAAACATCACTGCTGTTATTCCTTATTTTGGGTATGCCAGGGCTGATAGAAAGGTGATTTTGCATTTTTTAACAAATTAGGTCCACATTTCTCCTTTCTGCTTCTAATGAGTGTTGATTAATTACTGTTTCAGACACAGGGCCGAGAATCCATTGCTGCTAAACTTGTGGCAAATCTGCTCACTGAAGCAGGGGCAAATCGTGTTCTTGCTTGTGATCTTCATTCTGGCCAGTCCATGGGGTATTTTGACATACCTGTGGACCATGTATACGGTCAGGTACGTAGTCTGTTCTTGCTGCTAAAAGTTCAATTCTTCTTTTTTTTCCATGGAACAAGAATCAGTTTGCAGCAGCCTAGATGAATGGATGAATATTTAACTTCCACAACCAATTTTAACTTTGAATTTTCTTTTTAAATTTATTATCAACACAGTTTTCGTTTTGGTTCCATCCTGAGCTTGTTATACATCTTATCAGACACTCAGCTGTATGGACCGTTTAAACAGGTAAAAGCTCACTCATGATTTTTCACTGGTTATTGATATCCTCTCCTTATGCATCCCCAGCCTGTGATTCTTGATTACCTTGCAAGCAAGACCATATGTTCTGATGACTTGGTAGTGGTCTCTCCTGATGTTGGTGGTGTAGCGAGAGCACGTGCTTTTGCCAAGAAATTGTCTGATGCACCTTTGGCCATTGTGGACAAAAGGCGCCATGGTCACAATGTTGCAGAGGTAAGGTAGAAAATGCTTCTTTTTCCCATGATTCCTTATGGTCTTCCTAGACATTTGATATTTTCTTCTATTGATGAATTACTTTACTGGATAGGTTTTATTCTCTAATCTTTCTTTGGTGGTGGTGGTGGTGGTGTGAGTTTATGTGTCTGTGTGAGTGAATTGCATAGAGCTACACTCCTAGTAGATGCACACATACACATACACAAACACACACGCACACTCTCTCTCTCTATTGTTTCCTGCTTATCCTTTTCCTATTTTGGAGCATCGCATCATCTTCACGTGTATATTATATTTACAAGATTAAATTAATTATTGCAACTGATGTTGTCTTCCAGGTAATGAATTTGATTGGTGATGTTAAGGGAAAAGTTGCGGTCATGGTGGATGACATGATTGATACAGCTGGTGGGTTTTGCTTGAACTCTGGTTACTTGTTTGTTCATCTCTCCATGACATGATTGCCACCGTTGGTTGCTTGTTTATGAAATTTGTGATCATAGTAGGAATTATGTGCAGAGGATCTTACTTAGTTGAAGCAGTGTTGTATTTGTGAGGATTTCTTCCATTTTAAGTTTTATCACATAACGTTTTCACTTATATAAACATTTCTATGTGTTGATTAGATAGCCTCAGGTGGATTCTTATTCTGATCAAGGCTTTTATTTTTACCTTAATGGTCATTTTTCTTTTTTCAATTCTTGTACTCTTAAAGCAATATACTGATGAGAAAAGAGTCTTATCATGGAAATGATCTGATAAAAAGATTTGGTCACATTTTGTTTTTCTATCTATTATTCAAATTAGCTAGAATTGGAACTCCAAGATTATTGGATATTTATCCATTATGTTTCACTTTTTGATTGGCTTCTTGCAGGGACTATTTCCAAAGGCGCAGCTTTACTACATCAAGAGGGGGCTAGGGAGGTTTATGCATGCAGCACGCATGCTGTTTTTAGGTAAGTGGATCCGTTATCAACTACTTCTGTTGGAATCAGTTTGATACTGAAAACTGTAATGCAGAATGCTGACCAATGAGAACAATTTTTTTCTGTCAAGTATTACGTCAAAGTAATGAATCAATGCTTCAGCCTTGGTTGCTTTCAAAATTTGATCTGTGTCTAGATAGCAATTCATGGTAAAACCAGAGTACCTTCTCACAGTCTTTAACTACTCTACAATTAAAAGTCAACAGTAATGGTCTTCACCCAATGATGATTTGTTAACGTCAATGCTAGATAATAATAGTTTTGGTGGTTATGGAAAATTTTATGAAACATTTATCCCTTGGAGGATGATTGAAGAGAGCTGCTGCTAATTTTAGCAATGTCTATCATTGTTGTCTATGCATATTTTCATTTGCTCTTTCAAATCTTTTTGCAGTCCACCTGCTATAGAGAGGTTATCTAGTGGACTTTTCCAAGAGGTCATAATAACAAATACAATTCCTGTGTTAGAGCAGAACTATTTTCCCCAACTCACAGTCTTGTCTGTAGCAAACCTCCTCGGCGAGACCATTTGGCGAGTGCATGATGACTGTTCTGTGAGTAGCATCTCTCAGTGAATCTGAAATGAAATGCTGATTGAAAAAATTTATACGGTTATCTAAGTTGAGAAAAAGATGTCAACTGATTTGTACTGCAGGCACTGGATTCCTCGTAATGCAGTTATTCACATTCTTCTTATAGACTGATGACATTGTATAAGCTTAGTTAAAATTTAAGAATTTGAATGACTGAACAACAAATCTCAAAATGAATACCTGTTCAAATACACAGTTTTCATATGCATGTTTGCTTGTGAATAGAAAGGAAAAAGAATAGAAAGAGCCTTCTGTATTTTTTCCCCCTTTCAGTACAGTAGTGTCAAATCGAATCATTGTTGTTGAAAATCAAGATAATCTGTACATGGATCTTCTTTCATTATTTTTTTAGCATCAATTTGGAAGGCAAAATACACTAGATTTATTCTCAATGTTTCTTTCGTTTTCTGATTGTCAGGGTGGCTTTGAACCCTACTCCAGCTTGGGCATTGACTGATCTATAGGAATACAACGGTTGTGAACCTCTCAAAGCTCCTAACAAAGATGCCATTTTTTTCTTTGTGGCCTAGTGTAATCGAAGTATAGGCAAAAATAGTGTTGTGGACAGTTAATTACGGTAGATGAGGCAGATTTTGTTCCCTTTTTTTTTTTGGGTCAAAGGTTTGTTCATTAAATTTTGTGTCGAGAAAATGATCTTAAGGTTTAAATTTGGTTTCAAAAATTTCCTTTTGTTATTTTAGTTAAAAGTTGAGGTTGGAAATTGAAAGAAGACGTGTATAATATGTAATTTCACTTTGTTATGCTTGCTCTAAAAGTACGGGGTGCTCATATAATGCTCTTATGGTTGAATTGATGTACTTGCCTTCTAATATTCTCAAGATTACGAGGCCCATAAGTACATTATAACAGTTGGTGGAGGTGCAATTTCAGGAACGCAGTAGGTGTTAGAGAATGCTTATCCATTCTTTCCATCACTAGTAGCATTGAATTAAGAGAAAAACACACCGAATTCCTTCACTCGAGTTCCAGCAATGGATGGATTTGGATGCAGACTTGACAAACTCCTTATACAGAGCTAAGCTGTTCAACCTCTACCTTGATGAAGTTTGTCAATCTTGTATCACTCGGCACCATCCTTACTAATATTGCCTGACTTACATCCTTGTTGGAATGTCAACATCTTTCCTTCATAGACGTTACTTGAGTTCCGCTAGGATGGCTCAAATACTTCCCCTCTTTTAGCAATTGGGAGGATGATAGTTGTGTATTAGTTTATGTTTTTTTAAATAATTAGCATGTATTTTCTTGCATAATTGTTGATTATTGTTGTAGTTTAGTATTCATTTTGTATGTTTTCATTTAATTTGATTTCTATTGTTGTTTTTTTATGTTTGATGTTAATTGAGGGTAAGAATTGATTATTTTTATATAGGAAGAAAGATTAAGTAACTTGGAGATTGAGCTAGAGATCAAAGAGGAGAAGACAAGAGGAAATTATCTGTTGCAAATTCTCACAATCGTGGGAATCATGCCAATTCTTATAATCGTGGGAATTATAATCCACGTCATTATGTGGTGCTTAATTAAACTTAAGAGTTTTTGGAATGTTAAAAGATAATTAAGCCTTCATGATCAAGGAAGATGAAACCCTTTTGTAGAAACACTATCCTTGAGTGAAGCACACAAGTTTTTAGCCTTAAGGAAAGATTGAACTTAAGGATTATCATCAAGATTAGGAAAAATAACACATCACCATTCAAAATTTCAAATTTTGACAAAGAAGAGAAGAAGTTTCTTTTATTCAATTTTTAGTGTTTTTGTTTCTTCTAATTTTTGTAAGATGAATTATTTGTGTGTTGATGATGTTATGAAGATCATGATTGTCTGATTTAGTTTTATAGATTGCTTTTGAACTATTTTGTTAGAACTCCTATTTTATTGAATTGAATAAAAGTGTCTTTGATGATTGTTGATTTTATTTGTTATCTTACAACAAATCAAGAGAGTAAGATTATTTGTGTAGGATTGTACAACGAGAGTTGACAACCTATAGATGTACAATCATTACATTAATTGATTAATTAGAGGAAAGATCTCGGTGAATTCAATTGATCACCTATAAGATAGTTTAATAACTAGTTGAACTGGTAGAGTCATTGGGTAGGTTGAGAGATCATTCAATTGATTTCATTTAATTTGATTAGGCACAATTCATTATATCTTGAAAGAGGGTAGTTAATACATTCAGAAATCTTAGGTGAGATATAATTCGATTAATAAAATAGGAGGGAGACAAAATAGAAAAAAAATCTCTAGTCTTTAGATTCTTGAGTTTCGATTATTTTGCATTTTAGTATTGTTCAGTGTTCATTATTAGTCTTTTAATTTTAATTTAATTTTTCAGATTATTTTCAATAAACAATTTCACCTGTTAAACAAAGTTTTGTATAAACTAAGTGGTGTCTGGGCATCAATCCCTGTGAGATCGATATTCGCTTTTTAACTACAAGTTGCAACCCGTACACTTACAGCTTTTGAGAGTAAAACGAGTAGATTGTGTTGCATAGTTACACTCGATTAAGTTTTTGGCGCAGTTGTCGGGAATTGATTGCTTAGCATTTTTTTAATTTAGATTACTTTGATTTCAGAATTTTGATACTTTTCCTTGTGTAATTGCAGGTGCATGAATATAAGGAGCACGGGAAGAACGAACGAAGTTAGTGAAGACGAATTTTTCGACATCAGGAGACATGAAAAAGAGTTGAGAAGGGCAAAGCGTCTAAACTTTTCACAATAAGATATGACTGAAGAAGGAGAGTAAGGAGGACCAGAGAGGAATTTGATGGATTTCATGAGGCTAGGATTTAGTCCTCAAGGACTGGTGAGACCGATGGTTCAAGTGAATAATTTTGAGATAAAGCCGACGCTTCTCAACATTTTACAAAATAATATGCAGTCCTATGGGCTATCCAGTCAGGATTTAGATGCCCACATCACAAATTTTTTGAAGATCTGTGACACTTTTCGTTTCAATAGAATGTCCGATGATGCAGTGAAGCTGACGTTGTTTTCATTCACATTGAAAGATCGAGCTAAAGCTTGGTACAACTTGCTGAATTTAGGCCATATTACAACTTGAGAGCCACTTGCCCAAGCATTAATCACCAAGTATTTTCTGTTGACAAAGACAACGAGGATTATCAAGGAGATTACAAATTTCTAATAGAATAACAGAGAATCTCTTTATGAAGCTTGAAAGAGATTTAAAGAACAGTAGAGAAGCTGTCCCCGTCGCAACCTTCTAAGAGAGTTCCTTCTTCAAACGTTCTATAATAGAGTGAATTCGAGCACAAAAGAAACCATCGATGCAGCAGCTAGAGGTTCATTAATGAGGAAGACGGTGGAAGCAGCTCATGATCTTTTAAAGGAGTTAACAAGTAACAACTGCATGTGGTCGAGCGAGAGGAGTAGACAGGGGCAGAAGGAACAAAAAAGTATGACACTCATTGGCTCTGTTACTACTTTGCAGGCTCAGATCACGGATCTTACAAAGCAGCTAAACAACATGCAAGGAGCATCCTCTTTTACAATGAAGGTGATGTAAATTCAATGTGAGCTGTGCGGGCAGAATAACCACTGCTCAGCAGAGTGTTTCCTATTAGGAGCCGGTGGTACTGAACAGGTAAGTTACCTGTGCCAGCTGCAGCGAGGAATAACCTGTACTCCAATACTTATAATTTGGGATGGAAAAACTATCCAAATTTCTCTTGGAGTAATAATAAAGAAAGTGGCCAAGAGAGACCACAAGGATCGCCGGGATTCCAACAAGATCGAATTGGAGCGATAGAAAGTAAAATGGACAAGATGATGGAAGTGTTGGTGTCCAAACTGGTAGCTTAAGAAGAGAATCAGAAGAGGGTGTTTGCTAGCTAGAAAGAAAGTTAAAAGAGGATGGAAGCGAAATTCGACCAAATTGTGAAGAATCATGCCTCATTGATCCATAATTTGGAGGTTCAGGTAGGTCAACTCGCTACCGAGCAACATTGAGGTCAACCCGAAGGAAAGATTCATGGCCCTCATTCGGACAGAGAAAAAAGAAAGTGAACATAAGGAGAAATATAGAGTTAAAGGAGAAAGACAAACAGTTTTGGAAGTCCTTTCGAGTGAACTAGTAAGCGAGCCGATCAGGGAACTTTAACTTAGACTTCTATATTAGATTTTTGCTCAGCAGAAGTCATCTGCAAGTGGAGTAGTAAGGAATTCTAAGGAGGTTGAGCTAAGTAAGATGACGGATATAACAAATCAACTTTAAACGAAGCTCATATTAAAGGAACCGGTGAATAAAGAGGTCATCGAGCATATACTGGAAAGAAGTCCACACATAGCACAAAACAAAGAAGACCCAGGGGATTTCTTCATTCCTTGTAGTATAAATGAGATCAAGATAGTTAAGGCATTTGTGGATTAGGAAGTTGGTATTAACATGATGGCCTACACGTTTAGTCAGAAGTTGGATTTAGGAGAGCTAGAGTCTACTAAAATATTGGTGAAAACGGTCGACAGAACAGTGCATCAGCCGAATGGGATCATCAAGAGCGTGCGGATACCAATTGATAAATTTATCTTCCCCGTGGATTTCTACATACTGGACATTGGAGAAGATGCAGAAACATCGATGGTTCTTGGACGACCGTTCCTAGCTGCTTTTCATTCGATAATTGATATGGATAGGGGAGAATTAACACTGAGCGTTGGAAAGGATAAATTAACTTTCAGGGTGTCCAAGAAAGGCTATCGTTATCCTCTACCCCAAACCGACATAAAGGAACTTAAACCCCAAGAAGGATGGGAAGACATTGAAGACCTTGGGAATGCATTCAGGAAGAAACGATGGTGTAGGAGAAGGTGTAGGAAGGAAAACAACAAGGAAGGTGAAGTCCATACCAGGGTGGCTCATATATGGAGCTTGAGATCAACTTTTGCACTGCCACCATACCAGTCATTTGAACCGCCTTAAGAAAAAAGAGAGTTGAGTTACAGACATTAAAAGAAGCGCTGCATGGTAGGCAACCCATGGAATTCTATTATCTTTTGATTGATTTTGTTTATTTATTTGTTTGTTTGATTTATTCAGTTATGATTGTATTTTAATTGAGGTTGATTGATGTTTAATTTGGTTTTTTGTTTGAATTTCAACTTGTTTTCTTTTCGAAATTCTTGTTAATAATATTAATTTGATGTGTTTGTAGGTCGTGGGATCATGGAGAACTAATACTAAGCTTGGAAGATGGTTTGGAATCGTGAGAATCACCTCATCCGATGATCGTGGGATGAGGAGTGATCTCTCCAATTCCGACAATCGTGGGAATGGGAATGGATGTGATTCCCACGATCGTGGGAAATATCTTTAGAAACTTTCTAAAGAGAAATCCCATGATCGTGGGAATTATGGAAATTCCTTTAGGAGGGAAATTTGGGAATTGTGAAAATTCCCACAATCATAGGAATTCTATCCCGAGGGAAATTTAACTTTCCCTCCCCTTTTTTTCTTTCACCTATTCTTCAAAATTTCACTCCTTCTCTCTCTAACCCACGAAATTCTCTCCTCCCACTCTCTAAAACTCTTCATTTTTCTCTAGATTCTTCGTATTTTCTTCATCTCTTTTCATTAATCTTACGATCCTTTCTTCTTTTCATGCATTAATTATTCAAAAACATAAGGATTTGGGTAAGATTTTGCTATCACTCTTTAAAACTCGAATTCACTCATCTCTTTCTCATTTTTACAGGTTTTCTTTTTACAATGGCAATAAGGAAGATGATGGCTCAGAAACTGGTTGATGAACTCCGCTTGTAAGTCTCTGATGAAAGTAAATCCGATTTAGGTACAGCTTATCGAGCCCCATTCTTGATTTATTCGGAGGAAGAAGGTACGAGTTTTCGAGACCTTAGGGCTAGAGAAATAGTCACTCCTCATTATTTTGATTTTGAATTGTTAGAAATCATAGGAGTGAGACGAAAACTTGAGCAACTAGTTGCAAACATAGGTTGGAATAGGTTTGTTCGGTGTGATGTATCTATTTACTCTACTATAACTTGAGAGTTTTTCATGACAGTCCGATATAACCCTAAAATGGATGTTTTCTGGTTTAGGTTAGCTGAAAATGCTTTTAAACTTGATTATCCTATCATGCGTGAAATTTTCAATTTGTTGAATACAAAAATTCTAGATGATCACGCTGATTTTGATGTCGATTCTTATTAGAAAATTCTCAGGGTGAAAAACATTTTGACTCATGCAATGCACCAAGCTCTTTAATCCGGAGTACTGAGCATTTACTTTTATACAAATTTATGTGTTTAACTGTGTTTAATAAAACTAAAAGCAACAAATACTCGGTTAAAGAAATTTTCTTTTTATAGTGCATGGATCGAAAAATTAAAATCAATTCTCCTTATAGGATTTTTCTATCAATCGTGAGTGCTGTTAATAAAAAGAGCTCGTGTTTTGGGATGTCTCATGTGCTTCTGCTTTGGGTGTGTTTTATAATGTTAATATAGAGAATTTGTGTACAACGCCACATGATATGTTTGATATATCATATTTGAGACGCTCTAAGATTTTGGAGATCCATTCTATTCCGAAATCCTCAGATGCTTATTGCAGTGAGGAACAGGAGGGGCACCAGTACAGTCGCTTCCCAACCCTCCAAATCTCGAGCAATCCTGGAGTTAGAAGAAGAAGCAGCGGAGGAGGAATCTAGTGCACCAGTGGAGGTCGACTGATTTCAACAAATCCACGACCAGATGGCCGCCAATCAACAACAAATGACACCCAAAATCAATGAGCTCGACAACCAAATGCGGTAAGTCCACAAGTAACAGCGCAGCCTGAAGAAGAGGTCCCTCAATTTCTGCCAGAGGAATAATTTTGAAGCTCCTTCACCAACACTGTCGCCACCATCATCTCAATAAGCTCTTCTTACCCTTTACTTTAAAATTTTTTTATTTCTTTTGTTTGGTTTAATTTCATTTTTTGTTTGGTTTCATGTCATTTTCTTTTGTTTGGTTTGCTGTCATTTTTTTTGTTTGGTTTTATTTTTTTTGTTTGTTTCAATTTATTTTGTTTGGTTTGATGTCATTTTCTCTTAATTGGTGGTTGAATTGTCACATTGAGGACAATGTGAACTTTAAGTTGAGGTTTAACTTTCTCAATTGTATTGTTTGCATTTTGTTAAATAGAATGTATGTTTAGGCATATCATGTGCTTTGTATCAGCAATGGAACTGCATTTGAATCATTATGATGGATATTGCCATAAGATTCTGTCATGCTAGTTAGAATTAGATTGAATGCATGCTTGAACTCAAATTAGGCTATTTAAGTAGAAAGTGAACCATATAGAGTGATGAAAAGTAATTGGTTATATAAGCTTAGTCACAAATTGACATTTGGGCAATGAGGTAGTATAGAGATGCATAATGAGTTTTCATATGTGAGGATTAAGCCATATGACTCCATCCATAGTCATTCTATTTCTTTGTTGAGTGATACTCCCTTAAGTTATTACCTTCAAAACTTGCTTTGAATCGGTTTGACTCTATTGGATGCATGCTTAATAGAGATGATTTAGGCCCTCTTTGTTTTAACCCTTGACTTAAATGACCTACCCTTTATATTATCCTTTGCTACCTTGTTGAGCCTTAACCTTTTGTTTCTTGAAAACACCTGAAATTATAAAACCCTGAACCTCATTAACCTACCCATTCACAAGCTTAGTTGAGTATAAAGTAATACATTAGTTGGGATCGTTGTGAAAATTTTACTGAGATGAGTTGAGTATATTTCTTCTTGTTGATTACAATGTATATAGTGTTATCTTGATTCATAGTTCTTCCATGTATTTAGAAAAAAAAGAAAGAAAAATGAAAAAAATTGAAAAGGAAAAGAAAAAGGAAGAACAAGTGAGTAGCATCAATAAGTGTAGAATATTAGTTATATTTGTATATCTCAGAGTTATGTTTTGTTATCACATTTTATCCGTTTTTTGCTTTACGAATGCTTATGCTTAACCCTTTTTCACTCTTTACCCACCTTAACCCTTATCACATTACAACCCTAAACAAGTCCTTTTGATCTATTTATGCATGGAATCATTGTAGAGGAGAATTGGTGTATTAACAAACCTATGGTAGTATAGTTTCTTATAGGAAGTTTGAGCGAAACACTAACCATCAAACACTTGAGAGAAATGAATGAAAACCGTGAGGAAAATTCATTTCGCATCTGTACTTATCTTTGAGTGATGGTGCCAATTATTGAGTTTGCTTATGTACACTAATGAAAAAGTAGTCATGATATGTGTATTAACTTGATATTTGAATTTGCTTAAATTTGAGGAATTGTATGCTTTGATATTTATAAAAATGAAGTGATAGAATTGGGTGGTTGTATTTATTTTGCTTGAGGATAAGTAAAGATTTAAGTGTGGGGATGTTGATAGTTGTGTATTAGTCTATGTTTTTCTAAGTAATTGGTATGTGTTTTCTTACATAATTGTTGATTATTGTTGTAGTTTATGATGCATTTTGTATATTTTCATTTAGTTGGATTTCCATTGTTGTTGTTTTATGTTTGATGTTAATTTAGGATAAGAATTGATTATTTTTATGTGGGAAGGAAGATTGAGTAACTTGGAGATTAAGTTAGAGATCGAAGAGGAGAAGACAAGAGGAAATTATCTATTGCAAATTCCTACGATCGTGGGAATTATAATCCGAGTCATTATGTGGGGCTTCATTAAACTTAAGATTTTTGTACTATTAAAAGATAATTAAGCCTCCATGATCAAAGGAGACAAAACCCTTCTGTATAAACACCATCCTTAAGTGAAGAACACAAGTTTTTAGCCTTGAGAAAATATTGAAGTCAAGGATTGTCGTCAAGATTGGGTAAAATAGCACATCAACATCCAAAATTCCAGATTTTGGCAAAGAAGAGAAGAAGTTTTTGTTGTTCCATTTTCTGTGTTTTTCTTTCTTCTAATCTTTGTAAGATGGATTATTTGTGTGTTGATGATATTATGGAGACCATGATTGGCTGATTTAGTTTTAGGGATTACTTTTGAACTATTTTGCTATAATTCCTATTTTATTGAATTGAATGAAAATGTCTTTGATGATTGTTGATTTTATTTGTTATCTTACAACAAATCGAGAGAGTGAGGAAGATTATTTGTGTAGGACTGTATAACGAGAGTTGGCAACCTATAGACGTACAATCATCACATCAATTGATTAGTTAGAAGAGAGATATCGGTGAATTCAATTGATCACCCATAGGATAGTTTAATAACTAGTTGAACTAGTGGAGTCATTGGGTAAGTTGAGAGATCGTTCAATTGATTCCATTTAATTTGATCAGGGACAATTAATTACACCTTGAGAGAGGATAGTTAATACATTCGGAAATCTTATGTGAGATATAATTCGATTAATAAAATAGGAAAAAAAGAAATCTCTGGTCTTTAGATTCTTGAGTTTCGATTTTTCTACATTTTGGTATTGTTCAGTGTTCATTATTAGTCTTTTAATTTTAATTTAATTTTTCAAATTATTTTTGTTATACAATTTTGTTTCTTAAATAAAGTTTTAACTTAATTAAGTGGTGTTTGGGAATCAATACCTGTGGAATCGATATCCGCCTTTTAACTACAATTCATGAACCGTACATTTGCGATTTTTAAGTGTAAAATGAGTAGATTATGTTGAATAGTTACACTCAATCAGAGGACCTCCAAAATGAAGCATCTGTTTCAAAGTTGATTGTTCTTTTACTTGTCATTTGGCTTGACAATCCTTATGTGACTTTCCTTTTTTGTTCCTTTACCTGTATGCCCAACTTTGTGTTGGTATATTATGCTTCAAAGTCCATGTTAAATTTATTGTGTTCTTTTTTGGGGAATACTATGATAATATTAGTATATCATTCAATATATGTATACATATTTAAGTACCTTTTTTCACAAATCAAATATATATACTAATATTTTTATTAAAATTCTTTAAAATCTTACATTACTTTGTTTCAAAAATCAAATACATAGACTAATATTTTTACTGAAATTCTTTAAAATCTTACAATACTTTGATCTATGTGATTTAACATCAGAAATTGATAAAGGATATATTTATCATGATATCAAAGTATTATAGTTATTTACTTTTTATTAAAGTAATGACCTTATGGGAGTAACTAGATATTATTAGCATCACATGTGCTATCTTTTAGTTGACTTCAGTTTTCATTTGACTAATTCCTTATTTTGATTTATTCTTTATAGTTGTTGCTTTAATAAAGGGCTATTACTAGTTTGTTAATATTGCTCCTAAAGTTAAGGAGTCTCTTTGGGATCATTATTATATTTAACATTTGGTTTATCATTTAATAAAAGTTTAGTTAGTTCTCTAAACTTTTTATGGTATCAGAGCTAATACAGCTCTTACGAGTTTGATTCTTTCCTTTTTTCCAACGCATAAACAACCCTTACCACCTTCAATGGCTTCCACTACTTGGCCTACTCTTATCAATTTTGATAATCCAAGCACCAACAATCATATTGTGTAGTTTAACCTATACTTATAATTGCCTATCAAATTGTAAGGCAGTTCTAATTTATCTACATGGAAGACTTAATTAACATTCCTTCTGGAAGGTTATGAACTGGCTGGGCTTCTTGATGGTTCTACACTTTGCCCCAAGAGGACAATCACTCTCGCCAACACAACTGAAATCAACCTAGTATATCACCTTTGGGTTTATCAAGACTGCCTCATTTATCAAGCAATGATGGCCTTTGTTGATAGCACCATTGTATCCACCGTAGCTAGTGCATCTAATGTTGAGAAAGCATGGGACCTTCTTCATACCACTTATGCAGATAAAAGTCACACTCGAATTTATAGCATGTGAGATCAACTCAGTCGCATCACAAAGGACGAAAAGAGTATTTGTGAATATCTTCATCAAATCTGCACCATTGTTGATGAACTTGCTACTGCAGGTTCTCCTGTTGCTGAAGCTAAACTTATAGTCAAAATTCTTAATAGACTTGGTCCTGATTTTCATTAAGTATTTGCAGTAATCCACAATCGTAGCATTCCGATTGAATATCCTGAACTCTACAAAAAGCTCTTTGACCATGAAAATTTTCTTAATCATTTAGAGCAACAATGTTTATCTCCAATAACAGCTGCTGTATCAAATAGAACTAACAATAATTGAAATACTTGATGCTCCAACAACAGCAACAACAACAATAACAACTCTCTGGTATGGCGTCAATAATAGGTACAATCAACAACCACAATGGCACCAACAAAACAATAACAACTACAACAATGGTGTTTAATGCCAGTTACGCAATCGCCCTGGTCATATTGCCTCAGTATGCCACTCTAAATCTCATAATCATCTTGAGGCCAAAGCAAACTTTGTCACTGGACTTCAATCATTTACAAACCTATGAGTTCTAGATACAGGTGTCACATATCACATTACCACTGAGTCGCATAATATGCCAGCGTACCATGACATGAAGGAAATGACAATGGGAGATGTCAACAAAATACCAATTACTTACAATGGTTCAGCTTCACTATATGCATCTATCTTTGTTTTTTATTTGTCTAATACTCTGTTTACTCCTCAAATCAAACACAATTTAATTTCAGTTTCCAACTTTTGTAAAGATATTCTAACTTTTGTGGAATTTTCCCTCTTATTTTCTTATCAAGGATCTTGCAACACAGACACCCTCGGTGAACAGTCGGAATAGAAATGAGTTGTATGAGAGTCTAACTATCTGTTCATCACCTTCTCCTTAAACTCACACAGTCTCCACAACGAACTCTGTTGAAATCTAGCACCACATGCTTGAATAACCTTATGCTAGAATTTTAAAATCTGCTTTGCATAATTTTACTATTCCTATTTTAGTACCAGGCAATTTAACATTTTGTAATTTTTGTTTATCCAATAAATCTCATCGGTAACCATTTGCTCGCCTTACTTTGTCAAGTTCCAAACCTCTTCAAACCATTTTTAGTGATTTATGGGGACCATTCCTTGTTATTTCACTTGAAAAAAATATACTACTGCATATTTGTTGATCAATACAAAAAATACACATGTATCTACACTCTACAAAACAAGACTGAAGTCAAAACAATTTATCAAAATTTTCTTCCTCTGTTGGAAAAACATTTCAATTCCAAAATACTGTCCTTCTATACTAATGGGTTGGTGAGTTTCAAATTCTTAGTTCATACCTTAGTTCCTATGGTATCGAACACCTGATTACTCCTTAATACACCACAATGAGTTGCTATTGCTGAACGATGCCACCATCACATAATCGAAACAACACATTCATTACTTTATCAAGCCTCTTCGCCATCTAATCTTTGGACTTTTGCTTATCACCATGCTGTATACCTCATTAACTACCTATCCACATCCACCTTAAAGAATCATTCACCTTATAAAATGTTATTCCAAGCCAAACCAGCTTACAAATCATTAAAAGTATTTGGCTGCTTATGCTATCCATGGCTCAAACCGTATTCTCAAAACAAACTTCAACCAAGATCCACACCATGTATTTATTTAGACTTTTATCTCACCACTATCATCAATGTTTTGATCCAATTAAATCTAAAATTTATTTGTCTCATGATGTGATTTTTGTGGAAAATGAATTTCTATTTAAAACAATATTTAGTAATATTTCTGCTTCTTTTAAACAGCTAGCATGGGATGACTTGTCTTAATTTAGCTCACCTCAGGCCCACCAACCATCACCTACACCACCCAACCCAATTTCAAATTTGCCTAATCTCATTCCTGTAGGTAACTCAATTTTAGATGTAGATTTGGTCATTCATTCAACCAATAACCACTTATGTCGTTCACCAGTAGATTCTGCATAACCCTCACCTCCTTCCACTACTACTCCACTTACTACATCATAATCCACTCCTTCTATTTTTCCCAACTCACCAACCCTACGCATTGTTACCTGTTCTCAAAATAACATCTTTAAATCGAAACCCATTTTTGATTACTAGAGTTCAATTTGACATTACTCCACAAACCCACATCCAGGGTAACAAATTACCAGTATGTAGAAAAGTTATGAAAAAAAAGTTTGATGCATTGATGAAAAACCAAATGTGGGTACTTGTTCCTCCTAACCTCTCTAAAAATGTTGTCTTTTGTCGATGGTTGTACAAGATTAAAAGAAAATCAGATGGCTCTATTGACCACTACAAGGCTCGGCTTATCGCAAAATGATTTATACAATGTTCAGGGATTGGTTATCATTTAACATTTAGTCCAATTGTTAAGCCAACAAAGATTAGAGTGGTTTTGTCTCTTATTGTTTAATTCCAATGGCCGATCTCACAGCTTGATGTTAGCAACACTTTCCTTCAGGGCAGTGTTGACAAAGAGGTATCAATGACTCAACCACCAGGTTTTGAAGATCCATCATATCCTTCTCATATTTGTTAGCTCAAAAAGGCCATTTATGGTTTAAAGCAATCCACTCGTGCCTGGTGAAATGAACTTAAAACACATATTCTTTTTATGGGATTCTTTACATATGAGTCTGATAACTCTTTATTCATCATGAAGGATTCTGTTATCAACATTTACCTTCTAGTTTATGTCGATGACATCATCGTAATTGGCAGCCATACCAGTTGAGTCCAAGAAGGCATTTTTTCCCTTGCCACTCATTTCTCTATTAAAAATCTTGGTCACTTATTTTACTTTCTTGGTGTTGAAATGTTAAGGCATTCAGATTGCCTCTTCCTATCCCAAACTCAATATATTGTTGATATTCTTCAAGTGAAAAATATGTTCAATTATAAATCAGCCAAGACACCCATGAGCTCCTCAGAAATTTATCATGTTCTTGATGGTTATCCACCTGCAGATGCTATAAAGTATAGACAAATTGTTGGCAAACTTCAATACTTGAGTTTCACAAGGTCGGATATTTCATATTATGTGAACAAACTGTCACAATTTATGCATTCTCCTTCTCAAATACATTGGAAAGCAGTTAAATGAGTTCTCAGGTATCTCAAGGCATTATGACTCAAGGTCTCTGTTTAAGGAAAAGTAACGCCATGAATCTAGTCATATACTCTGACGCAGATTGGGCAGGTGATGTAAACGATCACATCTCTACTACTAGTTATTTGCATATCTCGGCTTAAATCCTATAAGCTGGTAATTAAAGAAATAAACAACAATTGCACGATCAACCATTGAGGCAGAGTATCTGGCTGTAGCAAGTTTACTAGTTGAAAAAACTTAGGTTAAAAACCTTCTCTTTGAGCTTGGCGTTATTATTCCAACGTCCCCTATCATCTACTGTGATAACATCAAAGTTACATACCTCTGTGAAAATCCAGTTTTTCATAGTTGCATGAAGCACATCGCTATTGATTTCCATAATGTCCGAGATCAAGTTCATCGCAAGCTTATTACTGTTGCACACATCCATGCTGCTGATCAACTTGCAGACTCAGTTACCAAAGCTTTATCCAAACTTGCCTTTGATCATCATCTTCCCAAGTTAGTCTGTCCCTCTTCTTCTAACTTGAGGGGGGCGTATTAACATTCAGTTTTCATTTGACTAATTCATTTGTTTGATTTATTCTTTATAGTTATTGCTTTAATTAAGGGTTGTTACTAGTTTGTTAATATTGCTACCAGAATTAAGGAGTCTTTTTAGGATCATTATTGTATTTAACATTTGGTTTATCATTAAATAAAAGTTCAGTTTGTTTTTTAAACTCGTTATATATAATTACCCCTGAACATGATTTTATATTTACATACTCTATAGAACGAATGCAACCAGATTAAAATTATAGTTGTATTATGCTTTAAATTTTCTTATTAATAATTTATTTTATTTGAATATTAATTTGATAATTTTTATTTTTTGTTAATACTATAAAAATAGTAAATAAAACTTTAATTTGTACCAAATCTTCAACTAACTCTCTAAAAGTCATGATAAATGTTATTTATTGACAAGCCACGTCCTTACACTATTAACAATTTAATATTCAAATAAAGCTTAGAAAATAAATACTATACAACTAGCATTAAAAAAATCAAAATGCTCATTTCCATCAAATAATTTACATACTTTCTTTTTTATTAATACAAATTAATTCAACTCACATTTTTTTTTCATTCTCTATTAGTTATACTAAAAATGACTTATTTTCATATACAAAATAAAAGATGATTAATTTCCTTTCCACAACTTTTCCTAATGCCCACATCCTTCTTTATTATCACCTACAATAGAAAGGTCTAATGATAGCATATACTACTAGTAAAATAGATCAACAAACTAAAGTTTTACATAAATACTAATTCATATCATAATAGTAGAGTAAGTGCATTTCTCCAATATGTCATGATCTACCATTACTCATGTAGAGTATTTTTGAAGTACTAGGTTGGTCTGATGAGTTATTCAATTTGACCCAACTCAATTAAAAAAAAATATTTAATCGTTTTGAACCAACCTTTCAAATTTAATTTCGTTAAATCTTAGACATTCCTAGTAGTTACGATTATTTGCTTATATTCTACTTAACCTTAACTTATTAAAAATAAAAATAAAATTTCTAATAAAAATGGAAATATGAGATAATAACTTTAATATATATTTGTTAATTTGAAATAACATTTAATAAGAAGGTGAACTAGGTATTTGAGAATTCTTTTTTTTTTGCAAATTAAAACTTGTTTTATAAAAAGGGATGATTGCATTGTGCATATGATAAAAGCAATCTCAGTTGGAATAAAGAAACCACACAAACATAACATGTAAGAGGAGTTACGAATAAAGATTGAAAATAAATTGTTATAGACATTTAAGAAATAATTCTTCATTTTCTAAATAGTCTCACTTGGGATTTCACCAACTTCTTCTTTGTGATACATTCCTGGCATGCATATGAGATGAACTTAATTTATTCAGCTTAAATCCAATTTATTTACTTTAGACTTTGTGAGTTTAGGCCCCTTATATGATTTGACTTTCAGGCGTACCATTATAAGACCCATTTAATAATCTAAAGGATGTTTAATAAATAAGCTTAAGTAAGACTAATCCAAATTAGGAAAAAAAATTTCCCTACCAAAGACTAATCATGTAACATCCCGTTTCCGTATAACGGGTCAGATCAGGGAAATGGGTATAAGAGTGATCAATCAGTGAAATTAGGAAAACACATCTCATGCTCATGCATTTGTGAATAGTGAGTAGTGCACATGAAAAATGT
>JANQBM010000005.1:18368774-18384220 GCA_025594535.1 Erythroxylum domingense | reverse complement strand
CACACTTACAGAATTGTTAGTTTGTTATCAACTTATCATCCACGACCAGTCGCATGACTCATCATTAAACACCGTATATGTTTGAACTTTCATCATACATTTACGGTGCATAAGGCATACATGCTAAATATTAATTATTCAACCATTCAAATCACAACCACACGTCCTCCTCAGTCAAACATTCAAATCACAACCAACACCAATGTCTGATCCACATTCATCTCCAACATTCAATCATTCATACAAGTTTAAAAAATGTACCTTATTAGGCGTTGGCTGGTTATTAGTGGCGGGAGTGACGGCGACAACGAGGCGGGACAAACTGGGAGTGACGGCGGCGACGAGGCTAGAGTGACAGCGGTGACTTGTGACACGGCAGATGGGAGACGGTCCTGTATGCAGGGGGTGCGGGGTGAGGCCGTGCGGGAGACTGAAAAAGGCTGGAGAGGGCATCGTTTTTCTCTTGGAAAAATGACGTCGTTTCTCTTTTATTTTGCAAGCTTCCAACCAGAAAACGACGTCGTTTTACTCCTGAAGCAAAACGACCTCGTTTCACAACTTGGCAGAAATCTAACACATAAAACGATGTCGTTTCACGTGGGTAGGCCACGGGCCGAACCGCGGGCTGCGAATCGTCCCGTGCCCTTTCGGCCACTGGCTCGTGATGGATGGGCCGTGGCCCAGCCCGCCATCCTATGGACCAATTTTTTTCAGCCCATGGGCCAGTTTGACCGGGTCAACTGCGTTGACTTTGGGCCGGGCCGGACGATTATTGACATTCCTAACGATGGGAAGGAAATTGCACTATTTTGAGTTTGTTTTCATTTCTGATTTTTACCGAATCATATATGAACCTTTTTTAATGTGCATGAAGCTTTTTAAACACCTAGAAATAAATGAAATATGACTTACCATATGTGAATTGGGTGATTAAACTTTGGAATTTAAAATTGAGCATAATACAAGCTAAAGAAAATTTACATGTACATAATTGAGTTGTATGCATATTTATCGTTCATATATGTATGGTATGATTATACAATTGTGATTTTGATACCCTCCTAATATGGGTAAGTTGTGACTCGCATGTATGAATGCAAATATAGATTTTATGACTTGAAATGGTATCATATGATTTGTTAATATATGAATTGTGAGACTGGTAGATGGTTAAAGGAAATGTTATAGTGCCTGCACTATTGTCTTAGTAGTAGATAGATAGGTATGCCTATAGGATTACAGTGCAGCTGCTACAGTTTGATAGCAATGGTATCTTCATTTTGAAACTATAATGTCTCCACAGTTCGATGCCTTCGGGTGTCCACAGTTTTATACTTTCAAGTATCGACAGTTTTGGTAACTTCAGATATCTACAACTCCTATTATCCACACCCACGGAATGTGCATGCCTAACATAGAAAGTAAAGTAAATAGTTATAGATAAGAAATACAACATGAGGACATAAATAATTGGTATTAATGAACATTTACATTTGTATTAATAATTTGTATTAATGAGTGTTGAATATCAATGTCTGGTTCATGAATGTGAATTTATAGTATATGAGTTGTGATATTTCTGAATGTTTGTGCTTAATGGATGACTGCTGCGAATGGTCATCCAAACTAAGTGTTTCCCCACTAAGCTTTCAAGCTTAACACGGGTGTTAATTCTTGTAGGTCCAGGTTACAGAAGGGAAGTACAGGGAACATCTGCACAAACCAAGGCCAGCAGCTAGGAGTAAAAGTACCTTTGGAATGTGTTTTGGTTTAAGATTATTGTACATGTAAAAGAGTAAAGGAAATTGTATGTTTTATTTTTTGATTATCATGTACATATAAAGATGTAATACTACTTTTAGATGATAATGTTACGTGATTTGAAATTTTGTAATGTGTATATGTATAGCATTGAATAGAAATGTATGCCATAAATGTATGTATAAGAAATTGGTTGCCATTTATATGGGTGGTTGTAGATTCTGTATAGGGGTGTTACAAATGAAGTATCTGGTGCAAAAATTAGCATCTACTTAAAACTGGGTACCGTCAGCTATAATGAATGCGAAAATTCTGTTTCATAACTTAGATTCAAGCTTTCACACCACAAAACACATAAAGCACAAGAAATTAGAAGGATCGCCCATGAAAACAATGATAAACAATACACTATAACCATAAAGATTGACTTTTCATAACAACTTCTCCCTTATTTGCATCATAATCAATTCACCCATTTGATAAAAATTTATGAGGAAAGACTAACGGGCATTACTTTGGAAAAAAAAAGATCTTTCTCCTCAATAACCTCTTTTCTTTTATTCTTTTATTCTTTTTCTTTTTTGAATAAATATAAAAAATTAAAAGAACTACATCAATTATGGAATTCATTGATAAGAGATAGAAATCACATTCCATCAACTATAACCAACCACATATATATACACCCCCACACTTATACTCTTTTGCATCAACAAATATCAACGAGCACTATTATCTTTAAGGCTTGGGTAAGACATTTTGTTAAGTTAAAGGTTTGTAATATGGTTAGCGCAAAAAGAAAGGCTAATGAAGCTCAAGGGGCTTATCAACAAGATAAATCATGTCATCAGGTAGGCTATTTGGATAATGTAGTTTATAAAACAAAGAAAGCCTATATCATTTCCATATTAATACATATGATAAAAAGGTGTTTTTGAATAGAAAATCAAGGCAAAATCTAGATGTATATGTCACAGAGGTCACACATGAATAAAAGACAATAAGACTGATATGGATGTGTCAATTTAAAAGGCACAAAATCTCACTGGCTTATGTCTATCCACTAGTTACTACTCTTTTAAAGATAAAGTATATCGACCAACCACAAAAGTAAGAATATATGCCAAGTTGCTATGAATTTTTCAGTTGATTCTACTCTCTAATTATAACTATATAATCTTGAAAGCAATAGAAAGAGAAAAAATGTTTGTTTTCTTGTTTTGACATGTCAAAAGAACTTAAACACATAAGAAACAAGCTTAAAAACACACATAATAAAAAAGCTTAAAAGCATACATAATAAATAAGATCTTCACCTTTGTATTTAAAACTTACATTGTCCCCATTATAATATTAAATGTAAGAGATGAAATATTCAACGAAAACAACAAATGCAAAAATTTAAGAGAAAAGGAATAAACTACCCTTGGGTTGCCTCAAAAACGACACGTTCTTTATTGTTGTTAGCTCAACTCCATGTTTTCTTCATCACGTGATAAATTTTGATCTCTAAGGATCACAACTTTTGCATTCTCTACTTGAAATTCTTTAGGGCAAGGCTTGAGTCTATAACAACTCACATTCAATTTCTTCCCTATTTTTAGAGTCTTGATCTCAATTGAACCATAAGGAAAGATTAGTAACCATAAAAGGATTAACCCAATAAGGACATTGATAGTTATGATTTGCATTATGTTTTAGGGTTCAATTAGTTAGGTATTTAGTGTTAACTTGAGTGTTGAGTGTGTGTTTAGGTTCTAATTGTGTTAGTTTATGTGTTTAAGTTCTTTTTATGGGTTAGAACTTAAAAACATTCCATCAATCCTAATGTTCTATTTACTTATTTTCGTGTTAACACGTGACCTGCATTGGGCAAACACGAAAACAAGTAAAAACATCAAGTTTTGAGGGACTTTTCAAAACGTTTTGACCCCCGAATCAATCCTAAGGCTTCCAAGGTATAAATAGAACATTAAAAAATAGAAGATCAGCCTTTCTGCATCAGCCAATTCTGAAACCCTAAAGAGCATATTGAGAGATTTGAGGAAGGAGACGAAGAAAGAGAGACACGGAGAAGAATCTTGATGCGAAGTACTTACCGGAACAGGTGGTTTCCCACCGTCGCTACCTCCACCAATACATTCCAATAGTATTTTTTGAATTTATTTCAATTTTATTGATGTATATAATTGGGATAGTCGTCGAGAATATATGTTGTTGAATGTTGATATTGTCTAAACTCACCTTCGAGATTTTTATCTTTAATATTAATAAAGTTTGATTTATTACATTTTCATTGATTTATTTATGATTCAAGTTCTATTCTTAATAATTCGGTAATAAACTGAGAGGGTGAACTGAATGAATATCATCAAATTAGGCTAACAAGAATTAGGTGGTTTAACAGATTAAGAATTGAATCAAACCGGTAAAATCATGTAACGAGAGGTCGAGCATAGATTTCTGGTAAGTTATTAGACAATTTCAGAACTAATTTTGGTTTTGGGTTAATTGGAAATCAAGAGATTAAAATTCCATAATTTAAATTAGGGATTATAAATTAGGGTCAAAGATTATAACTTGAGAGAGAGTAATCTACTCTAGGACCGTCTAGACCCAGTAATTCGATAATTTCATAATCAATTAGATTTTTGTTAAAGTTGGATTAAAACCCCCTTTCTCTCAATTGGTAGTTTCTAGGTTGATTCTTAATTGAGTTGTGCAAAATTACTATCTTGTTTATATTTTATGAATTTAATTCTTGAGATTGATTGTATGATTGGTTAATTTTCTGCTTAGTTGTTTATTTCAGTTATTTGTGAAATTTAATCAAGCCTTAGATTTTAAGATTAGATTAACCTCCTTGTGAGAACGATACCTTAGGTATTAAGCGAATGACTCGTACACTTGCAGAAATATTAAGGTTATAAATATTAAAACTTATCATACGTAAACCGTCTCGATTAAGTTTTTGGTGTTGTTGCCAGGGAGGCGATAATTTGGTTCCATAGTTTAAGGTGTTAGTTAGTTTAGTTTTTTTTAATTTTTATTTCCATTTTTTTGCCTTATTTCAGAAATCGTGCTCTTGTATGAACACAAGAGTCATGAAAGGTTCAAGTCGTGCAGCAGAGACGTTAGATTTAGAGATCACTCAATTAGAACGAACCCTTAGGAAAGCTCGGTGAGAAGAAAAAGAAGATTTCAAAAAGTCAACAATGACCGAGGAATTTCAATAGAATATGGATCAGGGAATGAACCAAGGATATTAACAAAGGGCCCTGATGGACTTCTTAAGGTCATGGTTCAACCCGTCGAACTAGGGAGTAGCTAAACCGCCTGTTCAAGCAGCCTCGTTCGAAATTAAACCTACACTTCTCAACATGCTTCAACAGAATATGCAATTATACGGATTGGATAATGAGGATCCGAATACACATATGGTTAACTTTCTTGAGATCTGTGATACTTTTCTGTATCATCAGATGTTAGAGGATGTGATTAGAATCAAGTTGTTTCCTTTTACTCTTAGTGATAGAGCGAAGGCTTGGTACCATTCATTGAGCCCAGCCAACATCATGACGAAGGATCAACTTGTATGTTCTTTCTTTGACAAGTATTTCTTGTTGACGAAGACCACCAAGATTATAAAGGAAATCACCAATTTCCAACAAGGTGATGGGGAATCAATATGTGAAGCATGGGAGAGATATAAGGACCTGTAACGGAAGTGCCTATACTATAACCTACTAAAGGAGTTCTTGTTGCTGACTTTCTTCAATGGAGTGAACCCACCAACAAGAGGCACAATTGATGCAACTTCAAGAGGATCCTTAATGCGAAAGACAATTGATGAAGCAGAGGAGTTGATAGAGGATATGGCGAGAAATAGTTGCTCATAGATGAACGAGTGGGGTAGGCAACCTTCTACTTTCAGAGAGCATAAGGGTATTGTCGCAGTCGATCAAATGACTGAGGTGCAAGCAAAGATCGATAATTTGATGTGACAACTCAATAGCATGAAAGCCTCATCCTCAACTTCAGTAAAGGTTGTACATCTAAAGTGTAAGCTATGTGGGCAATTAGACCATGACATCGTTGACTGCTACTTAATGAAAGAAGAAAATTAGGAATAAGTGAATTACATGGGAGCGTAGTATAGATGAGGAGGGGGTAACAATCCCTACTCCAACACTTACAACCTTGAGTGGAAGAACCACCCTAACTTCTCTTGGTCGAACAATATCAACGGACAGTTCAAGTCTCAAGGACAATCGGGCTTTTAGCAAGGTAAAGCAAGCTCAATGGAATCGAAGTTGGAAAAGATTTTAGATAAGATCGAAGGCATGGAGGATGCATATAGGAGGCTCGAAAGAAAATTCAAGCAAGTAACAAAAAACCATACTTCATCCATACATAATATGGAAGTCTAAGTAGGCTAGTTAGTGGAGGCAATGTCTACTCTTCCAAACAACACCGAGTATAACCCAAAAGAAAGGATCATGGTCATCAGTCAGACCCAGGACGAAGAACTGGAAAAGGCGCATGAAGAAGAAGATAAAGGGAAGGGTCAAGAAAACCTTCCAAGCGAGCCAGGGATCAAGTTTATTAAGGCAACTAAACGTGTATTTCCTTTCCCTCTTTTAGCTTAACAGGAGTTAAATGCAAAGAGGGAAACAAGGATGTTAGAGGATAGTGACCAAAATAAGGTCGAAGAATTAACGAAACAAATACAAATGAAGCTCACAATGAAGCAATCCGTCAAGATGAAGGTTAGGGAGAAAATATCAGAAGAGAACCCTAACATCGCACAAAACAAAGAGGAATCAGGGGACTTTTTCATCCCCTACAGTATCAACAAAATCATTATAAACAGGGCATTCGTAGACCTAGGAGCGAGTATAAACATGATTGCCTACACCTATATTCTGAAGCTGGGGTTAAGAGAGTTTGTACCCACCAAGTTTTTGGTAAAGACAACTGATAGAACGATGTACAAACTGATGGGGATTATAAAGGATGTGCAAGTAAAATTTGATAAATATACCTTTCCCACAGACTTCTACATATTGGACATTAGAGAAAATGTGGATACCTTGATATTTCTTAGACGAACGTTCCTGGCCACTGTGCGCTCAATGATTGAGGATAGGAAAAGAGCAGATAACCTTCCAAATGTCACAGAAAGATTACAAATCTCCTTTACTACAAAGAATAGAAAAGAACCTAAACCTCGAGGCAAATGGGAGGATATCGAGGATCCTGGGAATGCATTGAGGAAGAAGCGCTTGCGAAGAAGAAGGTGAGGAAAAGAGAATTGCAAGGAAGGTGGGAACTATAGCATGGTAGCTAAAGTTCAAACTTTGAGATTAACGTCTACGCTACCATTCCAACATTCATTCCGACTACCGTGAGCTTAAAGGAGCGTCGAGCTACCGATGTTAAAAGACCACATAGAAGGCAACCGATGAAAAATTAGTTTCTTGTTTATTATTGTTAGAACGTTTGAATTATGTAATTAGGATTATTTTATTTTGAATAAAATCAAGAAGGAAAAGGATTTCAGAATAAAGTGGATGGATTGAGCAAGCAAGTAAGGAGAGGTAAAAAGGGGCTGCAAAAGAATCAAAAAGTGAAATTGTCATGATCGTGGCCTACGACTGGGCAATAAGAGGGAGGATGCAATTTTTAAAGAAATTTTTACCATTTTACCCTTTTAACCACCTATATATTCAGATCTAACTTCACTTTTACATGCACTTTCATATTCATTTTATCTCTTTAGACTTCAAGCCTACAAATGGTCTCACATCTATCTAAAAAATGTTTAACCTCCAAATTTTACCCAATTATGCCACGTATTAAACAATCTACCCAATGGGAGTCATACAGACGATAGCAAGTTGCGGGACATGGGAGAAGAAATCGAGCAATAGACTTTGGTATGTCCTTTCTGATCTATACAGACGAGGAAGGTACTCATTTATGTTCCCTCAATGCTAGACAAATTTTAGTTCCAAAATACTTTGATTTTGACACACTCGATAGGCTAGAGTTGCGTGAGAGGGTAGAAAACCTAACTGAGAGAATCCACCAATTCATATGGTTCCAATTTTCTGTCTATCAGGATCTCACATTGGAATTTTTCACTTCACTGAGTTATGACCTTAGGAACTCCAAGGAATTTTGGTTTAGGTTGAGAGGAAGAGCTTATGAAATGAATGTAGAAATCATGTGCAATATGTGTGGATTCCCTGAATCCTCCATCATCGATCTTCATAAAGATTTTTGTCCTTCTCAATATTGGAATGAACTTACTGGAATTGAGCAATTTCATACCAAGAATGCTCATAACAACATTATAAGGTCTCACGAACACTTGTTGCTGCACAAATTCATATGTCAGCTAGTATTTGACAACACCGAAACCAACAAGTGTTCCATAAAGGAAATTTTTATATTGTGGTACATAAACCACAGTATTCCAGTCTGCATATTTACACATGTGCTAAATGTCATTGTTGCAACTCCGCGCAAGAGAAGCAACAATCTAGGAATGGGGTATATAGTGTTTGCCATTGCAAAATATTTTGGCGTGGATCTTAGTGGGTTAATTATCCACTTACCAAAATTCCAAAACCATCATCACTTATGGCGGGTTAAAATCCTTAAGTCCCACAATATGGAACTTAGAGATATCAGCGAGAAGACATATGTCAAGATTAGGGTAAGTCAACAGTGCCGCCTTGACAGGTATAAGAGTCTAGTGAAGAGTCTGAGGAAGAGGAAAAAGAGCATGGTTAGAAGGAAGTTCTGGATACAATCTCCAAAACCAACAAGACACTTGCGGAGAACACAAGAATGATGAAGAAGATGGCCCAGATACAATGCCACCAGAGTCGAGATATCCGTCGAATCACAGATATTTTGAGGCTCAAGGTGTTTAATTACTGCCTCCGACACCATCACCGCCTCCGTCTCTATAGGATTTATATCTAACCCATTTACTTTTTTTCAAATTAGCCTTCAGTTCTAATTTTTATATTTATTTTATTTTTATGTCTACTTTAATTTCTGTCTTTTCTTTTCTTTTATATGTTGTTTGCTCTCTTCACAAATTGAGGACAATGTGTTGTTCAAGTGTGAGGAAGGAATATGTGATTTTGCATATTGTATGATAGTTATTAGGTTACATTGTGTGAACTATTTGAATGTGTCAATGGCTTAGATGGAGTGAAATTTATTTAATTTTAAACATAGTCTATTAGGTTGTGAATAATCATTAGCTCATAAAATTAGTGAACTAGGGGTCTTTGAATAAATATACAGCTTAATTAGGATTTAGTGTAAATTTAGCACCCTCTAGATTGTCAAATTCATTTATAATTTGAGGCCTTTCAACTTAAGTAGCTTAACTAGTATTTTTCATGGAAATGAGTAGCTTAAACAAGCTAGGCAATAAAAGAAATTAAAAAAAAGTTAAATAAATCACTATTATGCTGGCTTCAGGTTATAAATAGAGCTAGTAGCCAGTTGAAAATATGATATAGCTGAGTAATAGGATCGACGCGCATCAGAAATGTGTGCCTTCACGTTAAAAAGCTATAATGACATTTCAACCAAGCAGTTTAATAAAAACATGACTTAGTTGAGTAACTAGATTGACATTCATTACTAATGTTTGGCTCCGTGTAAAAAGACAAGTCTATGTTCACTAATTAAAAAAATGTGTTTTCTTAATAAAAACCTACCGAAATTGTAGTAAGCTTGACTTTTCATGAAAATATACTTAGGAATAGTTATAGAGTCTGAAGGACCAAAGAATTATTAATATGTGCATACAATTGAAAAGGGTAAATAAATTAACACTTAGATCTCAATTAATTTGTATATTTAGTTCAAAGCCCTTAGGCATAGATTTTGCATGTTAATGGTTAGACATAACTTATATGACCATGTTTAAGATTAAATTCATTTGATGAAGTTAAAGCCATTGCCTCATTATTGCATTGTGTGTTGTATGTTTGTTGTTTTGTTTGCTTAAGGACCAGCAAACATTTAAGTGTGGGGATGTTGATAGTTGTGATTTGCATTATGTTTTCGTCAAATTGTTAGGTATTTAGTGTTAATTTGAGTGTTGAGTGTGTGTTTAGGTTTTAATTGTGTTAGTTTATGTGTTTAAGTGTGTTTTATAGCTTAGTATGAGTCTTTGAGCTTAAATTTTATGTTTTTGAGGTATGTTGATGTGTTTGTTAATGTTTCAAGGTAAACGGCGAAGAACGGAGAAGTTTCAAAGAGTTTCAGGCCAAAAAAACAGCCCACGATCATGGCACAATAAGCCATGATCGTGACAGCAAGATGTGAGCCAATAAGATCCAAGCTAAGATCGTGACACTTTGGTCACGATCGTGACAGAGAGACCAAAACTAGGCCATGATTGTGACAGAAAGGGAGTCACGATCGTGGCAGGTAGGGCCATGATTGTGGCCTGTATCAGGCAGACACAAAAATAGATAAAACGTCAGTTTTGAGGGACTTTTCAGACTATTTCGACCTGAATCAACCCTAAGGCTTCCAAGGTATAAATAGAACATTGAAGAATAGAATATTAGACTTTTTGCATCAGCGAATTCTGAAACCTTAAAGAGTATATCAAGAGATTTGAGGAAGGAGACGAAGGAAGAGAGACACCATGAAGAAGCTTGATACAAAGTACTTCCCGGAACAGGTGGTTTCCCACCGTCGCTGCCTCCACCAATTCATTCCAATAGTATTTTTTGAATTTATTTCACTTTTATTGATGTATAGAATTGAGATAGTTGTCGAGAATAGATGTTATTGAATATTGATATTGTCTAAACTCACCTTCGAGATTTTTATCCTTGATATTAATGAAGTTTGTTTTACTAGGTTTTCATTGAGTTATTTATGATTCAAGTTCTACTCTTAATAATTTGGTAATAAACTGAATATCATCAAATTGAGCTAACGAGAGTTAGGTGGTTTAATTGATTAAGAATTAAATCAAAATGATAAAATCATATAAACAGAGATCGAGCATAGATTTTCGATAGGTTATTAGATAATTTCAGAACTAATTTAGGTTTTGGGTTAATTGGAAATTGAGAGATTACAAATCCATAATTTAAATTATGGATTATAAATTAGGGCTAAAGATTATAACTCGAGAGAGAGTAATCTACCCTAGGACCATCTAGACCCGGTAATTCGATAATTTCATAATCAATTAGATTTTCGTTAAAGTCAGATTAAAACCGCCTTTCTCTCAATTGGTAGTTTTCTAGGTTGATTCTTAATTGATTTGCGTAAAATTGTAATCTTGTTTATATTTTATGAATTTAAATCTTGAGATTGATTGATTGATTGGTTAATTTTCTGCTTAGTTGTTTATTTCAGTTATTTGTGAAATTTAGTTGAGTATTATATTTTAGGATTAGATTAGCCCTCCTCGTGGAAATGATACCTTAGGTACTACATGAATGACCTATGTGCTTGCAAAAATATCGAGGTTATAAATGTTAAAACTTAGCATATGTAAATCGTCTCGATCAGACATAATTTATGCGGAAACAATTTATATCTAAAGCAATAAAGAAGAAGTTTTTGATCAATAGTAACACTTTTTCTTGAGACATAGAAAGTTTTGGTCTTCTCTTTAGTTAAAATTACTTCTAGTTTATATATAAATTTATCCTCAAAATTTCCCTGTGATGACAGATAAACCAAATTAATAGCAAAAATAGAATAGTTATTGCAAAAATAAAATAGTTATCTTAAGGGTGCTTCATGAAATCAAAAATATTTAAATGAGTAATTTCCCCATAAAATTCCATTATAAAGGTACCCTCATAAATATCTACCTTAGTTTGGGTCATGCTAAGGAACGGTCTCCCTACTAAGATAAGTATGACATTATAGGAAGTTTCATCATACATGTCTAATATACAAAATTATGCAAGAAACAATAATTTATTTTCCTACACCAAAACATCCTTAATCACCCTACTTTGATAAGTATTAGTATGATCAGCCAATTGTATAATAACATTAGTTTCTTTCAATGAGCCTAAATTTAAAGAAGCATATATAGAACGAGGGATAACATTAACTGATGCTCCTAAGTCTAACATGGGATGTTTAATCTTTAAGTTATCAATTTTGCAAGAAATGGCAAACATGCCTATGTCCTTAAACGTAGGAAGTGTTTTCTTTTTAAAGACCGCAGAAACATTTCCCCCCATCTTAATAAATTCATCACCTCTTAGATTCCAATTTTTAGTACAAAATTCCCTAAGGAATTTCTTATACCTTTAGACTTACTTGATCGCATCTAATAGTGGTATATTCAACTCAACCTTCCAAAAAGTCTCCATATCTCCTTATCCTTATCCTCGTTATTTGACTTTGCTAACATGCTAAGGAAATGTGGAAGGTTAATCCTAACAAAAATTAGGGATTCATCATTTACCTTTTAGCTAGATGATATTTTCCTTTCTCCCTTAAGCTCCTTCTCAATTTGTTCTTCATAGTCCTCTTAGGATCCTTAAGCTTCCCATGACTCCTCAAGGTGATTTCACTAACATTGTTCATATTTATCTCAGGTTGTGATGATAGTTTTTCTCCTTTTTTGGCTTCTAAATGGTTAATAGCCATTATCATTTGGCTTATCTAGTTCAAATTTTAGATGCTAGTCCTAGTATTTTGTAATTGAGATCTTGTCTCCTACTGAAATTGCTTTACATCTTCCTAGAATTGCATTGTGTTAGTGGCAAGATACTTAACCATATCTTCTAATAACGTACCTGAGGTAGAGGGGGGGTCTTGTTGTCTATGTTGAAATTTCTATTCACCCTTCAACCTATATGGGAAGTAGTTGTGCTGCCTATTCCCTTTATAACTTATGTTTAAGTGATCTCTCTAACCTGAGTTATAGTTTTTTAAATATGAGTTATATTGATGGGAAAAATTTTCCCTTGCAACACTAAAATACTCTATGTTCCATCTTCTATAGATGAGCAACCATCTGTGTGATGGTTTGTATTTACATATATCTGAAAAGATTTCACCTATGTCTGCCCTACAAAAATTTGTCTAAAAAGAATGTTAGTTTGTCATGCTATATGAATCAATTATTTACCTTATTTACTTGGGGAACATTGTAGAAAATTCCAAATTATTAAGTTCTTGTTGACATACACTCGAGCAAAGGTTTTGAATTGTCTTTCCACATAGTACTCCATCATTGGCTGCATACATCAAGCTCCTATCTATAATATAACTTCTTAAAGCATTCCCAATACTTGTAAAGGGATTATCCATGATATTGTTTTATACTCCAAATCTCTTTCCTTATACTAGTTATCTTAGATGATAAAAAGTGCTCCAAAAATAGCCTCTTCATTTTGATCTATATGCTTACACTACTTGCAAGCAAGTCAAAAAGTAAGTCCTTTGTTGCACCCTTTAGTAAAAATGAAAAGCCTCTCAACATAATCTACTCTTTTGTCACCCTCGGAGATTCCATACTAAGACAGATCACATCAAGCTCCTTGAGATGCTTAGTGCATCCTTAACTAAAAAAATCATGAAAGTTAGGCAAAAGAGGGATTAATCCATACTTAAGCTCAAAAGTTATATGTTTAGTAAAATTTAGAAAAGTAATACATAAGGGTCTTTAAGTCAAGTCTGGTGTCACCAACTCTCTTAGAGTTCTAGGATTGGCCATGGCTTCCTCAAGTTTAATTCCTTTTTGTCTTTTTAGAGTTGTTTTGGTTTCCCTACACACCCTTTATATTGTCCTTTTGATCTTGTGATCAAATTGTAAAGGGTCTTAATGAGAATATCTCGTCACTACCATACACAAACACTAAAAAAAGGATCAAGAAATAACTTTAAACACCAATTATAAACAAATAAATATACAAAAACATCAATTAATATCAAAAATAAAAAATGTGTCACTTCACACCCTAGAAATGATGCCAAAATTCTTGATGCGTGTCAAACACACTAGAAAATAAAAACCGAAGACAACTAAGAACAAGCTCTCTAGATTTAGTATGACAACCATATTACATAATAGGAAAACATGTTAATCTAAGCGACAACCACATAATCTTGGTTCATTTAACCTATGTTATGTTATCCCTAATAATGCTAGACCATTATTTTACCAAGAGTGAATCAGAGTTACAATGATTATGTAATGCAATCTATATTTTGGTAATGAATCCATACATAAATAGTCTAGTAGGCCTATATAATTCATTCATACATAAATCCAAAACATTAATCATAAAATAACATAATCAATCCCAAAAGAGAGTTAAGAACAACATCACTACCTTAACCAATGCATAATCATATTCATCAACCTTGATATCCCCTTTGAACTGAAAAGATGAATTTTAACCCCTTGTGCTCTCTAAAGGTAATAGAATTTACCTCCTTTTTAGTCTCTAATCTCTTTATTCCCATTTTAGCCTTTTAAATTCCCTTTTATACTTAAAATTAGGGTTGCATAATAATACACGGTTAGCTACAGGAGATTGTAAATAAATGTATATTCCAATTTTTTTAGAAATTGTAAACATACACATTTATAGTGAACTACACGACTAAGATACATGACCATATAAGTCCCCACTGATAGGTCTAGATTATCATATGTTTTCTAGGTGTTTAAGTGTGTTTTTAAGTGTTCCTTAGATGGTTATCATGTGTATAGGCTTAGAATTGTGTTAATGTTAGTGTTTATATGTGTTCTAAGTATTTGATTAGTTTAGAGCAAGAATTTGATCTTAATTTTATGTTTCAAGAGGTGTTTGATATATTTGTGAGTGTATGGAAACAATAATGTGAAGAAAAGAGGAGATTTTTTATACATGCAAGTATGGCATGATTGTGAAACATAAAGAACAATATATGTGCATAAAAGTTCTATCAAGATCATGACCTATGCACAATTGTGACAGAGGCTGGGAAACTCTCACGATCGTGACTATCATGCAACATGTACGATTGTTACAAGTTATCTTTCTAACTCAAGAGATTTTTCAACTTCTGACATTTTCGGGCTATTTTGAGAACTAAATTAAGTAGGAAAACCTTGGAAACAACCCTAGAAGCCTCATGCACTATAAAAGAACAAGAAAAACATGAAAAATGAGCAACAGCCACTAAATCAAAAGAAGATCAAGAGGAGACCTTAAGAGGGCTTTAGAGAATTCTAAATTTCTAGATCAAGCTTTCTTTCTTTCCCCTTTATTTTTTTCATTGTATTGGATGATTATTTGGATTACTATGATGTATAACATGATTATGGGGTTTCTAAATCCATATTAGGAATTTTTTCTTGAATTTTTTGGTGAACTTTATTCTTGATGAATTTAATGCATCTATTAATGTTTGTGATAACTGTTACGCTTATACTTACTAACAAAATGAGAAAGTGAATCAAATTACATGTGTTAAGTTACATAACAAGAGTTGGTAATTTAATAGACCTAAAATTATCATATTAATAAATAATTAAAAAAGATATTTATTGTGAAATTATTTATCTACAGGATTGCTTCAAATCTAATTGAATATGTAACACCCCAACTCCCGCTGAACCCGAACCCGATATCGATGGTGATACCCGGATCCGTGTCCCGCGAGGGTGG
>JANQBM010000005.1:18356233-18367371 GCA_025594535.1 Erythroxylum domingense | reverse complement strand
TCCTTAATCTCTCTTTGAGCTCATATGTACTGAAATTTTGGGTCCTAACCCTTAATATGGGGACGGGATGTTACATGCAGTCAAGATGGGACACTTCCAGTTTACATTTAAGGATAAAGTCAAGGCATGGTTTTTTTCACTCAACCCTGCGAACGTTATAATATGGGAGCAGCTAGTGCAAACCTTCTTGGCTAAGTAATTCCCTTCGAAAAAGACAATGAGTCTTAAAAAGGAAGTTACAAATTTTCAGCAAAACGAAAGGGAGATTTTATATGAAGCATAGGAGCGATTTAAGAGGATGAGAGGAAGGCCACGTAAGAGCCAAGATCACATCAAGAACGAAGCAATCTTAGAGAAATGTTCAAGATTCCATCAAGATTCAATCAAGAAATATCAAGAAATTCAGTGAATTATTTAGCTTCATCCTCCACTATAGGCTATGAGCTTTCCAAGTAGATTCATTACTTGGATACATAAGTGCATCACTGTTGCTTCTTATTTAATCCTTGTGAATGGTTAACCTACTAAGCCATTCAAAGTTGCTTGTGGTCTAACCAAGGTGACCTCTTTTTACCTTATTTATTTATTATTTGCATGGAAATTTTTTTCATACGCACCAAATTTAAATCTTAATAGAGTCAGGCTTTAATTTTCATTACAGGTGCAATAAGCTAGACATTTTCCACCTTTCATTTATAAATGATCTACTTTTATTATGTAGAGCTAATTTCTTTCCATGGAACTTCTGTTCAACTCACTAGAGACATAAAAATCATCAAAGGTTTGGGTTTTAACCCCTTAAGAGCTCCTTCACTCTTTTTTCAAGTTTTAATCCTAATGTAGGTCTCGTAACTACTTCTAAAAGATTAAAGCAACAGCAACTTCCTTTTAAGTATCATAGAGTCCCCATAACTACAAGAAAACTCATAATTTCATATTGCTCCCATCTCTTGGAATTCATAAAAAGAAGATTGGATAATTGGTGGGACAAACAACGATCTTTAAAATGAATACTACAATTAATGATTTCAATTCTGAACAATCTCTCCACATTCGAGTGCTTTCATACTGCTCTACCAAAAGGGATCTTGAAATCTATTAACAAGCTAATCAAAGACTTCTAATAGAGTGGAACAAGAAACAAAGCTAGACATCCTAAAGTAAAATGGTATAGATTTACCTAAATAGGATGGTGGATTGGGTAGCACATTTGCTCCAGTAATGAGCAAAGTCTTGTTAGTTAAAAGACTTTAGATGTTTTCTTTTACTAATAAGGAAGAATTATGGGCAAAGTGGATTCATTTATACTTTTTAAAAAATGACAGCATTTGGAGTGTTAAAGTAGCCCCATAGCTTCGAGACTTTGAGGTAAATTCTATTTACAAGGGATACAATTAAATTTTCTATTAAACATAAAATTACAGATGGCAAAAACACTTATTTCATCATCATCATCATCATCACCCAGTTTGAAATCCCGCAATGAAGCGGGGCCTGGGGAGGTCTGATAGTATGCAGCCTTACCCCTACATAGTAAAGAGGTTGTTTTCGGTAGACCCACATGCAGATGTGACAATAAAAAGTTATGCAGATGAAAACTGAAATGTTAAGAGTGGAGGTAAATAAAAGTAAATAAGTACATAAAGAAATAAAATAAAACAAAATCAAATAAAATAGCTACAAATAATACAAATAATAAATACATAAATATAGTATCAACATAATCTGCTACATAAATACAGAATGCACAGGAAGAGTCATAAATAGCTCCTCTTCTAGCATATATAGGCACTCATATTGGCTTGATACATGAATAAGCATTCAATTACCAAAATTTACCTTTTTAACATTAAAAAATGAAATTCCAATTTAATCCATATTGCATTGCAACAACATCCCAGCACCACTAGCTAGAAGAAGAAACAGTGCAAATTTTCAAAGCAATTTACAATATAAAAGGGATAATAGCTTAGTTATCATTACTGCACATGTAAACAGTCTAATAGCTAAATTTGAGATGGTATAGGTAACTTAGCTGCAGTTGTCACTTTTTACAAACAGCCACTCTCAAATAACCTCGATAGTTTACAAACCAAATAATCCATGACGGTGAAAGTGTATTCTAAAATCATATTTTCCCAATAAAGACTAGCATTCACAATGTCACTTTGGGATTCCACCTCCAAGAGAGCTCTTGTTAGTGGGCATGAAACTTGAAGAGGAAATGAGATGCAGGGATCACAGCTAACAACACTAGAATATAATACTCTCCAAATAAAATCTCTAGAAAAGCAGACAAGCATTTCTCGAAACAGTGTTATGAGTCATGACCACAAGGATTATATCCAAGTGCTTCCAACTGGAAGGAATCAACAAATGAAGAAATAGATAAGGTTAAAAATTTTTGCAGCTACAATCATAGCAACTCTGTCTTGTGAATTCAACAGTTCAAAAACCTTATCATACTGGTAAAGCAATAAACAGGTTTAAGAAATTCTAGATAGTAAGAGTGAAGTGAATTTCATGTTTGGAATTTTAAACTGGTTGGTAGAGGTATCCTACTAGTCAAATCTATATTCAACTGACATAAAGGGTCAACATAGTAAAACAAAATGTTTTTCTGCAAACAATGTTCAGGAAACTTGAAGGAATCAACTAGATGGCCATGAAGTAGAATAATCGCCACTCTCTAGCCTCGATCTCAACTATCAAGTCATGATTCATGATGGGGGAAAGAGCAAGGAATTCTCAAGAATCTACCGCCACTCGCATCCAATTAGTATGACCTTATTTCAAGTTTGATAATTAGTATGACCTTGGTCCTCTATTTAAATTGAATGAGTTTTAATCCCTTAAAGTTATTATCCCTATTCAAAATAATATTAAAGGCTCTAACCAAAGACAAATCTTGGTCTTGGTTTTTCTACTCTAAAGGGGATCTAATGAATTCTTAATAATCTACCTAGATGTCCATTTAACTTTACCAGAAAGGATTCCATCTTTAGACTAAAGATAAATCACTAAAATTTTGCTTCCAAGTCTTTAAAGAGACTTATACTAGGCTCTCAAGACAAGAAAACTTGGACAATTATTGTGCAAAATGGGACTATATGCCCCCTCCAATTCATTCATTTTGTGGTTAGCAACAGGTGTAAGACTTGGTACAAAGGATACTATTAAATTACCCTTATCTGACTTATATTGTGTTTTACACTCAAATGCTCAACAAGATCTAGATCATGTATATTTTAGATGTCACTACACTTCAATCATTTGGAAACACATTCAAAATCATTTCAAGACTCGTTGTAATGTTACATATTGGAAAGGGATACTACATTGGGCTTCTTACATTTAGCTTTACAACAAAGTTCAAAGATTGTTTAGGATGACCTTTGGAGCATTAGTGTATTTCATAAGGTGTGAAAGAAACAAGAACATATTCTTTAATGAGGCCACCAATGTGGAATCCACTTTATTTAACTTCATAACCGAAATTAGGATAAATGCTATTTCTTGGAATTTACATAACCTTATGACTCCTGGAATGTATTAGACTTATTCCCCTTTTGGATTGTTCTTTGTAACTAGAGATTAGACTTATCCAATCTTCTTTTTACCTTAAATTATGAGTAATATATTGCGATAAAGAAAAATTAAGTAGAGAATATGATTTATATTTTACATATTATCCAAAAAAATTTGAAAAGCAAAATTTTAACTCCTCTTGACATGTAATTATGTCAAAGTTGACATATTTATGCATAACAAACCCTTAAAACAATAAGATGACTAAATATAAAATACAAGAAATATTGATTTTTATTTATTAAAATGTCCGGAATATTTTCGTATCTTGGCTCATTTAGCTTTATTCTTTACCTGAAGGTCTTAAAACTCACGAATTCATTTGATCTCTTGACAATTCACTCAACTGTTTAAATAATTTGTTTGATTTCTTCCAAAGCAATTGACAAGGCCGCATGTACAAAATCACTTGACAATTGATAGTAACAAGATTTCAACTTTCATAGGTTGAAAGAAGTATTTTAATAGATATTTAAAGATAGTAATAAGTTATAAGTTTGGAGGGAGAGCCTATTAGATGTTCCTTTGTGACCAGAAGGTCATAAATTCAAATCATAAAATAGCTCTTTGTAAAAAATACAAGAGAAAGGTTGTATACCTAGAATATGTTACTTTATATAACTAGTCAAAACAATCTCGTTTTAGTCAATAAATTGGATAACCTATTAATAATAACTTAAATCTGGTCCGTTGACGCTAAATCATATCGATTTTCCTATCTTTAGAAGTTGTATCGATTTTGCCATCCCCAAAGATATTACCCTTCCACTCTGAAAATGTTTTACCCTTGTTGTAGTTTTAAAATACTTTGCCCCTCAAAATGTTTTGAAAGAGATCTACCTTCATAATCTGTTATAACATAACCACGAAGGACGTCTGTTTACGTTTTCCACAAAATAATAAGGTTAAATAATGGATACGGGTATCGGTGGCGAATGTAGACATCAACCTATACGTTATTTTTATAGCCACATTCCTCTCACTCGGATTGGAACTCTTAAAACTTTATCAAATGGACCAGATCCTCTAACGAT
The DNA here is from genome assembly GCA_025594535.1 of Erythroxylum domingense. NCBI lineage: Eukaryota > Viridiplantae > Streptophyta > Magnoliopsida > Malpighiales > Erythroxylaceae > Erythroxylum > Erythroxylum domingense. The sequence continues at coordinate 18,362,749 of JANQBM010000005.1, read as the reverse complement.
TCTATTTCAACCTTATTCCGTGTCCAATTCGACGTTGCACGTCATATTGGACGCAGAATAAGGTTGTAATAAAATAATGGGAACAAAGGATTTTAAATCCTATCAAACGGCCCATACAACAACCAAGAGTAAGAGCCACTGATTTGTCACTAGAAAAGAAACTTACGATGAGTCAATACCTTCTTGAAAGATGCAAGAAATATCAAAGGGGACAAAGACAAACACAGTTTTTACCACCAAGGAGGTGAAACTGAGTTATTATTAAAACACAAAATTCATAAGAGATGGCCACTAGTTCTCTGCAATAAAGAAAGGAACTAAAGATCAATATGGGCAACTTGACATGATGTAAGGGCAAAGGGCTCAACTAGCTCAAATCATAAACTGAAGCAAATATCACCTTCTCTATTTTGCAACTCTGGGTCCTTCCGTCACATAGTCAATATTCAATAATTGCCAAAGAGATGACAAAAGTGAAATCAAAAGCCGGAAACATACAATGATAAAGAGTTTCCCCAGAATGACAAGAACAAGACAACAATATAATACGAAAGATGGATATTTCACCGTCACATCACAGAAACTTTTATCTGAGGAAGCAGTACTAAGCCCTATGTACTACCTACAGGAAACTTAATCCCGCATTGATTAATTGAAACATGTGAAAGTTTAATCCGGATGGCCTCAAACTCAGTATTCTGACATTCCTCATTAGTTAACCATAAAGAAAGGCAATGATCAATCAAATCCTTGCCACAAAAGGTAGGAGAATTTCCTTTTAAAATCCTTGTCCTTCCGAACCTTGTTATCCTTACTAAATTGGAATCAGAGGGCTCCTCGGCAAAATTCTGGAGAATATCCTTGATGGCACCACACCAAATTGGACGAGCTACCTTGAGGAATTCATGAATTACTAATACTGGGAGGTTGACACTTCCCAGTTCAGATTCACTATTACCCCCTCTTCCATGATAATCTGATCCTCCGAGCTTCAAAAGACCGTATGCATCTGCTAGGTCGTTGTACACTGTTTAGAATAGAAGGAGTTCCAACACATGAACTTCAAATTGACAACATAGGTAATAAAATGTAAACTGACACATAGTTTAGTCAGTCAAAGCAAATGGACACACGAACTGTTTCCAAACCCACCAACCTCATTAACAATGCGAGAGAGCCCGAAATTGGAATTTAGTAGCATAGCAAAAAGTAACCAGTGCATGGATACCATTATAAAGAGAAAAAAAATGGCAGTTAATAACAAAAGTAAAAGAAGGCAGATCAAACTTTGATTTCCTGTGTCGTAATCTCTATCTAGGCTATACAAAATGTGAATGCTACAATTTTATATTTTTCCCTTAATCAGAAAGCATCACAGAGCATTTCTTTTTATTATTGTTTCATTTCCTCCTTACAGATTGGAAGAAAAGGAATTTTAATGAATATAATTAGACTGGATGCAAATGGGACATTATTTGACTCTTTCTATTTCCTAAACCAATTTTGTCATGAAGGTCAAAGTTCTCATTCCAAATCATTACCTCTAGCTGCATCTTGACTGTCAATAAACCATCTAAACTAAATTTTTAAGCTGTTAAAAGTTGTTCAAAAATGGTTCATTTATTAATTTTAAGGTGCCCTCTCATATGAAGCCTGTTGGCCAAATTGAGGAGTAATCATAAATCAACCAATCAAATGAGACAATCTTGGTCTTAACAGTTTAGAAAAACAATCCAACCCAAACGCTCACGTTTTTAGCGAATGAACTCTAACATTGACTAATAAGATGTGAAGTTAAGCTATACGGGATACAAAAGTTTACTGAAAGGATTTTAGAAATGGAGAGAATAAGAGGACGAGAAAAATTTTGTTTTATGAACAGCTTACCTGTCAGTTTCCCATCACTTCTGTAAACCTCCATGCCATGAAGACCAGCATTTTTCAACCGGCTGACAACTGCAACAGGATTTTTCAATGCCCATGGATGAGCCACCACTGCTAGACCCCCGGTTTCACAAACCAGTTGTATTGCTTCCTCAGCATCAGGCTCTTTTCCCCTGATCCATAACAGGCAAATATAACAAGCCATAACAATTATAAGTTAGAACTTGCACAGGTAAATCTGTTAATAATGCAAGCACTGGGTTCTTACGTGGAATAAGCAGGACCACCATCATATAGGTACTTGGAAAAAGCTTGTTTCAGATTTTCAACATAGCCTGCTTCAACCATAGCTCGAGCCACATGCAATCTTCCAGGGGCAACCCCCTTGCCTGCAATTCTGGCAACCTGCTCCCACTTAAGAGGTAACTTAAGCTTATTAAGTTTTAAGACCATGTCTTTAGCACGAAGAAAACGACCATCTCTTATGTTAGCCAAGAAACTCTCAAGTTTCTCAAATCTTGATGGCCCACAACCACTGTAATATGCAAGAACGTGCACTGGTTCATCGGCTTCACCATTTCTGATTTATGAAAAAAGAAACGAGAGAAATTAAGGAAACAAAAAGATAGATGAATAGGCAGACTTTCAAGAAGGAAACTGGAAAATCTTTCATAGAAATTTCCTGTTTATCACTTTTTTCAACCATTTTATCGAGGATATCAGTTCATGATATGCTATTGGACAAAATAAAAGAAAATGAAAAAGAAAAGCTGAATAGCAAAAATCATATAATAGAATCCATATCGAGCAAAGAACTGAGCATAAGGGTGGGGTGATAATAACCTTGTCGAGAAAATTGTGCTGATTTCAACACCAGGGATTATCTTCATTCCAAACTTTCGAGCTGCTTCTATGGCTTCAGGGATACCATCCATTGTATCATGATCAGTTAGGGCTAAAACCTTCACCTGTTCTGAACACATTTTATGAATTAATTCCTAGAATCTAGAACTTACGAATAAATAGTTCAGAAAGTGTGAACATCTTAGACAATTTATTTTCAATCAAGCAGAGGAAGTGGAACACAGAAATGCACTAATCAATCACACTTACAAGTAGCAAGGAAGTGAACGCAATGAAAGAAGTTCTTCAGCCAAGGCGTCCATAAGGTAAAAAATTTTGGGTAGTTATTTGTCTGGAGCTTGGACATTAAAGATCCAGCACAATACAAGAATATGTCACAGTGGAAAAGGGAAAATTAGCATATGGAACAAGACAAATTGGGATGTAATAGTCAGGAAATAACTGCAACCACTGTGAGTTAAAAATTAAAGGAAATTTGAAGTTCTAAAATAAAAGTTCTTTTTTTGGCTACCATGCTTCTAATACTTAAAATTAAATGCATTTGTCCAAAGCACTTTTATGGTTTGACACTGAGACTGAGAGACTAAAGTATGCATCTATACATAAAGAGAGAGGCAACGGAAAAGAAGCTACGTTGGAAGTATCATTTCTTTGGGTTTGAACATTCGTTTTGCTGGTTACCAAATAAGTAAACGGACTAGCAAGACTATGTAGATGTTTTATTGTCTGGTATATCTCAGGAGAGAAAAGGGCAAACAAAGAAATGTATACGAAACAAAAACAACCCCACCCCATCTCAGCTTTCAATTTCAAGACCACAAAATCATAAATTAATGGAAAAGAAAAGAAAGGAGCTCCAATCTCGGTCACTCACCCCATTTCCATTAGCTCTCTCCACAAGCTTGGAAGGAGACAAGAACCCATCACTGCATTTGGAATGAGAATGCAATTCAAAGATAATTTTCTGTCCACTCCTACCCAGACCCTTTTGCACTCCAAAATCGTCAATAATACAAGCAGCAGCAGCAGAGGAAGCCAGTGGAGAAGGCTGATCCAAATAAACCCAATCAGTGACAGCCTTGAAAGCCATAAACTGTTCTACTGTCATCTTCTTCTTACTTCCACCTCGCTTCTTTGTCTTCTTCTTCTTCTTATCCTTGCCCTTCTTAGGGTTGGTGCTAGTGCTGGAATTGCAACTGGGATTGTTTGAGTAAACATCATCCACCATTGAAAAGCCAAAAGGGAGGAGGTATCTGTGTAAGGGTTTTGGATGTTAGGTGGAATATGGGTGGGGAGAGAAGTTGGATGATCTTCTTCTATATTGGCAAGCGAATTTTGAGTCGAGTTTCTCGAATGAGAAGGGTTTTTGTGTTGTAGGCGCTGTAAATAAAGGGAGTGGTATCTATTCCGATACAAGTCTAACAATCCATTCCAAGGTAGGAAGTATGCAAATTAAAAATGACAGCTTGGAAAACACAATAAGGCACAGCAGTCAACGCAGTAATAGTATATTTGCACTTTTGCTGCTAATCCGGACCTTTTCTATCCGATGAGATGTTGTATATAAAAGGATGATGAGTACTTTTGACTCTTACCCTGTCGTGTCCTATTAAATTCCCTGCCTTCCATGGACATTCCATAAACAATACATTCAATCCCGCATGCCACTTAAAGAATTATCATTCCAACAACAACATCATACTTGACGATTTTCTCAATCGTAAAGTCATTTAAGTTCAAAACAACACCATCCTGATTTCTTTTTATTATAAACACACTTTTAATTTGATTAGCAAAGTTTTCATTTGAAAAAGATGTTTTCTTAAGCTAACCAGCTCTTTGGACAAGCCACTTGACATAAAGTTTCAGTAACTAGAATAACTCATGAGGAAATTAATCTGTACATAAATTTGTTTATGTTGTCTCATTATTGCTACAATGCTAAAATATGCAACAACAAAAAAAGCTGGAGACACCCAAAAGTAACATGCACAGAAATAATGATATTAATTCAACTCAATTTTCAAAATTCAAATTAAAAGTAGAAATTAAGAAGAAAAAATAATTTCAAAATTCCAAATCCCTTTAATTTCGGCATCCTTTTACGGTGATTTGGTTGCGAGAGTAATTAAATTGGATAATGATTCTAACCCCTAATCCATATATGATAATGGTTAAGTTGAATAGAGGCCATATTTTTCAAAATAATAATTCTTGTTGTAGGTGATTTCATTTTTAGAGAAGATTTACATTAATAAATTTGATTCCTCACAATGGACAAATTGATAAAGACATAGTTTATAGATCAGATCAGGGTGGCTTAAGTAGAGAAGTGTAATAGAAGTTTTGTTTCACAAGAAAATATCACTTAAGCTTAAAGATAAATTATATTATTTAGCAATTAACCAGCCATGTTTTATGGGGCAGAGTATTGGCTCATCAAATAAGTGCATAGTCATACGATAATGGTAACAGAGATGAGCATGCTCTATTAGATGTGCAACTTTACTAGAAGAGATAAGATTAGAAATGTAATTGTAAGAGACATATTAAAGGTAACTAATATTATTGACAAATTAGGAGAGACAAGACTTAGGTAAGTTGAACATGTTAAGAGGAGACACCTAGACACTTCAGTGAGAAGATATGAGAAGGTTGTATTTAGAGACTTAAGAGAAAAAAAAAGGGAAGTCTAAGAAGAATTAAAGGGAGGTGATCAAAAATAATATGGAAATGTTAGAACTTTCCAAAGGTATGATTATTTATCTGACTTTTGATAGGTCCTAAAAAGGAGATTCATTTCGAATGATAGATTCTAAATCGTTAGCACCGCATAAAAACTTTCCTCCTACCCACAATAGAGAAAACTTTGGCATACTAGGATTTAGATAAAAGATCTCCTGGAAAGAAATTCTTGTAGTTAGTCTAAACTTGTAAATAGGTAATACTTATTTCTTAGAGACTTAGCCCGTTTTTTTATTCCCCGACCTAGCTTGATGTAGCAGTAGTTGTTATTAATATTAATATTATTATTATTATTATTATTATTATTATTATTATTATTATTATTATTATTATTATTATTCCGACCTAGTTTGATTTAGTGGTTATTATTTGTTGTTGTTATTGTTGTTATTGTTGTTTTTATTTTTGTTTTTGTTTTTATTTTTGTTTTTGTTTTTGTTGTTGTTATTATGATTATTATCATCATCAACTTTTTTTTCCTCTCTCCCTCTCTCTCTCTCTCTTCGTAGGGGTCATTTAGAAATAGTGTCTACTAGTTAGGGCTAAGGCTGAGTACTGCTATACTTAACCAAACCTTACATATTAGCAAGATTCCTAATGAGTGTTATTGTTATATTAACATTATATAAAATTTCCTTGAAGTATTATTAGAGTTAATGATATTGAAAAATGCTAGAATCCAACCATGATCGAATCATGGGCGCAACAGAAAAAAAATTTTTACGGATTCTGAGCGGATCCCGATAATTGTATAAACTTGAATAAAACATAAACGATTTAGAAATCGTACTTTATTTGCTGTCCTATTGAAAAATCTTCGAAATCTTTTTCCAAGTGATCAATCACGAGCTCTTCAAGCGTCCAGCCTATGATGATATCTACAGAGTAATTCTCAATTTGAGAGGAAAAGATAGAAGTGCTAGCTTCTAAAAGATTTTCTGTATTTATAGAAAAATCATAAGAGTCTTTTATTAAAATTAAATATCTTTAATTATAATTAAAATCAAATTCTAATTATAATTA
>JANQBM010000005.1:18295043-18344170 GCA_025594535.1 Erythroxylum domingense | reverse complement strand
ATTGCCAATGGCTATAAATATATTAGCCACTGAGCTGTGTAGCTCAACCCAATATTTTTCCCACTCCTCAGGTGTAGGTCAAGAAGATCAGTGATCCTTGCAAGTTATCAAAAACTCCAAGACAGCTAGAAGTCTTTTGTACTAAGTTAGTGAACATTTTTGGATAGCTTTACAGGCATGTCAAACATGAGCATCTTTTGTATTTTTGTTTTAAGTTTTGATGTGTATATAGACATGTAACAAAATCTGACTGTGTTTAAAAATGAGAAAGTGAGATTGAATTCCTTTCCATGTCTGATTTTGTTATATTTGAAGATTGGGATAATGAAACGTACATGTGCATGTTCTTCTCTGTTGAAATTGCCAAGGTTGTTTGTACTAGAATAACATGTTAGAATTGGAGAGATTGTGTTCTGAACGCAAAGGAAAAATATAGAGGAAGAGTATTGTTTGTGATGACGTCACACACAGAGGCAAAGGAAAAACACAGACAAAAGGAATCGTCTATGCTGACGTCACACACAGACGCAAAAGAAAATATAGAGGAAGAGTATCGTCTGTGATGACGTCACACACAGACCCAAATGAAAGGTAAACACAACTGAGAGACAGATGATAAAACACAGACGATAGGAGGTCAAACCCAAACGATAAAAGTCAAAGACAGATATTAAAACACAGACGATAGGAGGTCAAACCCAGACGATAAAAGTCAAAGACAGACGATAAAACATAGACAATAGGCCAAACACAGAAGAAGAAGTTAAGAAGTTATGTTAATTGGCTCGAAGCATGTTCATACGCAAATTGGGGACTCACCAACGCTATCCTTCGACATATTTGGGCTGGAATGGAGATGAGCCAAAAAGGAGTTAGTTTGAATGCAAGTGATTGTGTAAAAGTATTGGTATCCGAATGCGATATTCGGGCTCCGGAAATGGGGTCCAACATGATGTATGTTAGTGGTCAGTAAAGGTCGAATTCATAGGGAATGGTTATTAACATCTTGCTACGAATGATTATACCTTTGTTTTTATTAATGACTTAATTTATTGAAAAATCTAATGATTTATAAAAGATTAATTTTAATAAAAAATGAGTCGATTAATCACAAGATTAAGTATAATAAAAAATAAGCGATCTGATTAATCTCTTTAAGCATCAAGCATCAATTGATCCACCAAAATTGATGAGATTGTTAAATTAAAAAAACAATTAAGTGAAAAAAAACTCACAAGATAAAATATAAATCTCATTATCAAAGAAGAGGTAAATCATATTAAGTGAAGAGTGAATTTTTTTTATAGTTTTTATCTTTCTCATTTTAATATAATTAAGGGCTTAAAATTTTGCATGACATTTTATATCAAGGTTAATACAGTATCTTTTGATCATTCAATCAAAAACTTTGGTTAAAGTTTAAAATATTTAGAAAAGACGATTTGGTACATTAGATTAACTTATATTAAGCTCAAGTCATTAAATGACATTTCAATTTTAGGCATCATACTTGTGCCATTTTTTCAAGCTAACTCAACTAATATGTGTTAAGTGTACCAAAAATAATTTTCTTATCTTAGATACTCATAATGATTCATGTTAGTGGTGAGTAAAGATCGAATTCACATCAAATGATTATTAATATATACTAAATGTGCTAACAAACAGGGGGGATTGTATGAATTAAATTAATCTAAACTAACAAAATTAATGCAATAGAATCAAATAAATTATGATGGGAAAATAATCAGATTAACAAGCCCAGTTCAACTGATTATGCTATTCACCTTCACTTGAATAGCATAATCAATTACAACATTATCTTTACCCTCTTCAAAAATAACTAACTGTCGACAATTACAAGCTCTATTATCCTCAATTTTCTTTTATATCATATCTGACCTAAACAAGCTCTGCAATTAAATATAATTGGTAGAAAACCTAGAATAATATATTTACATTTAGTGTAACAAAAATATTAAAAACTAGAAAAATAGGTTAGTCTAGGTAACAATCACATAAACTTGAATTGTTTAACTAAATATGAAAACTTGTGACAATAATAGTTTCAAGCGATATTTAAACTTTGATAAGTTTTGATTCTGGAAAACTCAGAATATAAAAGTTGTAGTTCTCTTTTTAATCTTTTCATAACATCTTGAAACTCCTCAATTGGAGCTTGAATAAGAAAGTTAAGGTTAGAAAACCAAACAGGAGTTAAATTGTCAAAAACTATGAAATTAATTAAACACTTATCAAATTCTCCCATACTTAACTTTTACACATTCTTAAATTAAATCTATACCTCAAAATCATTATTCCTAAAATACCAACATTACAACATCAATAAAGAATAACCAACCCTTTAAAACTAACAACATCTGATGAAAAATATTCTCAATAACTCATAATTTATTAACAAGCATTTTCACTCAAAATTGGAGTGAACTAAATAGGTAAACCCTTACAAATATAAACAGTTAACTATCACATATTTGAAGGGTATGCATTTCACTCAAAATTCATTCTAATGGAAGTGCCCTATTATAGGCTTACATATCTTCTCATTCTTCATCATTAGGTTCATATACATGTGATAAAGCATAAGTACTTTTTCTAAAGGTTATAATAAGGCTAAGGATCAAGGTGGAAAATATTTTTGGGTATATTAATCAAAAGCTAATAAACTATCAAAAAAAAGTCAACGTTTAGTTAAACACTAAACTCGAAACAAACACTTAATCAAATTTGATACCATTAGATATGAAGAATACAAAAAAAATTATCACATATCTTCTTGAATATCTTTCAAACATTCAAACCAAAAATAATTGCACAATTAAATCCTTTCTTAGAGATCATAAGAGGAGTTAACAACTTTGAGAAATTGTAACATTAAGAATAATCTTCCTCTTTCATCAACTTCTATTTTTTTTCATTTAAGAAATAATAAAATCCACATGCTTAATAATTAAATCACTTTCCAATGCACTAACTATATCTAATAAACATAATTGAATAATAAGCACCCCCACACTTATTGTGCACCCACTAAAAAATGAGGATGAACAATGCTCCACTAGCTTAAGATTAAATGGGCTCATTATGGGGAAAATAAATCATATGGATATGTTATTTGACTAATGTAACTTATAAATAAAGAGGCTTTAATCATATTCACGCATGTATGTGTTGATGTGACCTCAAAGAGAATCAAATCAAGTTCCACATAAGCAACATCAATGGAAGAATATCATATATAAAAGTAAAAATAGTGAGACTGATATAGATGTGTCAGTTTATGAGCCAAAAATCTTATCAACTTTAATCTACAGAAACTCTTCATTTATGGCCTGAAACACATTGAAAAGTACTAAAATAATTTTTAAAAAGAATTTGGATAAACACACACAATTGTTTTTAAAAAAATAAAACACATATAAATCTTATATTCCAACACTTAAAACTTTCATTATTCCAATGGAAAGCCAAATGCAAAAGGAAGGAAAAATAATGAACAATAAGAGGAAAAAGAATAAACTACCATTTGGTTTCCACTCAAGTAGCAACTTTGTTTGATCTCGTTGGCTTAATATAGACTCCAACCATTAATCAGCATACGTTAGGTTCTCTAACTCCATTTTCTCAACATTGTTCACTTAAAAATATTAATAAGGGGTTTAAGTCAATTGCCATTCATTTTAAACTTCTTATGTACTAAGGATTTATCACATTAATAGCAAACATACAATATGCATCACTAAGATGTTTCTTAGCATAAAAAATATTAAAAGAAATTGCTTCACCATCAAAATCTATTATGAGGATAACCTCACAAACATCTATCTTAGTTTGGGACATGTTAATAAATAGTCTCCCTAATAATATTGGTGTTAATTTAAGGGAAGAATCATCATCCATATCAAGAACATAGAAATCAGCTGGAAAAAACTTACTTATCACTTACACAAGAATATCCTCAATTACCCCATTTGGGTAAGCATTAGTTTAGTTAGCCAGTTGTATGATAACGCTATTTTCTTTCAAAGGTCTTAGATTTAAGAAAGCATAAATAGATTGAGACATAACATAAATAGATGTTCCTAAATCTAGCATTTCTCAGTCATTCCTAATACCACCAATCTTATAAGGAATGGTAAAGATACCTAGATCCTTTGAAAGTTTCCTTTGAAAGACTACAAAAACATCATCATCCATCATGATCTTCTCGTCACCTTTTAACTTCAACTTATTAGTGTATAAATCTTTGAGGAAATTTGCAAACCTTGTAATTTGCTTGATTGCATCAAACAAAGGCATGTTTACCTTAACCTTATAGAAATTTTCAAGGTTCTCTTTTTTCTTTTCTTCCTTTTTTGATTTTCTAACCTGTTAGGAAAATATGGATGGTTAAACTTAATCTTAACTGACGTAAAATTTATCTTTGAATATGATCTAATGTTCCCTTTTTTTCAAGTTTCTTCTTAGTCTCCTCCTCATTGGCAACTAGGAATGGTCCTTTTAGTCTCTTTAACCTTATCACCACACCTCAAATTCATTGTATTAATATTCTTAGGGTTCACCTTAGGTTAAGATGGCAATCTCCCTCCACTTTGAGTCTCTAAGTGCTTTATAGTAACTGTCATTTGGCTCATCTAATTCTCTTAAACTTTGAATGTTGGACCTTACCTTATGTTGAAATTTCTTAGTCTCTTATCGGTACTAGTTCACCTCCTATTGAAATTATAAAGTGTTAGTAATAAGAGACAACAATATCCTCTAAAGGCATACGTCGAGGAAGATTGTGGCCTAGCTTGGAATTGTTGTTAGGGACCTTACTACCTATTTAAAAAGGAATTTTATTACTTAGTCCCTCTATAACCAAGGTTAGAATGATCCCTACAACTTGAGCTATAGGTGTCAGAGAAAGAATCATATGACTTATTTTGTGGAGGAATATTCCTAGCATCACTTATATACTTGGTGCTTCCATCTTGCAATATTAGGTATATGTTTATTAGATGCCTCATTGTACCAATTGATTATGAGTACCTATATCGAGATCAAAACCAAATTGGTTAAAGACTTTTAATAATACGAAATGGGCCAATTCCAATTTTAATTTTCCAAATATTTGTTTTATAGCTTTAATTTAAGTTATTGGGCCCACTCTGAAGACAAAAATACCTACATTAATAATAGGCATTATTATAGCATTGAATAAATTAGTGGATAAGAATATTTGTCCATTTGTAATAGAAATTACATTAGTAGGAATATAAGCCAAATCGTCTCCTAATTAGGTCTCGACTATTGATAAAGTAGTCATTCTTCCTTCACCTAAACTAAAACTTAATTTAGCGACTCTTTCCAAAAGAAGTGAATGCAAATAAAAAACATCTCCTAGATAAGCCTCATAATCATATGCTCTTTGTAATAGAAAAGACATTTGCTTATAAGCCTATGATTGTTCAGAAAGATCATCATAAGTAATTAAAGTATGTCCTTCACAGTACATAAAATATTAAGATAGAGTCACTCTTGTATAAGGAGTGAGATATTGTAAAGTAGCCATAGAATCAACTATTTTAGAATATATCTAGTAGTCCTTTACTTGTTGTATATTCCGTACAGTTAACTATCTAATAAAAGGGGTAATTTTGGATAATTGTTGCCTAATAAAAGAAACATTTACTTCATTCACCCTTTGAATGAGAATGAGTGTATCATATCTAATGCTAAACCAATGGGAATTTGTCATCATGTTAACAATTAAATTTATTATGCTCTCAAGGGTCTTATCAACTAATGCACCATCACCCAAAATATCAATTATACTCTTATCCATTGGTGAAAAACCTTCATAGAAATATTAGATTAAGAGTTGAACATTAATTTAATAGTGAAGGAAGCTAGCCCAAAGTTTTTGAAGTGTTCTTGATACTTATAAAGAGACTCTCTTTGATATTACCACTCACTACAAATATTCTTTCTTATATAGGTTGTGTAAAAGGTGGGGAAGAACTTCTCCAAAAATAACCTCTTCATGATATTCCATGTGGAAATAGATCCTGAGGGTAAATCAAAGAGCCAATCTTTAGCTGCATCTTTTAATAAGAATGGAAAAACCCACAACTTGATTTATTTTATTGCATCCTTGGAAGTTTCATGCTTAAACAAACTAAAACAAAATTTTTAAGGTGCTTATAAGGATCCTCACTTGCAAGATAATAAAAAAAGAAGGCAATAGACGAATTAGTGCAAATTTAAACTCAAACGTAGTATTTTCCACTAAATTAGGAAAAGTAATGCTAAGAGGTTATTGGCTCAAATCTAGAGAAGCCAACTCCTTTAGAGTTTTGTTATTGTCCATGACTTCTTCCTCAATCTTTGAATCATTAGAAGCTAACTTAGGATGGAAATCCAAGTAAGTTGAAATTCTTTTAGCTTCACTTTTTGACATGTGCAAAGTTTTTTTGATCTATCTTTAGGTTAAACTATAATACATTTTGGTTAGAGGAACAATTTTTATACATAAAAAGTAAGGGAAAACTATTAAATTAGGAAAAAATGAAACAAAAATTGAAAATATAAACCTAAAAATTATTTAAAAAAAGGTCGAATATGCCCTCTTGAGGATGGGGTAGTAATACTACACATTACTTGGTCTTGCTCAAAATGTCGTTTACTTTCAGAAAAAGGTATTACATAAACTAGATTCCACCAAAACTGAAACTTCTAATGAAAATAATATTTTTTATAGATATAGTAGACAACTTGTTGAGGTTGAGATAGAAGCTCTCACTTCTCTTTACAGTGCATGAGCTCAACACTTTTACTGAACCAACTTCCTGGTTTCTTATTATTGTGAGCTTTCCTCTAATCCATCCTCTCCTTTGAGATTACATTCTCCATTCTCCATTCTTAATCTTATTGCGTCACTCTTTTAAATCTTCTCTTTTTTTCTCCATATGTCTCTCATTTTCTCTTCTAACCATCCACTTCATTCACTTTAACCTCCTCCTTTTTGTTCCCTAACCATGTTTTGATCTTAAGTGTTCATCCCTTGTTGTTCCTTAGCATTTGCACGTTCTATTCCTTGCTCCATTCCTTTTTCTCTTCAGGTAATTCTAGAATACTTTCTAACTTTTTACCTTTCCTTCCCTTTAAGCCTTACTTTTTTGGTATCCTACTTTACCCTCTCCTTCCTTTTACATTTTTCAGGAAATGTAGCCTCCCCATTAACATAACGATCATATAGTTTTGGCTTTTTGAATCAAATATAGTTGAAGTTTCTATCTTGGAAACTTTTTATCAATTTATTAATTTCTCAATAACTTTAACTCTGAAAAGGATCAAATTCGTTGTAACTTTTGTCTATGGATCTGATCATGCTTTCTAAAGAATGTCTTATAAAATGAAATTAAAGGAATCCACTATTCTTTTGACTATCCTTGGTTAATCTTAGGTGATTTCAATAGTATAATATAATTGTTTGAGGCTGAAGGGAATATTAGTTTGAGGAATTTTAGTGAATATTTTAGAATTTTTTTCAATTTTATTAATGCTAAACACTTGAAATTTAAGGGTAATTTCTTCACATAAAGCAATAAACAAAATGTCAATTGGCATATAAGGAAGATATTAGATAGTGAATTAGTTAATAAAGATTGGTTAATCAAATTCCCAAAGAGCAAAGCTACTTTTAGTAGTCATCTATTCTTATATCACTCTCCATTAACATTCAAAATCTATCATTTGGTCAGCCTAGAAAACCTTCCTTTCATTTTAACAACTACCTAGCTAAGTTAAAGGGGTTTAAAAAAACACTTTAGTCAAATTTTCAAGGATACAAATCCTTTATATGCTTAAGAAAGCTCCATATGAAGTTTAAAAAGCTATATCAAAGTAGTGTATATGATATTTAGTTGGTTATAATAGACACCAAAATTAAGTTCAAGTAGAATTAGGAATAGCATTATTTCGATCTTAAGGATGTCATTAAGCAAATAAACGAGATCATAACAATATTAGCTTATATAAAATCTTTAGAAATGCATAACTTCAGACTTAAAAATAATTTTAGAATCTAACGCCTCAAAAGGAGGAATAAAAATACAAAGTTTTTTCCATAGAATTATATCCATAAGAAGAAACATAAATAAGATCACTTCTCTTCTTAAACAAAATGGTGAACTTACATAATCATAAATAAAGATTAAGAAGGAAACTTTTGAGTTTGTTTTTCTAACTCTTAGGCTAGTGGTTGCTCCTTAATAACTTTGGTTAAATCCTTTATCTCTGATAAAATTCCATTAGATGTTGTGGATTCCATTGACAATCATTTTAACGTAGATGGTGTTAAGAAATCTCTCTTTGAGCTTCACCCTAGTAAATCTCCTTGACCACATGGCTAAATGCTCCTTTTTCTTAGAAATCTTGGCATCTTATCAAAGAATCAATTACTAAAGCAGTTACGAAATTTTTCAAGGGAAGAAAAATGATAAAAGAGATCGATAAAACCTTTATATTCACAATTCCCAACATTACTAATTGATTGATTATTTTACTATAAGTGCACAGTATAGCCATTATTAGTATTAGTGAGTATAAGTTAATCCCATGAGTTAATCCCATAAGGACTAGAATTTCTAGTAGTAACCATCTTTCTAGTATCTAGTCTAAAAATATATGGAAATAGATATTGATCAAATTCAAATTTAACTAATAAAATAAAACAAATTAAATTATTTAATTAACTAGAATATAGATCAAACCAAAAATAATTAATAAAGCTAGTAGTATCTAGATTGTGAATCCCTCTAGGACTTCTAATGTAAATAAGACTTCACACATTAATTTAACCTAAAGCTTATCAGATCATGAAAGTGCCTTCGTTATGTTAATATCTTTCTCAAAATTATTAATAACTAATCCTAGGTTGATAGTAAGTGTTTAATTGATTATTTATTTCTTCCCTGATGCTTAGTGATTAATCTTTATTGTGCGTCTAAGATAGTAATTCTTGTTTAGGTATACGATGGAAACAAAAGAACCAAAACAAGATAAACTCACATCTTTGGTGTAATTTTAATGATGTTTAGTCTTATTTGTCTTCATGGAGAAAAAGGAGATGAGTTAGGGTGAAATCGAGACAAAGAATAGAAGAATTTGAGTCATTTTGGAGCCACACACCCATAGGAAGTACACACCTATATATATGACCTATACGGATGTGTAAGGGATAGTATAGCTCACTATAAACTTCTTTGACCTTAAAGATTTTGTTTTGACTATATGGAAACATACATGCCTATATAAACACACTTGTGTAAGTCTCCACACAGTCAAAACAACGTATTCAAGGTCATACATATTTATAGTGACTTACACAGTCCCTTGTACATGTTGCTCGTATAACTCTCTAGTAACATGTATGTTCGTGATTTTTTAAGAATAATGCAAGGTTAAGGTACATAGTCATCTACACGACTACTTAGCTGACTATATACACTTTAGAAACCCTAATTATGAAATATAAAAGGCAATTAAGATGCAAATTAAAGGGGATATATAGAAGGGACATTAGGAGATGTCTATTCTTCTCTTTGGATTTGTGAATTGAAGAAATACAAATGGCTAATCTTTTTCCTTCCAATTTAAAAGGGCATATCAAGCCCCCATAATATGTTTATGAATTGACCAATCCTAATAACATTTTTTCTATTCTTATTTTGAAATTGATTATGTTATTTTGCATTTAATGTTTATGATTTATGTGTGATTTATTTAGACAAGGCCTGTTGGATAATTCATGTATAGATTTATTACCAAAATTGTGATTACAGTCCATAAAATTCTTGACCAATTCACTAGAGAGAAGGGCTCTAGTTCCCACTAGGATTTTTGTAAAACTGTGCTTAGATCTTTCCTTTTTTTAGCGAGTTATCATCTATGACATGTACCTTGCCATCATGATACAACTATCTGGAGGTGACCTTAGGTGAGGGTCTCAGTGTTAGGTTCTGATCGTGCATCTCATACATAATATATATCAAATATATGCAACAGAAATAAAAACAGAACCTCAAAAACCAGATATACTCATGCATATAGATATAGAAAAACAAAATTAAGAAATGTAAGATGTAAGATGTTTATATATCGTTCTGACGATGTAAGATGTTTATATACCGTTCTGACGATCTCCTTCATTCTTTAATCTTCTCTGAATTGGATTGTTGTAAACCAAAATGATCAACACAGACCGTCTCTAATGAAAGTCCACATGAAGATAGAAGGATGAAACATAACTAGGAGATGTCTAGAATTCTTTCTTTGTGCTAGCAAAGACAAGAACTCTTAAGAGAGTTAGAGAGAAAAAGTATGTATGTAAGAAAAAGAACCTTTCTTTTTCTTTTGTATCTTACACAAGATGCACAAAAATCATTTCAATTTTTTGCACCATTTGGCCTTCCATAACCCCCATCGCCAATGGAAAGTTATAGGAAGTTAATGGTCATGAATAGCATGCATTAATGGAAGCCAACAATACTTGTTTCTAATCCATTCTATGCATCGTTTTCTACCATGATCACATCACGATACAATCCTGAAACACTCTCTTATATCTTGAATCACCATTCAAGACCATTTTACTCATCCTTCAGATCTCCTATATGTGTGACCTATTAGGTTCCCGGTTATGTTGGCCACTTGAATTAACACTTAATTCAAGTAAGGCAAGAGTGGTATCTAGAAATATGTCATGACCCCCAATTGACCATAAAGTCAGTGGTTTGACTACGAACCCTTCCATATGCAATGTTACTATGTAATTTGTCCTTTCACCATCTATACCCTACTAGGTTCAGAATATAGTCAAAGTGTCAACTCCCACTAGACTAACTACGTAACATCTAGTCTAAGTGTCATTAGATCTTATCCTGAGAATCTCATTACTCTATGTATCATTGAAGACTCTCTTCATGACATATATCTGCTCTGGTTAGAGACTCCCGAGTAATAACCCTGATAAGAGGTCATGGGTATCACTTCCTTCTATCAGGAGTGGTGAATCCTTTATTGGCTACTCAATTACCTCCGAATACCTCAAGCTGTACCTAATCACCACCCTATGAGTAACCCCTAAAAAAAACTGATGAATGGAGTCAAAACATATGATCAGTATCTGAGATATCCTTGAGCACCTCAAGTCAAAGGATACTTGCATCATTGCTACGATGAGACTATCATTGACATTGGAATTGAATATCCATATGATTGTCTCATAGTAGGTCAATCCAATGTACTTACTACCCTTAGTAAGCATCCACATGTTAAGTCTAAATAACTCATGTTTACAGCTTATAAGATCTACTGCTTAATCTAATCAAGGAGTATAGCATGCGCTAGTCTATCCAGATTAATGATATCGCATCTCATTAATCCTATATCTAGGGAAAGTTTAGAAACTACCATAATTACACAAGAAAGAAATCTCATTATCATGATCTCATAATGATTTCCTCTATGCTATGTTTTGAATCAAGGACTCCATTAAATAAATTTAAGATCAACATCAAATTTATAAACATATAAACATCGAAATATTAAAAAATGCCTTTATTAATCATAAAATGATTTATAAAATAAGTGCTAAAGGTGATTGTCTTTAGAACAATTCTCTAACACTCAACTCCAAAGATAGCTAAGGCATGACTCTGCAACCACCTGCAACTAAAGGACTCGAGCACTCTAGGGAAAGAGGAAAAACTTAGCTTGGAGGAGTTTCCTGAGCTAGTCTGAGACTCTCAAGCATTGAACATTGGTGATACGTCAACTTCAAAGACTGTAGGGATACATCCTCAATCTATGTTCGTTTCACAATTCCATGGAAGGATAAAATAGCTACTTAACATACCAAGTGCAAAACCAATCATTATGAGGGAGTTATGGTGGATGGAGTTCTAACCCCACCTACAAATATGCTTAAAACAAACGTATTAGTATAATCCTTAGCATTAGTTGGTTTCTTCTGGAATAAAAGACTATGCCTTCCCACTGGTGAAAATAGGGGCTACATATAGACGGAATAAAAAGGGATTGAGAGAACAATGCTTATCGAGGATGACACTTTCATATTCAATTTCAACAGTAAGACTTGCTTTAATGAGATCTTGGAACAAGGTCCCTGGCATGTTGGGGGACAATCTATGTTCCTTTATCTTCTTTCTTTTAGCTCCATATGAGAATGACTTAGTCATATACACTTTAGTATATTGCTTGGAAGCCTCAAGATGTTCATTTTCTAATAATAGGTACCTTATAACATCATTTATCATCTTGACAATCTTTTTATAGACTAGGTGCATATTCATATGCTCCCAACTATAAGGGAAAAAAGTTTATAATAGTTTGTAAGCAACTAATTAAACAATATATCACCATTATCCCTCAATTCACTAATTATGTTCAGCATTAATCTCAAATGTCATTGTATTGAATAATCTAAAATCTTCAATATAGGTATATATATCTGTGTATATATAAATAGATATATATATAATTCATGTGTTTATGTGTTTGAGTGTGTGAATTGTTGCTATTTTTATTTTATAGATGTCAAACTTAATAGTGAGTGATCTCAGTTTGGTTATTAAGGTTCTTCGGAAATATGTTGCCAATATCGACTATATATCTTTAGCAATGTCATATCTCGTGAACTCTCACATAGCATCATCATCCATGTTATGCAAGCCAAGGAGTTTGTCTTTTTCCATAAGTCATATACATTTCAATTTTTTATATGTTAGGTCATAGTTTCTTCCTCAAGCACTTCCATGATTTCATTTAGAGAGTCAAGAACATCTTATTATTGTTGTTATTGATGTTGATGTAGTCAAGAACATCTTATTTTACTAATACATATTGGATTTTCATCCCTTCAAAGAATTGCGACAATATTCATAGCCATTTTCCATTAACACAGTTTCCATAATGACACATATATTATCTAGATGTTATCATTTTCAATTAAATTGATATAAATTTCTAAGCAAAAACTTTAATTGTTTTCTTAATTACCCATGAAATCAGAAGTCACTAATTTTCCAATCATCATCCACATAATAATTGGTCAACAATTAACTATGCTACAATTATTTATATATAAAACACATATATACATTAAAGAACTGAATGCCAACACATTTCCTTAAAGAAATACCATACATAAATTAAAAATTGTACTAAAATAACTAATAATTTTTATTAAAGATAACTAATGCTAATTAGTTATTACTAAAAATAATATAAAACATCTAACGTACTCATCATATGCATTATAGAATCTGATCATCCTAATAATATTCAATGGTAGACCATAGTGAAACATGCTCTTAAACACTTCTCTCCTTTTATAATATACTAAGAGTTGCAACATCATAAAAGATGGTTCTTGATGACAAGTACTCCATATCCTCGTCAATGATTCCCCGTGTAAAGACAACAACGTCCAGTTAAGTCCCCAGATATAATGTTATTGATGAATCAAACCTTCATAATTAACATGAGTTCATGATCATGGCATAGATAGTCATATAAGTCCTTAATTCCTTTCTAGGTAGGATATGATAATTATAAAGCTACCTAACTTAACTAATGAAGTTATATCTTTGTTCAGATGTGTATTACTCTTAATTAACCTTCTCATCCTGTTGGACTCTTTTTTGAAATCAATTTAAGAGATAAAATAAAAATTATTATTTTTACAAGAAAATCGTCAAATAATGCGTTACTTAAATATATAGCCATCAATCAAACTAATTGTTTGATCTTGAGGATTAGTCCAATAAATAAATTATTTTATTTGATGCATTAAACAATTAAATAACCAAATTATTTGAAATGTAGAATATATAAATAAATACATGATTTTAAATATAGAAGTGTTGAATTCATGAGAAGTACATATTACAATATTAGTCTTTAAAAACTAGAATAGATTCGATTAAATAGCCCAATGCACAAGTTTATAAAGATTAGCACAATCCACTAATTATATTAAGATTAATAATTAATACAATTTTTAAAATTGATTTGCAATTTAAGGCTATTTCAAATTCAAATTTGGTTACAGGAATGAAAGAAAATATATGTAATAAAGTCGAACAGGAAGTTTATTTCAAATTAGATTATTCTTAATTTATGAATTAAATAAACCAAAATCGAGCTTTAGTATATATTATTTTTAAGAGTCAAATAGTTCTTATTCTATTATTAGAAAAGTATAATGCATGAACCAACGAACTCTTATTCTAATTCTATGTCACTTTAACCACTCAATTTTTGGTTTAGACTGAGTTGAGCTTGTAGTCAAACAAGGTTTATTCATGGTTTACTTACGGCCTTGTAAGTAAACAAGATTTATTCTAGGATTAGTTTAGGTTAAACTTGTAGCCAAATAAAGGTCTCATTCAACCTTAGAAATTCTCTCTTTTTTTTGCAACACGTTGGCTAGCTGTCGACCATCATCTCTCCTACACCGCACCGCTCAATGTCAATGACTACACCGACCAGAGGAAATGGCTGTCAAATGGCCATCTCCCTATCCTTCGCACATCGACAGCAGCTGTCACACAGCCCGCCAGTCATCGTTCCACTTTACCAAGTTGAAGTTTTCAGCATAAATTAGACTGCATCCAAAGTTCAAATTTCCTTAAGCAAAAATCATGTTCATCGTACAAATAGACCCATGGTTCAGACATTTTTGTTGTTTAAAAACAAAAACTTCCACTTGGTTATTACCTGACATTGAATGTTTTGGTCATATTCAGATTTCGAGCAAGCCGAATCTCCTTTCAGGACCACAAATTTTTTTCCTCCATGTTTAAAGTTCCAAAGTCAAAAGCAAAACCCTCTAATGGGTTAAAACCTGATATTGAATACTTTTTTTAGCCAGATTAAATCTTTCCCATTTTCAAGGTAACTTTTCCATTGTTATAAATCATTCATAAAAACAGAAAAATAGGTTTGCCTTAACCTTGATGAATTATCTTTAACAAAAGAACGCCTTCTTGTTTTAGAATGATCTTTTTTCTTATAAAACATAAATATTTAAAGTGATAATAATTATTTGTTTTTTATTTTGAATTTTTGTAAATTGTTTTATAAAGATTATCCAAAACAAAAACCAAGTTTAAATATAGTACATAATCATTATAATGCAAGTTAAAAAGAAAAGTTATGATATTATTTACATTTACAAAATTATGGAATCATCAAGTGCATGGATAAGTAATAAAAATATATTGCTTACAAAATTTGTTATATCTTCCACAAGTTCAAGGATGAACGTAAAATCTTTCTTATTATTTTTCTTGTATTTTTAATCTTTTATCATGTTCTATTGTTTAAAAACAAATCTTTTATATTTTAAAAATTACTTCAACTATTGTAAATATTTTAGCAATTCTTCAATCACTCTCTTATAGGGCAAAAATCAAAGGCTGATTGGTTAAGAATTGGTGATAGAAATATTTCAATTTATCACAAAGCCATTGTTTAAGGAAAGAAAGAAACAAAATCATTTCCCTTGAACATATAAATGCCCAACTTGACTCTCAAACACTACTAATGCAAGGAGCCCATGACTATTTTAGTGAGTTGATGAACAAACCATTTGAGGCTCAATCCTCTAAAACCTTCCTTAAGCAAATTTTGCAAGACATTATTTCATCCCAGGAAGCTGCATTCCTAAGCAGTCCTATCACCAAGAATGAAATTAAAACTATAATGAAGTCTTTTTACCCTCTGGTAAAGCGTCGTAATATTACATAAAATAACTAAACTTAAAACTGTAGCTAGTGATGAGTCTAAGTCGATCCCACAAAGAGTATGTGTAAAGCTTTTATAATGAAAGTAATATGTGTTTTGGTTAGGATTTTAGTTTGATTTCAAATAACAAAATAAAGTGAAACTAAACTAAGGAAAACAAATTGAAGAAATCAATAAAAAATGAGAAAAGTGACGAATGCGTTAGGGATCCAATTATCGGTTCAATCTTGACCTACACACTACTAAATATACTTCATTGAATTGTCATTCTCATACCTCTTCTAGAAACTATTAATCATGGGTTAACAACAAGCTCTATTAACCTCAGTTTTCTTTAGGTCATGTTTAATTAAAACAAGTTCTTTAATTAAACCTAGCTATCAGACAACTTAGAATAAGCTCTTTATATTTAATCAGATAATCACATTACTAGTTAGGAAAACAAATTAATCAAGGCAACAACCACATAAGCTTAGGTCATTTAACCAAGATTATGTTATCCCTAATGATTTGACACCATTAGTTGCCACAAATGAATCTAAACACAATGATTACATATTGCATTCAAGATTCCAGCAATGAGTTCATATATAAATAATCTAACGAGAATGAGATTAAACATTATTCAT
Organism: Erythroxylum domingense; assembly: GCA_025594535.1. Classification (NCBI taxonomy): domain Eukaryota; kingdom Viridiplantae; phylum Streptophyta; class Magnoliopsida; order Malpighiales; family Erythroxylaceae; genus Erythroxylum; species Erythroxylum domingense. The sequence goes on along the minus strand of JANQBM010000005.1, from coordinate 18,327,704 downwards.
ACATGAAAACCCAAATCTATAAGCATAGGATAACATAATCAATCCTTAGAGAGAGAAAGAATACAAACATAATGAGAGAATACCCAAATGTGTCGATCGACGTCAATATCACCTCCGAATCGGTGTTGGAAAGCTTAACCCTCCATGGGTCTCCAAAGGAGTTGTACTCTGCCCCTCATTTGTGTCCCAAAACTATTCATCACGACTCTCCCCTTTTTGCCGTCAACATGTTATATTTATAGTGAAAACTAGGGTTTAGGCAGCTAGTTGTCAAAATTTACGAGCGTGACTTGATAACTCACAGCTATGAATGGCCTCATTAAAGCTCAAGGCCATGAGCCTTCATGTCATGGGTGTGACATAATAGTCACGACCATGAATTTTGGTGCATGATCATGAGTCTTGCACTGCCTCATATGTTCTTCATTTTATGGACTTTCTTATCTTCTCATTGCTTTAATCCCTCTCCTTTTTGTTACAATTGAGTGTGAATCTCAAGAAGACGGCTCTAAGAATATGCTTTCAACTCACTTTACCTCTTTCACTTCTGAATTATACCTAAAACTAAATATGAACTAAAGTAAATGTCTTAAGCATTTCATAACATTAAACACTAAGTGTTATAGAATAAATGTACGATCAATTAATCACATATCACCCTTATAACGGTCCAGGACTAGATGGGTTCAATGTCAACTTCTTCAGCACAACTTGGACTCTCACTTATGGATTAGTCTCTGAAGTTGTTTTGGAGTTTTTAACAAATGGTCTCTTTTTCATGAAATGAACAAGACTTTTGTAACATCTGTGCCAAAGAATGGTGAGTTGAATAAATTCACTAATTTTTGACCTATTACTTGTTGTAATTCTAGTTACAAAATAATCTCTAAAATCATTGCTTAGAGGTTTAAATGCATCTTACATAAACACATCTACTCCAACTAAGATGCATATATACTTGGAAGAGTGATTGGTGACAACATTTTGTTTTTGTAAGAACTAATCAATAGCTATTACAAGAAAAGAGGCAAACCAAATTGCTACATCAAAATAGATCTTAGAAAGGCATAAAACAATATTAATTGGAACTTCATAATCAACATCTTGCTAGTAATGGAATTTTCAGAAACTTTTATGCATTGGATTAAATAATACATGATTACATCTTCATATAGTATCTTGGTTAATGGACAGCCACCAATTCTTCACAAGTTGTAAGGGAATTTGATAGGGTGATCCATTATCCCCCTACATCTTTGCAATAGTTATAGAGGCTCTTTATAAAATTCTCTTAAGAGTTGTCGAGAGAAGCAAGGGGTTCAAATACAACTCTTAATGTGGTAAACTTAAACTAACTAATCTTTACTTTACATAATATCATCTTGATATACAAAGTAGATGCAACTTCCATTTCCACCTTAATGAAGGATTTAAAAATGTTTCAGAGATTATATGCCTTGCAGGTGAATTACATCAAGAGTGACACATATCTCTCCAAAAATGATGCTAATAAGAATCAAATCCTTACTAAATTTACGGGCTTTACCCAACGAGACCTTCCAATAAAATACTTTGGCATCCCTATGTCTCCTTATAGAATGAAGAGAAATTATTTCTCTTTCCTTCTAAACAAAATCAAACTAGAATTTCTTCTTAGAGTTCCAAGCATCTATCAACAGAAGGGAGAGTAGTACTTATTACATCAATCCTTAATTCACTAAACACCTATTGGACTGCTGATCTAGCCTTTCCAAGTAGCATCATAAAAGCCATTGACAAAATGTTCATTAATTTTCTGTGGTCTGCCGACACTGAAAGATCTTCTAAAATTAGGTGAAATTAAGTGAAGTGTGCACTACCAAAAATCAGGTTAGACTTGGAATATGCTCACTAAAGATCATGAATCTTATTTTACTCAAGACTTTGAAGGCTCATAACTAACAAGCAATCAATATGGTTTAGATGGATTCACACCTATTTCATAAAAAACAAAGGCATATAGGCACTGGAAGTTAATCAATCTTCCTCATCCACTTTAAGAAGTACCATGAAGTTGAGAGACAAATTCAAAACTAATTTCATAGCTCTGATTGAGAATGAAAAATTCTCTAGTTTTTAGTATGACAATTGGCTATCTGTTGGTCAACTTATCAAAGTGAATGAAGTCTCATCCTTTAGGACCTCAATGATAAGGAGATCTTCATGCAATTAGCTCTATCTAGACCTCTTAAAACTGAGATTTACTAGACTTTCATGAGTTTTGAAGAAGCTAGATACATCTCAAAACATACTCCTGAAGGCATGTTCACTAATCTATTCTACAAAAAAACTTTTCTTTGGTATCTTTCTCCTTTGCCTTAGACAAAACCAATATGGGCTAGTTATCTCAACCTTTGAGCTACTATGACTCTTTGGCTGGCAATGAAGGATAAATTACAAGTTGTAGACAAGATTGCAAAATATTCAAACATTATCAATTGGTGCTCACTTTGTAAGTATGCAAAAGAGAATTTAGAACATCTTTTCTTCAGCTACACTTATACCAAAAGTATATGGAGGGAATTAAGGAAGATGCGTGATTAATAAGGAATTAGCTAACTTGAAAAGAATCAAAAATTGATATTCTGGTAACAGATTTTTGAACAGGTCTACACAATAGTGTTACTGGGTGGTTTCATCATGATTAGTTACAACCATATGTGACTTAGAACTGCAAAAAATCTATTTGCATTCACGAAAGATTCACATAGAATTGCAACAAAGCTAACCTACATTCATAAAAGATTCTATGTTGTAGAACATAATGCTATTATTGACAGACAGCTAATGAAGAGGGGAAAGCAGACAAGTACAAAGGTGTTGGTAAAATGGAAGGGAAGACCATTAGATGAATGAGCATATAATGATTATATAATGATTAAGCCCCTAATTTATTGAAATTAACAAGATAAAGTTACAAGAATGATTATAACATTTTACTAAAATATTGATATACGAGATTTCTCCTTGCTCTTAGCTCTTCACTTGAATACCCTGAAACTCTTTTTAAGATGCATATATGCTCTATTTTACTTATTTTTTTTCCTTTGATTGCCCAATTGATTAAATTGGCTCCTCTACTCACTTTACCTTTCTATTAAAATTGATATTTCACTAATTAACTTACTAATATCATCTAGTATAAAAACATTAGTACTAATATATTTTTATTATCAAAACCATGATTTAGAACTTTACTTAGTCAAACAAATCTCATCTTTTTACAATGATGACAAAATATTTGATGATATGGTAACTTTGAGTTCTCTTTTCTTTTATTTGAGAGTAAGAGCCATGGTTTTATGCTCTCTACTCCAACCTCACTCCCACAACATCTCCTACCATGTTTATTGAAACTAACCACATCCTTCTTCCTTTAGCCTCTCTTTCCTTGCTTGTAATCCCCTTATTACCTACCTCCTCAGTACCGACTTACTCTCCCACTCTAATTCTTTTACCATTTTAAGCTTTAGATATCCATACTTTATGTTGTGAGATCCAAGATAATGGATGAATTCCACCATTACCATCTAAAAAGCCCTTATCCTTTATATCTAAGATTCCATCTCACCCTTTTAAGACAAAATGGAAGAACCCCACTAATGTAGGAGCTAGCACTATATTGGAAACTATTGAATAACAAGTCAAAAGGCATTTATCCTCTTTTGAATTAGCATTAAGTAGTTAGGGAAAGTGATGGCATCTTACTAGAGTTTTGCCTCCTATTACAATTAAAGGAAGAACTTTAGTGTCTCTAGATATTCAAATCCTTAAGGAAAGAGCAAGATGTTGGGAAACAACACTTGATGGATTTTGTTTATTAGGAAGTGACCTTCCCTCCCTATCATCAGAATATTGGATCTGAAACACTAGAAAAGGATCAAACTAATTGAGGTTTTTCTCTTAGATGAAAATATGATCTTGTTCAAATTTGACACTATTAACTATGCCAAGGAAATCCTAAGGTTTGGCCATGACATGTCTAAGATAACCCTATTTTCCTATAATTTTGGTCACCAGGTATATGTCTTGAAAATGTTAAGCACATTAACGTCCCCATATAAATTAATCTACATGGATTTTCTTTAGAATACTAGTCAATCAAGGGACTTAGTATACTTGCTAGCTTTATAGGAAATCCACTAAGTATGGATACAATTAGAGAAGTAGAATGGGTTATGCAAGATTATGCGTGAAAATTGACTTTAGGAAAGAACTTTAAGGAATGATATAAATTGTCTAGAATCAAATTAGATTTTAGTTGGTTAACCTTTAAATAAAGATTATATGTCTCAAGAGAGCATATGTTTTAAGTTAGGAACTCTTTCTAGTCTAACAAGTTAGAATAATTCATTAATCAAAGGTGAAAGTGAATATATTCAAGTTCTAGATAAACTTAGCCTAAATCTACTTAATTCATAAATTGGTATATTCTTAATTGTTGATTGCATTAGTATTTATTTATTTATTTTTATTTATTTTCATTATTCATCCATCAATAAAGATTGATCTAGCGAGTTAAGTTTGTGGGTAGTAGATAATTAACCAACAATCCTTATGAGATCAACCTAAACTCGTCAGTTTTAGCTGCATCTATATCATATGCTTGCAGTAAAATATAGATCAATAGCACTTTTTACTTGATAAGGTACTATTGATACCCTAAATTTAATTGTAAATGAATAAAGTATGTTTGAAGATCGAGAGGGCTTCCTTAAAAACTCTTTGTAAATTTTCTCTTGATTATGACAAACTCTATGCAATATATTCTTAATGTAATGATCATGGAATGATCAAACCCCTAATTCAATTGACTAAGATAAGGTCACAAGAAAGATTGTTACAAATAGAGCAACATCATTCTTTCTTGTTCGTAGTTCTTCACTTAAACTTTCTTTAAAACTCTTTATAATTGTATTTTATGTTGCATTATTCTAATTTTTATTCTTCAGTTACTTTTTCCTTCTATTAAACTTGATCTTGACCTTGTACTTAAATCTTTGTACATTAACTTACTAATATTGTCAAAGATAAAAATATTAGTACTAACAAGTTTTATTATTGTCAAAACCATATAATAGAACCTCACTTGGTCCAATACTTACGATTGAAAATTTGCATCTAGATTATGGAAACTACATCAAAACAATGTTTATAACAAAAAGGTTAAATCTTGATAGCTAAAAGTTGGATCAAAACAATGTAGTAACAAAAAATTACATTTGAATAGTTGAAAATTACATAAAAAAACTTGCAACTGAAAATTTATATTTGAATGACTAAAACTTATATCAAAATAGTAAATACGACTGGAAAATTGTAATTAGATGATTAAAAATTACATTAAAATAGTGATTGCGATCAAAAAATTATATTTATATGATTAAAAATGGGTTAAAGGAATTTTGTATTTGAATTAATGGAAGTTACATTAAACTAGTGTTTGTGATTGAAAAGGTGAATTTGAATGAAAGTTACATCCAAATAAGGCTTAACTTAAAAATTTTGGTTCAATGTAGTATAGAAAGCATCTTTGAAGCCCAAAACCTCATTCACAACTTGGCTAGTGGCTAGAGGTAGACTAAAGACAAAAGACAAGATTCATGGCTCTATTAACACTCTTGGTGAATACTACAATATTGAAGAACAAAGTATAGCTTATTTATACTTCAAATGTGCATTCATAGCTTCCATTTGGGCTAGCATTCAGCACACCCTAAACCAATATTACTTTGAATCTTATTGGAACAAGATTTTGAATGAACTGAAGCAAAATATCTTTCCATGGGGAATGATAGAATCTGCTTAAGTCTTAGCTTTAACTGTGTAGTTCATATTATCTGGAAGGAAAAGAAATCAAAGAATACATCAACAGAAGAGAATTGACAAGCATACTCTTATTCACAACTTGCATTGCTAAATTAAGGAAATTTTGGGAGCTTATCAAATGATTAATTATCTAACATCTCATATCAAAAGAAGGTGGAACCTCTAATTTCAGTTTTTTCCTTAAATCAACTATTTTGTTGTATCTTATTTTGTTTGACTCTCACTTTATTGTTCCCTTTTTTTATGTCTTTTACGGTTATTAATGAATTTTTTAACTTTAAAAAAATGCTTAACTTAAAAACTCCATTTAAATAATTGAAGTTTAATAAAAAATACTTGTGAATAAAAATTTATATTTGGATGACTAGAAATTATATGAAAATAGTGATTGTGACTAGAAAATTGTATCTCGATGATTTGAAATTATATTAAAATAATGATTGCAACTAAAAAAAGTATTTAAATGGTTAAAATTTAGGTGAGGGGCATTTTCAAGATTCCATACATCTTTTCAAATTTAGGGGATCCGTATCCCTTTTTTTTTAATAAGGTAATGTTAAAAAAATTATATAAAATTTAGATCACGGGTTGTCAATATTACGTTTGCAGTTAGTAGAAAATTCCAAAAGAACATGACTTTGGTGGTTCGTTAGCCTCGTAATATAATAAAAAAATAAAAAATTAGTATCTTAATAACAGAATATTTTCCAGTCTTATACATGTAACTGCGTTGCGAATTGCGATTGACTCCTTTTCACGTGAGCAAGGGAAGTTGACAGAAAGAGCTGTTTTTACTTTTTAGTTGATCATTCTCAGTCTGACGCGACATCTATGTATCCCTTTTGCTCTTTCTAAGCACACTCCGCATATATATATATAGATACTTGTATCTTGTATCAGACATACTATTGACATTAATGGTGTCTTCCTGCCTTTCATTAAATTTCTACCTAATCTACGTCTTTTGTAAATTAATTAATTAATCTCCTTTTCATTTCCCAGAAAAAGGCTGTTATCATTAACAATGAGGGTGAGAATGAGAAAGGTTAAAATGAAAGAAAGCTTGAACAAAACTTAGAACTCTCTCTCTCGCTCACTAGCCGTTTCTTCTCTCATCATCGTGTATTTCTGTAATCTCCTTCGGAGCCAAACAAATCAGACGCCCTTAACAAAGACTCAGCAAACCCAAAATCAGACATCTATTGTGTCTCTATCGTTTTGTGCTGAAAGTGTCCAGTCCATTCATTTCTAATTCGGTCAACGTCCTGTACATATTTCATTCTTTTTTTTAATCTTTTCAACTGAATTTACATGAATTCGAGGGTTTTCAGTTTGGTTTCGGCTTTGAAAAAATAGATTCCGGATGAGGAATTTGGTGATTTAGCTGGAAAGAGAATGATAATGGTAATAGAACAAGTGATGCCATCGCTTTTATGGTTGATTTTAGCTTTCCAATTCGTTCATAGAGTCACCGGTAATGCCGAAGGTATCTTCTACTAGCTCATTTTCTCTCTGCGAATCAATTAACGTTCTTTTGCTTCTCGTGGGTTTTTGAGATTTGGTTCTGTTGACTCTGACTATATTGGACATGTTGAAGAGATAACTGGGCAACTTTTTGTGTCGAGTCCTTATTAGTTGTCAGTGTTTGGTTTATTTGCTTCCTTTGCTATGTATTTTCCTTTCTTAATGAATTGGTTGTTCGAATTTACTCTGTTATGCTTCTGATTTTGTTATTGTCATGTAATACAACTGATAGTGCCATAAGTGAGATTGGATGTCTTTTAGAATGATATAGTCAAATCAGTCTTATTTTGTTTGTCTTATTGGCCTAAGGATGTATGTATTTTCATGAATATTTCATTTGTTTGCGACAGGCGATGCTTTAAGCGCATTGAAGACCAATTTAGCTGATCCTAATAACGTTCTTCAAAGTTGGGATCCTACCCTTGTTAATCCTTGTACTTGGTTCCACGTTACATGCAACAGCCAAAATAGTGTTACTCGAATGTAAGTTTAGTTGCACCCAACTCTAACTGCTTGATGCACTTCCTATATTGCTTCTACTCAAATTGTACTCGGGCTATGATGATCTTGTGTGTCTCTTCTTCTTCACTTAGTGATCTTGGGAATGCAAATCTGTCAGGTCAACTGGTTTCGCAGCTTGGTCAACTTTCAAACTTGCAGTACTTGTAAGTAGAATTGTTCACATAAAGTTTTATGGGATTCTCTTTTTAGTAATTCTGGTATGATAACACATTTCTCATATATTAAGTCTTATTACTTTTGAAATGCCCATATTTGATCAATTCTGAACACGCAATGAATTGAACTGATAACTTGATAATCATAGAAATGTTGTGAGAGGGAAGCACTCATGCAATTGATATTGATACAATATTTAACCTTTTCTTGACGGTATCACATATATGATACAGTGACTTGTAAAGATAGTGTCTTAAAATTTTCAGTGGTTGATATTTCTAGACTCAATGTAGATGACCTAGTATTTCTTTTAGCTAGAGTTTCTTCTTAGTAGTATGCCTTTATTGCCATTTTAGGTCATTTGGTGCTAAAGTAATTTGGTGTATTTGAGGGAATAACTGTCATTCGGGTGCTACTGTGTTATGAATAATCCCAATAATTGGAATGCCAAGGTTGACACTTCAAAGGGGCTAACATCATGTAATGTGTTTGCTTGACTAGCCTAAATGTTCCTCTCTCGCTCTCTCTCTCACAAGCCTGCACTGATCATTTCTTATGCTATTTATACTTCTTCTGAAATTATATTCCAAGCAATTGATCCCCGAATCTGATCTTGAACTTAACAAATGTCATTGCTTTTCCTTCTTAAAAAGTTCGGTTGCTGAAATGTCATCTTTTTTGTGCTCTTTTGGGGACAGATAAGTGAATTAACTTTTTTATGACAGGGAACTTTATAGTAATAATATCAGCGGAAAAATTCCAAATGAGCTCGGAAATCTAACAAAACTGGTGAGCTTGGATCTTTATTTAAACAATTTAAGTGGACCAATTCCGGTGACCTTGGGCAAGCTTCAGAGTCTGCGGTTCCTGTATGAAAACATCTTTATCTTTCTTTTCTATTTGCACGCTCAACTAGATTTTTCAGCATCTCTTGATCTTATGGCCGTTTTTCATAAATATTATAAGTCATGACCATCTAGTCTGTGACATTTTTTCTTTTTGTCAACTAGGCGTCTCAACAACAATAGCTTGTCTGGGACCATTCCAATGTTGTTAACTACCATTCCATCCTTGCAAGTTCTGTAAGTATTAAAATACTAAGAAGTTGCTTCAAATGTACTTATATTCTTTCCTTTCCTCTAGTATCATATTTTGTTTTAAGATCATTTAGACCTGCATGAATGCAGGGATCTTTCAAACAACAAACTAGTTGGAGATATTCCTGTCAATGGCTCCTTTTCTTTATTCACTCCCATCAGGTATGTTGCAACTATTTTTTGTGTTGTTGAGGTGGTTATCAATAATCTGATAGTGGTTCATGAATTACTTGCTTATATGTGCAGTTTTCAGAATAATCAACTTAATACTCCTCCACCTGCTCCACCTCCTCCTGTTGTCCCAACAACACCAACACGTTCTAATGGTAAAATAAGTTATTTATCCTGTGTGTCCTTTTTTTTCCCCCCTTATTGATGGTGGCCTGTTCAATTGCCTTTTTTGCATAATTGTTATAAAAAGCAGGAATTTGTTTCAATTATGTGGATAACTTCATCTTTCCCCTCTTCATCTTTCTTGATCCTGTGCAGATTCAAAGTGATGTGAAAAACTCTGTATAGCTATTTAAAGCCTTGGCTGTTTGAAGATGCCTATTTGACTCACCGGTTATCCAGATTAAATTGTTGGTCTTTTTTCTTTCTAACTGGAAATTGAACTGAGAATATTCCTTTAGTTGAATACTAAGTGTAACAACTGTAATGACTTAAATACAGTAAAAAATGTACATTACCAGCATGCTGATTCTTGGTTTGACATAGAGAGCTAGTGATTGCATTTATGATTAGGATCTGAAACCCAAAATTTCTTGTTAAAATCCCAGAGTTATCTCAATTCAAATTTTGATGTAAATGAATTGTTAGTTTTCCCGATTAAGGACAAAAAATTATAACTTGGTGGACAATGCCTTGAAATGTCCTTTAAACAGGTAACAGTGCCACTGGAGCCATTGCTGGAGGAGTTGCTGCTGGTGCCGCTCTGCTTTTTGCTGCCCCTGCACTGGCAGTTGCTTATTGGCGTCGAAGAAAACCACAGGATCATTTCTTTGATGTACCTGGTAGTATTTTACAAACGATATGTTTTAAATGTATTTATGGATGCTTATAGGAGGCCTATAACTTGTTTACTCTTTGTTGCAGCTGAAGAGGATCCAGAAGTTCATCTTGGACAGCTTAAAAGGTTCTCTCTGCGTGAACTACAAGTTGCAACAGATACTTTTAGCAATAGAAACATTTTGGGTAGAGGTGGATTTGGAAAAGTCTATAAAGGACGTTTGGCTGATGGTTCTCTTGTGGCGGTAAAAAGACTAAAAGAGGAGCGCACACAGGGTGGGGAACTGCAGTTCCAAACAGAAGTAGAAATGATCAGTATGGCTGTACATCGGAATTTGCTTCGCCTAATTGGCTTTTGCATGACTCCAACAGAACGGTTGCTTGTGTATCCCTTCATGGTTAATGGAAGTGTGGCGTCTTGTTTAAGAGGTACACTGGTTGTCATTTTCTTTTTTGTGTTACCCTCTCAAAGTTTACATTTTAAGAGGTTACATTCATACCTTGAAGCTCTTTCCAGTTTAAATATTTTTTTCTATTAAATTCAGCTTCCTTGGTCTCTCCTTTTGGTGTGCCGTTCTTAGAGTTTTACATAATCAATCAGTTATATTGTCTTTAACTTGCAACTGTTTGCTACCTGGAAGAATTTCTTCTCATCATCTTAAATTATGGCTAACTCTTGGATCTTATTTTTGTGCTGTTTTGTTACTACTGTGTTTTCAATGAGAAATTCTTTACTTGAATCTTGGTTTTGTAGTATATCAAAGTATGGAAAGCTTCAATTTAAGTGAACAATGAAGTTTGTAGGAAAGTTCTGTAGTAGTGACAGTCTTCCTTTATTGTTTATCTATATATTGCCATAGAGCGTCCAGAATCTCAACCTACACTTACCTGGTCCATAAGGAAGAGAATTGCATTAGGGTCCGCTCGGGGCTTGGCTTATTTGCATGATCATTGTGATCCTAAAATTATTCACCGGGATGTGAAAGCTGCGAATATACTGTTGGATGAGGAATTTGAAGCAGTTGTTGGTGACTTTGGTTTGGCTAAACTTATGGACTACAAAGATACCCATGTTACAACTGCAGTGCGTGGCACAGTTGGACATATACCACCTGAGTATCTATCTACCGGAAGGTCTTCTGAGAAAACTGACGTTTTTGGGTATGGCGTCATGCTTCTTGAACTAATAACTGGGCAGCGGGCTTTTGACCTTGCTCGCCTTGCAAATGACGACGATGTCATGTTACTTGATTGGGTAAGTATCCCCATCTTCCCTTTCTCGTGTTACTTCAATACTACATTGAAAATGTTAAGACTATGGAATCATACCTTTTTTGTTTTTCGAATTTCTCATTTATTTCTGAACTGATAAAATACAATATATTCCTGTAACATTTCTTTTTCTAATGAGGCACTACACCTGAAAGATAATCAGAAAGTTTGTTGAAGTCCAGTATAAATATTTAACAGCATATAAGTATCGAATTGTGGATAATAAGGACTTTAAACAAGGGATTATTCGATGCAGTGAAACAAGAAATCATTTCAGACTAGTACATTATAAGATTAATTAGCACAATGTTTGTTATTATGTTTGTAAAATGGTTTAATCTTCTTAGGAGATTGATGTACTGCATATTCTGCTTTTATTCGGAAACTATTGGAAATTAATTAGCAGCCGGAAAATCTCCATCTAGAAATCGTGGCATGTTTCTGCACCTGTTTCTTTCAAAGTTTTCTTCACTGCTTGACATCATTGCTGAAATCAGGTAAAAGGTCTTCTAAAAGACAAGAAGCTGGAGATCCTAGTTGACTCGGATCTACAAGGAAATTATATTGAAAATGAGGTGGAGAAACTGATCCAAGTGGCTCTATTGTGCACACAAAGCTCTCCCATGGAACGACCCAAGATGTCAGAGGTGGTCAGAATGCTGGAAGGTGATGGCTTGGCAGAACGTTGGGAGGAGTGGCAGAAAGAGGAGGTGTTCCGTCAAGAATTCAACCATACTCATCACCCCTATGCCAACTGGATTGTTGATTCGACCTCACACATTCTGCCAGACGAATTGTCTGGTCCCAGATAATCCCACCTTTCACCCGTGTAACCCCGTTGGAGGTCTGTCTTATGTTTTAAAGTGATAATCACACGTTTGTGCATATAGGTTTTCTTTTTCTCTTTTTTTTTTAAAATATCATTCTTCATATTTTCCAGTGTCTAGTTTATATTGCATGTTGGAGTTGCCTAGTGATTCTGCAATTTCTATACGGAAACTAAGGTGCTAGCAAAGACGGCAGGAATAGTCTTGTGGGCACCTTGTCATTTTTATGTACTGATCGATGAACCATAGAAGATTGTGACACAATAAATTAAATACATTTTTATTTTCTCTACAGTCTTAACTGTTTTCTCCACCCAACTTGCCCTTCTGATTTCCAGCATATCAAAGTTCCGGAAATATTTTGAGCGGTTAAAAATATTTGGTCTAATTGAACTTTTCTATTTCTCATGGACAATACTTTGCATGTATAATCATCATAAGAATGCCTCATACACTCAACTAATGGCATTTAGAGCTCATCAATTCATTACCCGTCCATATCATGGAAAAAAAAGAATCCCAATTCTTAACATCTCATATTCATGAGTTTTGAACTCGAGTAGGTTTCTCAATACTATTTGGTTCTAGTCACGTAATATGTTCGTTATTTGTTTTGTGATGAATGTCTAAGAATTGGGAATATTGACTTAATTATGCATGCAATTAAGTTGAATATCCTTTGACATTATATTTGTTGTTTTTATTGATGTTTAATGTATTTATTTAGTTGATAACTATAATATAGGATGGTGGAATTGTATAATTATTGTCAATTATCTTGCGATAAGAATTGTTTAATATGTTGCTAGTAGGCTTAACATTGAGTCGAGCCAAGCTCAAGTTGGTCTAAAAATTTAAGTTTGGACCTAAGCTTGATAGCCTAAGCTAAGTCCAATTAATTTATATTTTTAATTTAAAATTTAAAAATGATGTTAATTCATTTGACATATTCAAGCTTTGAATCGGGCTTAGCCAACTTAAGTTTAAGCCGGACTTAAATCTCAAAAAATAAAATGCAAAAGTTGGAGCCTGGCTTGAACTCCTATCAGCTTGAGTTAAAAAATTAGTTCAAGTCGAGCTAGGCCAGAAAAAAAAAATGCCATCTTTGATTGCTAATGTTCATTGAAGTAATGCAATTGGATGAGTAGGAGACATTGAAGGGTGAAAGTGATGTGTTGCTAAAAGGATCATAGAGGTTCTATATTTATTTTGGTTATATTTGTTTTAAATGTTGAATTGAATTAGATAGCAAAGAGTTCATGATACAAAACAAGATTTAATGTGACAACTAAGAGAATAAAGCTCATCATTTTGGTTATATTTGTTTAGACGTTGAATTGAATTAGATAGTAAAGAGTTTTAGTACAAAACTAGATTTAATGTCACAGTTAAGAGGATAAAGTTCGTCATTCTATCCATAACATGCTCTACTAATATTAGAAAGATGTTATTCAAGTTAAGGGATAGGAGGCCAAAAAAACAAAAACGCATACTTAAATAACAAATTAAGAGATAAAAGCTTCAACATCATTAATATTTTGGTAAAAAGTGTTTTTTAAATCTTAACGTTTACATCAAAATATAGATATATCATACTGATGTTATTCAAGTCATGGGATAGGTGTAGGCAAAAACAAAAATGCAATACTTAATAACAAATTAAGAAAGATAAATTTCAACACCATTAATCTTATAGTAAAAAATATTTTTAAAATTTTAACATTTGCGTCAAAATATAGGTCAAAATTTAATGTTTTGAAATATTTCAGAAGCTAAAAGAGCAATTTGAGCCATAACATTTTACAGTAGAATATAAGTTGAACTTGACATTTTGAAGTGTTCAATTTGAACTTTAACGTTTACAAAATATTCCAATTAAGCTCTACGAAGACGAAAAATCTAATTAGAATTACTCTTTGTTAGTTAAATGTAACGTCATAGCTGATGTGATATTTTTTAATTTCTTACAAAACAATAGGTCTCACATACTAGCTTATGTGACTTTTTTAACTTAACAAATGAAAAGTGGGTCCTATATGCCTAAATTCACCATTCACTTTTCCTAATTTTTTTTAATTATATGAAATCCCTGATTCTTTAAAGTTTCTCTCAAATCCCTAATTCTTTGAAATCCGTAGTTCTCTTAATTACTCTCTTCCCATTTTGTTCAATCGCAGCAGTAGTAGCATCGACCAACTTCCTCGCAACAATAATGACAACGTAAAACCCTAATATGCACATTTGTGTTGGTGTTCGCTCAAGATTACACGCACTAAGTTTTACTAATTATAACCTTGATAATTACCGTAAGCGCACTGGTCGTTTGTGTAGTACTTAAGATGTCAATCCCATGAGGAAGGGAATTAGTCTTAAAATCTAAAGGCAGCTAAGTTTGCAATAAACCTAATTAAACAACTAATGCAGAAATTAAATCAATCAATAATCAAATTTGAGAAATTAAAGTGCTCCAAGATTGAACAAAATAGTAAACTACACAAATAATTTGAAACCCAACCTAGAAATAACCAAGTGAGATAAAAGGGGATTCAATTCGAAATTAAAGAAAATCTACCAATTATGCAAATTTTGATTTAACAGGCCTAGACGGTCCTAGGATGAATTACTCTCTCTCGAGTTATAATTCTTAACCCTAATTAATAAACCATAATTCAAATTATGGGAATTGCGATCTCTCAATCTGCAATTGGTCGAAAACTTAAATTAGTTTTGAATTTGTCTATTAACTTACCGGGAATCTATGCTCGATCTCTCGTTACAGACTCTACCGGTTTGATTCAACTCTCTACCTATCGATTTACCTAACTCTCGTTAGTCCAAATCGATAATTTTTATCGGCTCACCCTCTCAGTTTATTGCCAAGTTATGAAGAATCGAAATTGAATCACAATTAAATCGAAATAAAACATCATCAAATAAATTTTATTAATCTCAAGAATATAAAAAACCAGAAGGTGAGTTTAGACAAAAGATCAACACTCAACAATAGCAATTCCAATTAATATTCAATCTCATACATTAATGAAATTGAAATAAAAAATAGAAAATACTATCGGAACGGATCTCGGAGGTCGGGACTATGAGAAACCGTCTATTCCAGGAAGCAATTCGCATCAAACGTATCTCTGTGCCTCTCTTCCTTCGTCTCCTTCCTTAATCGCTTGATTTCTCTCTAGGTTTCTCTCGGATTTTTACAAAAACTCACTGTTTTGCTTAACTCTTTTTCACCCTCTCTTCTCTTCCGACGACTGTCTTATAATGTGTTAGTTATTCTGTAGCAGGCCTAGGTCAAACTCGGGGTCAAAACGGTTCAAAAAATCACTCAAAATTTGAGTTTTCATGTCAGCCCGATGCAGGGCACGATCGTGGTCCTGCCTGTCACGATCGTGGCCTAAAGTGCACGAATGTGGCCTGGCTTGACACTTTCTGTCACGATCGTGGCCTGACTGCTTCTAGCTCTTCCTTTTCTATCATGATCGTGGCCACTGTGCACGATCGTGGCCTATGTCTTTTAGCCTGAAACTCTTCAAATCTTCATCGTTCTTCCCCGGTTACCCTGCAGCACTAACACACACATTAAGATACCTAAAAAATATAACAATTAAGCTCAAAGATTCAAACTAACCCATAAAAACCACTTAAACACATAACTAACATAATTAACACATAAACACACACTTAACTCTAAATTTAACACTAAATACGTAACAAATTATGCCCTAAAATATCATGTAAAATACAACTATCAACATCCCCACACTTAAACATTTGCTTGTCCTCAAGCAAACAAAACAATAAAACACATAAAAATACATAACACATAATGCAATAATGAGACAATGACTCTGACTTCAGGAAATAAATTTAATCTTAAACATAATCATTCGAATTATGGTAAATCATTAACAAAATATGTGTCTAGGGCTTTGAACTAAATATACAACTAAATCAAGACCTAAATGTTTACTTAGTTACCCTTTTCAATTGTACACATCCAGTAATAAATCTTTAGTCCCTCGGACTTCGTAACTGTTCCTAAGTATAATTTCATGAAAATTCACGCTTATTAAGTCCAGTAGGTGGTTATTTAAACACTTTTTTTTATTAAATCGGGGACTTAGTCTTTTACTCAGAGGCAAACATTTGTGATTAATGTTGATCCGGCTACTCAACTAAGTCATTTATTAAACAGCGTGGTTGAAAAGTCATTATAGCCTTTTTACACGAAGGCACATATTTGTGATGTGTGTCGATCTAGTTACTCAGCTACATAACATTTTCAACTGGCTATTAGCTTTATTCATAACCTGAAGGTTAGTGAAATAGTAATTTATTAAACTAACACACATTTTTTTCACTATTCATTTTCATGAAAAATACTAATTAAGCTATTTAACCTAAAATACCTTAATTTATGAGTGAATGTGATAATCTAAAGGGTGCCAAATTTACACTAAGTTCAAATTACGCTGTATATTTATCCAAAGGCCCCCTATTTAACTAATTTCGCAGGCTAATGATCGTTCACAACTTGATAAACTATGTTCCAAAATTAAATAAATTTCCCTCAATTTAAGCCATTGAAAAATTCACACACTTCACACAATGTAACCTACTACTATCATATAGTATGTAAAATTCACACACAAAAGAAAACCACAGAATCCCTCCCCATACTTGAACAACACATTGTCCTCAATGTGAAAAGGAAATACACACTATATATACACGAAGGGTAAAGACAAAAACTTAAGTAACAAAGGCAGATAAAATTAACAATATAAATAATAACAATAACAAAAAAATAAACATAAAAATAAACGGAACAATATTAAATTGAAGAAATTTTTTGCGTTAGACTTGGATCCTAAGGTGACGGAGGTGATGATGGTGTCGGAGGTGGGAGTTGAACACCTTGAGACTCAAAATACCGATAGATCCGTCAGATATCTTGGCTCTGGCGTCGTTGTGTGCGTACCATCTCCACAAGTGTTATGTTGTTCTCAGATATTGCATCCAAAACCTTCTTCCAGCCTTGCTTTTCCTCATTTTCTTCTTTCGATTCTTCACTCATTGACTCCTCCTGTCGAGGCCGTGTTGCACTCGAACTCGTTTGACCTATCTTGGGCTGCATATGTGTCTTCTTGTGAATCTCCCGCGGACTCATATTCGTGGAATGGATGAGCTCCGCCTGGAGTAAATGGTGGCGATTGAGGAAGTCGGGAGGGCAAATTGTTAACCCCCTTCGTTCCACACCAAAATGTTTCGTAATGGTCAATACTATGTACCCCATTCCTATGTGGTTGCTCCGCTTATGTGGAACTGCAGCAATGACATTAAGGACATGGGTGGATGTGCATACTAGAATACTATGATCCATACACCACAGTATAAAAAGTTCCATAGTAGAACACTTGTTGGTTTATGATTTCTCAAAAACCAGATGACATCTAAATTTATGCAGCAGCAAGTGTTCATGTGACCAGATAATGTTCTTGTGTGCATTCTTTACATTGAATCACTCAATCCGAATCAGCTCACGCCAATATTGGAAGACGCTAAAATTGTCATGTTGTTTAACGATGGCGGATTTGGGGAATCCACAAATGTCACACATGAGTTCTACAGTTAACTCATATGTTGTCCCGCCTAGTCTAAACCACATTTCCTTTCCCTAGGGTCAAAGGTCAAGGAAGTAAAGAACTCTAGAGTAAGCTCCTCACAAACAGGGAATTGGAATCGTATGAATTGGCCCCACTATACTCTCTCGGCTAGGTTCTCTACCCACTCACGTAGTTTTAGCCTATCTAATGTGTCAGCATCAAAGTATTTGAGAATTGAAATTTTCCTAGAATGAAGGGATCAGGAAAAAATACCTTCCTCCTCGGTGTAGATAGGAAATGGTGCTCTGAAGTCTGTTGCTCGGTTCCTTGTCCCTCGTCGTGCAACTTTCTAGCTTCCATAAGGCTCCCGTCGGGCTTATTGCTTAATGCGTGGCATGGTTGCGGTTGGATATGGAAGAATTTAGGAAGGTAAAAATAATAGTGAGAGGTCAGAGTGTTTGAGAACTAGAATTCTACAGAGATAAAATGAAACTGAAAGTGAAAGTGAAAAAGAAGTAAGAATTGAATATATAGGTGGTGAAAAGGGTAAAATAGTAAAATTTTCATTTAAGAAAACGCGCCCAACCTGTTCCTTCATAGTTGCAGGCCACAATCGTGGCCTGTCATGCCACGATTGTGGAATGCAGTTTACCACCACAAGCATTCTCAATCGAAGACCACAATCGTGGCCAGCAGCTGTACTCAAGTTCTTCCTTTCTCTTTTCTAATTCTTTTCTCCTTCAATTCGAGATTCTTTTTCACTTCTCTTTATACGTATGCGTATTCTTCCCTATGATTATAAACTTCTATTCCTCTTTTTGCTTCTATTCAATCTAAGTAGAAATAATTAACCTAACTACAGAATTCGACTAATCTAGCAAAAATTCAACACGAAGCTAATTTTCCTATAGGTTGCCTCCTATGCAATGCTTCTTTTGACGTCAGTAGCTCGAAGCTAACTTTACACTGAAGGTGGTTGGAATGAATGGTTCAATGATCGCGTCACCATTAATCTAAAAGTCTGAACCTTCGCTACCATATTGTCACTGCCACCATCTTTGCGATTTTTTTTGCCTCACTTTCTCCTTCGCGAGCGCTTCTTTTGGGAAGCATTCCTAGGATCCTCTATGTCCTCCCATTCATCTCGAGGTTTAGGTTTCTTGGGATCCACTGGAGATGAAGGAGCTCGGTTCTCTCTACCTGTCACCTTGAAGATCAAGCTCTCCTTTCCAACTCGCAGAGTTAGTTCGCCCCCATCTATATCAATAATTCAGTGTACAGTGGCCAAGAATTGTCTTCCAAGAATTATTGGAGTGTCCTCATCTTCACTAATGTACAAAATATAGAAATTTTTTGGGAAGGTAAATTTACGAACCTTTACTGGCACATCTTCTATAATCCCACTTTAAGACTGAGAGTATAAGGCATCATATTTATACTCGCATCTAAATCTGCAAATGCCCTGTCTATAATGATGTTATTGATAATACAAGAGATGAAAAAGTCCTCTGAATCATCCTTCTTCACAATGTTGGGGTTGTCCTCTAGTGGTTGCTCCTCAACCTTTTTCTTGATAGACTATTGTAGTTTGATTTTTGACCATATTTAGTCCATCACTTCCTCGATCTTGTTATGTTCGATTTCCCGCAATTCTTTCGCTTCCCTTCTTACATATAACTCTCGCTATTGCGTAATAGGGAACAAAAATACCTGTCTAATTACTTGCCTGGATTCCATCGCGGGCTCAATTAAAAGGTCTTTTGTAACTTCTTGACCTTTTTCTCTATTTTCTACAGTTTCCTGTACTTGTGAAGTGTCTCCATCCTGAGTCTGAGTTATGACTATGATACGCTCCTTTGGATTTGACTCAGTGTTACTTGGAAGGGTTCCAACATTCCGAGTTGACATTACTTCTGCTAACTGGCCCACTTGGACTTCTAATTATGTATAAATGAAGCATGATTTTTTGTAACTTGCTCGAATTTACTCTCGAGCCTCCTATGTGCATCCTCCATACCTTCTATCTTATCTAAAATCCTGTCTAACTTTGAATCCATCGAGCTTGTCTTATCCTATTGAAAGCTCGATTACCCTTAAGGCCTGAACTGCCGTCCATTATTGTTGTTTGACTAGGAGAAGTTAGGGTGATTCTTCCACTCAGGATTATAAGTGTTGGAGTAGGGATTATTTCTCCCTCCATGTCTGAATTGAGCCCCCATATAATTAACTTGCTCTGGGTTATCTTCTCTCATCAAATAGTAGTCCACTGTATCATGATCCAATTGGCCGTATAGCTTACATTTAATTGCGCAGCCTTTACTGTAGCTAAGGATGACACCTTTATATTATTGAGTTGTCGCGTCAAGTTTTCGATCTTAGCTTACATTTCTATCATCTGATTGACAGCAACAACTCCTTTCTGCTCCCTAAAGTTAGTAGATTGTCTACCGCTTTCACTTGCCCATAAGCAGTTATTTCTGGCCATCTCCTCTATTAACTCTTCTGCTTCATCAACCATCTTTCTCATTAACGATCCTCCTGAGGCCGCATTAATGGTGCCTCTAGTATGTCAGTTCACTCCGTTGTAGAATGTCTGCAGTAGGAATTCTTTTGGTAAGTTATGGTGTGGGCATCTCCTCTGCAGATCCTTGTAATGCTCCTATGGTTCATAAATAGACTCCCTATCACCTTGTTAGAAATTTGTAATTTCCTTAATAATTTTGGTGGTCTTTGTTAACAGGAAGTATTTATCTAAAAAGGCACGTACTAACTGTTCCCATGTTGTAATGTTAGGGGGGTTCAGTGAATGATACCAAGCCTTCGTTATATCCCTAAGCGTGAAAGGAAACATCATAATCCTCATTGTGTCTTCTGATATCTGGTGATACTGAAAAGTATCACAGATCTCTAGAAAACTCACGATGAGAACATTCAGGTCTTTATTTACCAGTCTATAAAATTGGACGTTCTACTGAAGCATATTCAGGAGGGTCAGCTTAATTTCAAGTGAGACCGCTTAAACCGACGGTCTAGCCACTCCTTGGTTTGCAGGATTAAACCCTGGCCTTATAAAATCCATAAGGGTCCTTTGTTATTGCCTACTAGGGTTGACTTCTTGATCCTTGTTTCTTTGGAATTCCTCGGTCATTTGTGCTTTCTCAATCTCTTCTTCTTCTTCTTTCCGAGCTTTCCTATGGGTTCGTTCTAAATGAGTTATATCTAAATCTAAAGTAATCTGCTGTACGACTCGAACTTCTTGTGACTCTTGTGTTCATACAAGAGCACGATTCCTAAGTAAAACTAACAAAAAATGAAAACGAAGAAAAGAAAAAATTAACTATTATAACGCCTTAAACTATAGAACTAAGTTGCCTTCCCCGGCAATGGCGCTAAAAACTTGTTTGCTCAGGGTTACACGCACTAAGTTTTAGTAATTATAACCTTGGTAATTACCGCAAGCACACGGGTCTTTCGCGTAGTACCTAAGGTGTCGATCCTACGAGGAAGGGAATTAGTCCTAAAATCTAAAGGCAACTAAGTTTTCAGTAAACCTAATTAAATAACTAATGCAGAAATTAAATTAATCAACAATCAAAGTTGAGAAATTAAAGTGCTAAAAGATTGAATAAAATAGTAAACCACACAAATAATCTGAAACCCAACCTAGAAATAACCAAGTGAGAGAAAGGGGGATTCAATTCGAAATTAAAGAAAATCTACCAATTATGCAAATTCCGATTTAACGGGCCTAGACTGTCCTAGGATGAATTACTCTTTCTTGAGTTATAATTATTAACCCTAATTGATAAACCCTAATTCAAATTATGGGAATCGCGATCTCTCAATTTACAATTGGTCCAAAACCTAAATTAGTTTTGAATTTTTCTATTAACTTACTGGGAATCTAAGCTCAATCTCTCGTTACACGACTCTACCAGTTTGATTCAACTCTCTACCTATTGATTTACCTAACTCTCGTTGGTCCAAATCGATAATTTTTATCGGCTCACCCTCTCAGTTTATTGCCAAGTTATGAAAAATCGAAATTGAATCACAATTGAATTGAAATAAAACACCATCGAATAAATTTTATTAATATTAAGAATAAAAAAACCTGAAGGTGAGTTTAGACAAAAGATCAACACTTAACAATGGCAATTCCAATCAGTATTCAGTCTCATACATCAATGAAATAGAAATAAAAAATAGAAAATACTATCGGAACAGATCTCAGAGGTCATGACTGCAGGAAACTGTCGGCTTCAGAAAGTACTTCGCATCAAACGTATCTCTGTGCCTCTCTTCCTTCGTCTCCTTCCTCAATCGCTTAATTTCTCTCTAGGTTTCTCTTGGATTTTTGCTGAAGCTCACTGTTTCGCTCGACTCTTTTTCACCCCTCTTCTCTTCCGGTAGCTGTCTTGTAATGTGCTATTTATTTTGTAACAGCACTAGGTCAAACTCGGGGTTGAAATGATCTGAAAAATCACTCAAATTTTGAGTTTTTATGTCAGCCCAATGTAGGGCATGATCGTGGCCCTGCCTGCCATGCTCGTGGCTAGTGATTTATCCTTTCTGTCATGATCGTGGCCTGAAGTGCATGATCATGACCTGAATTGACGCTTTCTGTCATGATTGTGGCCCCTGGTTCACGATTATGGCCTGACTACTTTTGGCTCTTCCTTTTCTGTCATGATCGTGGCCACTGTGCACGATCATGACCTATGTCTTTTAGCCCGAAACTCTTCAAATCTTCAACGTTCTTCCCTATTTACCCTGCAACACTAACACACACATGAAGGTACCTAAAAAGTATAACAATTAACTCAAAGATTCAAACTAACCCATAAAAACCACTTAAACACACAGCTAACATAATTAACATATAAACACACACCTAACTCTAAATTTAGCACTAAATACTTAACAAATTACACCCTAAAACATCATACAAAACCCAACTATTAGTCATCAACAACATGCTCTTCTGCAAGTTGTATGTTGTGTCTCCTCCCACACACTATTGCTAGCTTAACTTTTGGTTCACCTATGTATGCATGTCCAATTGAGTATGTATCTCTCACCATAATCAATTGCTACCTTATTAATAAGTGGCTTGTATTTAGTCATCTTTATATTGGACTCGCCCTTAGTTTCTTGTATTAGATAGTTATCTCGCCCTACCTATTATTGTTTGGTATATGAATTAGAGTCTAGGAACTACTTCGGTTTGGTCTCTTCCCTTTGTAGTATATTGTATGTAGTTAGAGCTTCCATAAAGTTACAATTCTAGGTTGGCATGTCTTTATCATATCACTTTATAGAAGTTGTCTTATCCATTTGATGCATTACTCTTGGATTTAGGATAGGTGGGGCTCTATTTGTTTGAAGCTTCTTGAACATCTTTCATTCCATATTGTATACATGTATGATTCAAGGCTGATTTCCTTTAACGACGTCACTATCTCCTGTTACCAGTTAATGTGATCTATAAAGATCCTTTAGGTATCGTCAAGATGACTAGTTCAAGTGAAGTGACTACCCACGAAGGAAGGGATGTCGAGAGGGTTCCTCCTACAAAAAAAGGTAAGAGAGACAAGTCCAATATAAGGGATGCTATAGCTTAAGTGTCAAACGAGCGTTGGTAAAAGTCCAAACTTGTTACAAATGGTATCAAAGCATTGTTTAAGATCCTTTGAGTATCGTCAAGATGGCTGGTTCAAATGAAGTGACTACCCACGAAGGAAAGGAGGTCGAGATGGTTCTTCCTATTAACAAAGGCAAGAGATCCTTGACACTTTTTCAAATATCCCGTGAAAACCTACACTCAAAAAAATAAATGTGTTAAATTTTTTGGATGTTATTTGCATAGTTTGCATACATCTAAGGGGTTCATGAAATTAAGTTATTATTTGTACAACTTGCATACTATATATGGGTTGAAAATCATATAGATTGTTTTGCACTTAACTTAATACACAAGATTCGGGTAGTTATAATTGCCAACAACTTATTAAGACTTTGAGACCCACCATGACTTTAAAAGTGCATATTATAACTCACTATTTTTTTTAATTTCTTGTTTTGTTCCATTTCTCTATTTAAATCTTGCATAGCTTTGCTTTAATTGTTTGCTCTATAAGCTTGGTACTTCTGTTACCGTTTTCTTATTAGGAGAATGTTAAACTATTGCTTCCTCTGGTATTGCTTAATTTAATTCTAACACGAGTTTCCTAATTATGTTTGTTAGTTCATATATGAATTGGTGCATCATAATTACATTGTGATACAACAACCATCTAAATCGATGGACGCAATGTCTTCAACTAGTACTACATTAAATTCAAATGACGATTATGTGTTTGGTATTGTGGTTTTAAAGCCCCATTAAGAACTTCACGGAGTGATAATATTACATGAAGAAGATTTTATGAATACTCCCAATATTCCGTAAGTTTTTTTTCCAATAAGGTAAAAATGTTGGTCTATATGTTTAATACTTATCTTATTAATTATTAAATTTCTTTTAGGTTGGAAGATGTGATTTTATCAAATAGTATGACGAGAAATTTAGTGAGGGCTCTGTGGAAGTAATTCATAAATTAAAGAAATAAGTATGTATGTAAAAGAAGGAGGCCCAAACAACAACAGTTGTACAACGTTGGAAATTGAGGAGCAAATAAAACTAATGAAAGAAGATATATTTTGTTAACAAAAAAAGAAAATGATTTGAAATTTATTTTAGTGATTGTTGTAATGGGCTTTGTTATACTTATGGTGAGTGTTATAATAGGGTTTTTTATGGGCAAATGGCACTAAATTATAATATTTTTGTTTCAAACTTGAATTTTCAGGAATGAAAAAAGACTTTAGTTATTTGTCCTGTATCTTTATTGTTTTGTTATTCTTCAAGATGCCTTAATGGACATTCAAACTTAAAATGTGTGTATGAGAGATAAGGCATAATTTTAATCCAAATTTGACCTTAAATGTAGTAAGTTTTAACAATGGTGAGTTAGTATGTTTCGATAATTGCCATGCAAGAATTACAACCACTTGCAAAAGAACATAAAGCTTTACTAATACTTGTAATAATCATCAAGAAGTATAATTCACGGTTTTATATCACAATAAATAATCTAAGCACCATAATAGTAAATAATTACACCACACCATCAATCCATCTATAAAAGTTATTAAATCTATATACAAAAGCATCAAAACTAAAAATGCCATCAACACCCAGTTATCCATCCTTTTATGAAAGTACCAACATCAAATTTACCAAAAACTAAAGTTGCAACAACATATGGACAACGTTAATGTAGTTAATTCTATGACTCAATCATATTGCTTCTCTTATTTGCACTTGACTAGGAAGGTTGTTCATGTACTAGTTGAGTCAATGATGCTCTCCTCTTCATTGTTTCAACTTGTAACTATTGGGAAGTGATAATGGATTGTCCTTTAAACCTTACACCCCTAGGTTCAAAATACAATTTGAATGAATGCGAATCAACTTCTCTATAACTTCCTTTTACTAATATGCAAAGAGCTACCAACCTAAACACACATTTCATTAATAATATTCATTTGAATTAGTTATTAACATTATAATGAATGTTCATATATGGAACTTATAGTATTGCTTTGTTAACTTGACACGACAATATGTTCAACTATGTTAGCATCGATAACTTGTGAGATGACCTCGATGATGACCTAATAAATATGAAATAAATATCATTGTGAGTTTGATAGATGAAGCATTAATCAACACAAGGTTTAATATTTAAAGAATGTTTTGTACATGGGTAGATTACTAAGTAGGTTGAGTTGAGCCTTCATTCTTACATTTTCTAGCATTGTGGCTAGAATTGTTACATTTCCTACATTTTTGTACTTGACCTTTTAGAGTTAGTTTTTATTTTGGATTTTTCAACTTCTTAAGCTTATGCACTACCTTACTTTTAGCTATTGTAGGTCTTCTTGGGATGACTCTTTTTGGTGGTGGGTTTATCACTTTTGTATTTATAGTTTGCTAGAAAATTGCACCCCTAGTAAGTTATAACATATGGTTATACAATCCCAGGAATTTGGCCTCCTTATAGCAATTATCCACTAGTGCCTCCACCCTTTGCTTCAAATGGTGAATAACACTTATAACATGCTCGTAAAGATATCTATAAAGCTCCCATACTCAACATCTACGTGATGGGTGTCTACCAATCCTTACAATGTACTTTTCATCACCATTAGACACTTTATATCCCCCATCTCCATTCCAAATCATTCTGCATTGCATTGCATCTTTCTTGTTCTTCTCTAATTTCTTCATAATTATTGGTGTAACATCTAACTTCAAACTATGCACAAGTTATATCTTATCTATATGCCTCTTCATCATCATGCTTCTAATGGTTTCAAGCATGTTGACAACTGACCTATCTCTTACCAATAAGATCCACCAATTGAAGGTTTCACTCATATTGTTGTCGATAATTAGGCATTTTGATTTAAAAACTAGTAGCATCTTTCCACCTCTCCTTAGGATATTCAAGCAATGTTGATGCACATCCGAGTTTTATTTTATCTAGTCTTTTTAGCTATTCGTTGAAATCTTCTATGTACATTGACCATACACAATTCCAAAATTGCTTATACAAATCCTTTCCTTTCTAATTCACATGCTAATTATGGTATATATGTATAACACACATCTGATGAGAATAGTAATGTCTCTTTCATAGCTCAATATTATAATAATAGAAAGATTAAGTTAATTAAGTCAATATAGAAAATTTACATAACAATTAACTATAAATATATGAAGAATAAGATACCTTTTG
This sequence comes from Erythroxylum domingense, assembly GCA_025594535.1. Lineage (NCBI taxonomy): Eukaryota > Viridiplantae > Streptophyta > Magnoliopsida > Malpighiales > Erythroxylaceae > Erythroxylum > Erythroxylum domingense. The sequence goes on along the minus strand of JANQBM010000005.1, from coordinate 18,300,963 downwards.
CATATTTTTTATAATTGTAAGCCCTTTAACACTATCTAATTCCAAGTTAAAAGCCAGCAGATTTATAATCCATGTCCATAAATCAGTATTCTCTACCTCCATAATAGCCCAAGATAATAGATACATCCTTCTATCATTATCCCTCCCAACTGTACTTAATAACTGACCTTAAAATTCTATCTTGAGAAGGAAACTGTCAATACCAAAAATTGGCCTCAAATGCCTCCATCCTCTTTTTATAGCTTCAAAGCAAATGTATAATCTTTTGAAATACATGAAAGAGATAAAGAAGTATAAGAAAAAAATATAAACTTACTATAGATGTAAGATGATATGTATAAATATAATTTTGCATACTTATAACAAAGAAGTATCTTCATTCCTTGCCAATTGTAACTCTAATGTTGAACTTGTATTACTAATCCTCAACTTATGTACATATCCTTATAGCTTGGCATATTCATTCACAAAATCAATTACCATCTCTTTTCTTAATCTCCTTTTTGCTGCTCTACACATATTTGAGTGTTTTAAGTTTCTTTTGAATGAATGTCTCTATTAATTAAGATATGGCACCTATTTTCTTACTTTATAACTTTTGTTCATATACACTAATAATGATAGTCAATTGAATTGGTTATTATTATTAGTACCTCTCATGAGAGTGGTTGACTAAGAAGAAATGAAGTAGTCGATGAAATTAAATGAAAAAATAAATAAAATTCCTATTCCACTAGCCTTTTTTAAGAAAATTAGGTTAAAAATAGAGCTGACAACTAGTTGAGAGATATGATATAATTGAGTAACTAGGGGCATTCATAACAAAAAGTTTGTCTTTGCATTAAAAGGTTTAAATGATACTCTAACCAAGAAAAATAAAAAACATGACTTAGTTAAGTAACCAGGGACATTCATGACAAGGTGTTTACCTTCATATCAAAAGACTAGGTTATCATTCAAGAAAATCTAAAAAAAATTATGTTACAATAAATAAAACCTACTAATATTTGAAAATAGAAAAAATTATCATGGAAGGATACTTAATGATAGCTGCCTTTTGATTGATCACTAATTATAAATGTATGTTTACAAGTACCATAGGTGTATAAATAAGGTGTTAATAATTTGATTGATATGTAAGGTGTTAATATTTTGATTGATATGTATATTAAATTCAAAGTACTTAAATATGAAAGGAATATTTTACAAATTGAATGATTGATGTTTGTGATTAAATTGATTCCATAAGATTCGATGCCATTGTATTATTATTGCATGTTGCATGAATATGTGATTATGTGTTTTTGTGTTTGTTTGTGTTTGTGTGTTTTGTTTTTTCTTAAGGACAAGAAAAAGTTTAAGAGTGGGGATGTTGACAGGTATAGATCATACTATGTTTTTCTAGGTGTTTTAGTGTGTTTTCAAGTGTTTCTTAGATAATTATTATGTGCATAGGCCTAGAATTGTGTTATTGTTAGTATTAGTTTATATTTTTAAGTGTTTAAGTAGTTTATATAATGAATTCGATCTTAAGTTTACGTTTCATGAAGTGTTTAATGTGTTTGTGAGTGTCAGAAATCAAACAATTGAAGAATAAAGAAAATGGAGGAAGTTTGAAGGTATCACGATTGTGCACAAGGAGCACGATTGCGACAGACTTGCATAGAGCTATATAGATTTCTGCCATGATTGTGACAAGGGAGTGTGATCGTGACAAAGGTTTTTCCAAGCACAGGATTTTTAATATTTTTAGGGTTCAGGACTATTTTTGGAAACGAACAAAGTGAGAAAACCTTAAACATAATACTCGAACCTTAATGCACTATATAAGAGCATGAAAAACACAAGAAAGAGGTAGTAGCCACAAATCAAAGCAATCAAAAGTAGAGAGATCGAAGAAGAGCTTTAGGAAATTTCATCATTTCATATCAAAGAGTCAAACAATTTTTATTCTTTTCCTTCTACTTTCTTCATTATCCTTAATGTGTAATTGGATTTCGATGATGTTTATCACGTTTATGGATTTCTAAATCCATATTAAGAATTATTTTGGAATTTATTTTGTGAACTTTAATTATTGTTGATTTCAATACATATATGGATGTTTGTAATAATTGTCGTGCATAAACTTAACAACAAATTGAGAGAGTAAGTCAAAGTAACTAGTTTTAGGTTCTACGATGGGAGTTAGCAATTTAATAGACCCATAATTATCAAATTAATAATTAATTGAAGAGAGATATTGGTTGTGAAATTAATTATCTAATAGATTGTTTCATATCTAATTGAAAAAGTTAAGAATAGTTTTCTAAATCGAGATATTACAAATCTATAAATATCAAATTCAATTAAGGTTAATTGATTAGATCTTGAAAGAGAGTAATCAAAACATTAGGAAATCTAAGATCAAACATAATTGAATTAACAAGATTAAAGGAAGCAAAATAAGGAGAATAGTTATTAAGTATTAAACTTTGATCAAACCCTAATTTTATTGGTAGCTCACTTGTTATTTGATTATTTGTTTTGCTAATTATTTATTTCAATTTTTGTTATTTAAATTTAATTCAAATCAAAATTTGAATGCCTTAGATAAAGTTAGATTCAAATTATTTTAGGTGTTTATAAATCCTAGGGGGAACGATAACATTAGTAATACAAGATACGATCCGTATACTTACCGATATTAAGAGTTCTATTATATATAAAAATTGCTCAACATGACCTTATCAAGTTTAACGGAAAGTTTGCCACTATTCCTCTCCCTTATTTGTTATGTTGAGTTTTTATATTGCTTCGTCCTATGTCATTTATTCTTATTTTTCATTTTTCGGCTATCTCTGTTTGTTCTTTCCTAAAGCTCACCTTCTCTCTCTATCCTTTATGTTTTCTTTTCTTTTTTTTTTCCCTATATCCTTTACCAGAATATCCTTATTCAAGCTGCTCCCTTTGTCTTCTTGCTTATCGATGTTACCTCTTTTATGGTTTTCATAAGTTTCTTTTCTATAGTGGTTTTTCTATATTTTTCTTGTCCAAACACTCCCTTGTTTATTTATCTTTTTCCATGGTTTCTTATTGATCCCCTTCTCTTCATTGTTGTCTCTTTTTTTTTTAATTCTCTTTGTTGGATGTTATCTAGCTTTTTATTTCTTATGGAACATTTTCGTTCTTTGCCCTCCTTTTATTCGAGTTATTCCTAATGATTTCCTTTGAAATTAGCTAATTTCTATTAATGATAATGAAGACAACGTAAATTGATAGTGATAGTTGTAAAGAGAGGTAACAATGAAATGATAATCCAATTAGATTTTATTTGGATTAATTAGGGTTAATTAAAGTTTATTGGAATTAATTAAGGTTTATTATAGTTAATATGAAATTGAAATTAATTATAAATTAAGTTTAATTTAATAGGGTGAGGTCCACAATATCAACTAGAACACATGTGACAATGGGAATTCATGTAAACAATAAAAAATAAAAAGTTTTATGCTAATGTTGTCATGATATTTCATTGGCGAAACCTTAATATTTTTAAGAGTTTTGTTAGTTTACAATTAAAATTAGATAATTTTGAAGCATTAAATTTTTTTGAACATTTCATAACGTGAAAATCTAATTTATATTTAGCCGAGAGCGTATTTTAAACCTTATTGTTTTCATCAAAATATAATAACTCCATCATTTCATAGTGCTTTGTTTAAACCTCTAACATTTTCAAAAACATTTAAAATGAACTATAACTAGACAAAAAAAAAGTTGAATTTATGTATGCAAAGCATTATGTCATTCCCGTTAATGTCGCATATAGCTATTCTTTTTTAAATTATTGAATGGATTTTATTAGCACATGAATACCATGTGATAGGATGAAACCTACGTGTCTTATTTAAATTTCAATAATTTAATTTTAATATATATTTAATAAAATCTATTAATCTAATTTAAATACAATAAATACAAATTAACTTTACATATAATAATCAGGTTTGATGTTCGGTCTGGTTTTAATAACATTCCATAAAAGCCAAAGAGGAAAAGAAAAAAAAAAGACAGTCAGGTAAAGGTAGTTTGACTAACCTTTGCAACTAAATTGCAAATCAAGCTTATCCTAATCCTATCCTTGAAATTTAAATGCAATGCATTTACGCGTAAAACCTTCCAGTAAATGCTGCTACAAACACTTCCAAGGGAGATAAGATATTTCTAGTTTCACCTTTTCCCAGCTGTCTTGTAGTTTTATATTTTATATCTATTTTATTTTTTCAAGTGGATTTTAATCAAGAATAGTAATAACAGTGACAATCAAGTACAAGTAAAAAAGAGCAGAAGGTCGACTAGGCCTAATGTTTAGTTTTGTTAAAATTATATTAAGTATTAATTTTATTAAAAACTTTGATAAAGAATAATAAAAAGAATATGTATATTTAACTAAATATTAAATCCTAAGAATCAAATCATAAAAATTGTATTATATTCATCTTTTTCTTAAGCTTAATATTTTTTACAATAAAATACTTTCATGCTTCCTAATAGCGTATTAGCCCAAATCCAATATCCCAACATATTTTAACAAGTTCTTCATATTTTCATAATAGGCCCATCATCCTATTATCATATCCAAAATTAGGCTTGGCATTGAGGGGGTGGACTTGATTCGGTTCATAAATTTTTGTTCAAATCTAGCCCTAGACACCCTACCTAAGCTAGAGTCTGGGCCAGACAGTCTGAAGTTTAGTTCAGTCCGATTATTATACTTTTAAAAATAAAAATAAAAATAAAATTATTTTTCTCAAAACGATGTCATTTTTTTAATTTTTGAGTTTCTACTGCTCGAAATGAACTACTATCCCTATTCAGAATTTAAACTATTTAACATCTTAGCTTACTTTTCCTTCTAAATCATTTCAAACGCTTGAACTCAAACTTCTTCAAAATTTGAACCTATAATTTTTGAAAGCCTTAACCCAAAACTTATTCAAAACCTTAAATGTAAACCTTTTTCTCATGGAAAGTGGACTAAAAAATTTAAAAACTAACTAAAAACATCCTATTTTGATTGCCAAAACTTTCCCCAAAACCCATAAATCTCTTTCTTAAAGCTTCTAACCTATAAAGATAATAAAAAGTGGCATCAGTTTCAACCTCACAATTAACTTAAAAAACAAGTTTTGATCTTCAACTTTATTGAAATACCACAACCCCACAAAGCTAGTTTAGAACATCCCCAACAGCCTACTCATGAAGAAATCCGACGAGCCTCTCAAGTCCTGATCTTGAACCATCCCAAACACCCAAAATTGAATTATCCCTCTTAACAAATCATTCATATAGATAAGAACTTGAATAAATAGAACAAGTTGAGATTCTTGATTGGCTTCCTCTTGATGTTTTTGCTTCTATGCATATTCTGAGCATGTTTTTTCTTTGTCTTTATTTTTTTGTCACTTGTTATTCTATCTATTAATGAGCTCGAGGACTTGTATTTTTCAAATTTAATCCACTTAAATGTTGTTAGCATCAAGATTTGGATGTTTCTTTTCTATTTTTTTATTGAGTTCATATGATCTTCTTCTTTGGCTCCTATTAGGAGCAATGAGGCTAATTCCAAAAATAACCCTTATAACCTTTTCTTCAAATGCACCTGCATTTGGAAGTGAGTGCCTTAGGTTAAACGATACTTTTTTCTTGTTTTAAACTTTGGAAATTTTGAACTAAAAAGACCTAACTTAAATTTTTACATTTGATAGTTAATTTTTTCAAGTTTTTTGTTCAATTAAAGCAAGAAATCTTTAATTAAGTGTTTTGGAGCATTCCCACGTTTACAAAATCAACTTTTAAGGTGTTTTTTAATTCAATTTTTTTTAGAATTTGGAGGTTCAAAAATCGAGTTGTACGACTGACTAAAGGTTAGTGTGGT
>JANQBM010000005.1:18260682-18294628 GCA_025594535.1 Erythroxylum domingense | reverse complement strand
TTGTTCTTATGTAAATTATTTTCCTTATACCGTATCATGTATAGCTGAAACATGTTGATTTGGTTATGTTATTTCCGCTACGTTTTGATTTCAAACATGTTAAAATTATTTGTTCCACCGATAAAACGACATCGTTTTGCTTTAAAAGTAAAATGATGTCATTTTCCAACTAGACAATTAATAAAAAAATGAGGCAAGATGATGTTAGTTTCTTACAAGTAAAAACGACATAGCTTTGCCTCTGATGAAACGACACTCACGCGGTCAAGCCACGCTGGCCCATCTAGACCTATCTCCCTCCCTAACACCGTCGCTTGCTCACCTTCGTCTCATCCATCAGCCTTTTGCTTACATCCATCTCCCTTCGTCCCCGAGAAGTCCCTTCATCCTCGAGAACTCACTCACTTCTCTCTTCTTCTTCTTCTTCTTCATTTCACTTTGTTCCTTTGATCTTCTTCTTCATATATCATTTGTCGACTTTCATGGCAACGTCGCAGACTCGCAGGTAAGCCCTCATTTTTTCTTCATCATTTTGGTTTTTTTTTGTTGTCTTGAGATGTGATGTGGTTAATTTGAAAACTTCGTGTGTTAATATTGGGAATATGGGATAATGATTGTAATATGTTTGATAAAATGCCAATAGAATAAGAGATGTTTATATAATATTTGTGGATGAATTTATGATTTTTGTTCATAGTGGATGGATATGTTCTAATATTCACTGTAGATTTTAGTTCTATAATTCTTTATAGAATATTTGTAACTGTACTAAAAAAATTTAGTTATAAATTTCTAAGTTCAGATAATCAATGAAGAAACATCAATCACAAGTAATGGTTTTTCGAGATTTAGGTACTAACACTTAAAAGAGTCCAAAGGAACCTGTGATAAGTTGCATAAAAAGAGAACCTTTTTGGGTTGATCTTAGGCATTCACTCTTGATGGTTTAGTATGATGGGGTTGGTATGTGATGACAGGATAAGGAGCTACTGCTCTATTAATAGTTATTATTCTTATTTATTCTTTTATCTAGTAACTTTTCCTAGACAACTACTTGAGTTAGTTATGGTTGTGATCCTCCTCATTTACTATCCTCTAAACCTAATTCTATTTGTTTAGAGGAGACTGATCATTCTTTATGAGAGAGAGATGCTCTTTTGGTTGAAGTACATCTTCGTTTACCATGCTCAACATCAAATGGACTAAGCCTATGACTAACATCATCGAGAATTATCATTAGAACTTGGGCATTTTGTTTAGTTGAAATTGCAACCATACAGATAAGGATCTCTGGGAAAAAGGGTTGTTCATAAGCTAGCTCCTAAGTTCTATGGTCCATTTGAGGTTTTATAGTAAATTGGTGAGGTTGTGTACAAGTTGGAAGTTCCAAAAGTATAGTAAGATTCATTATGTTTTCCATATTTCATTACTTAAGGAGTATAAAGGTGTTCCTCCTACTAGTATTTCTTCCACATTCCTAGACCTTAATCTATTGGTCGTTTCAAAATTAATCAAAATGTTGTTGAAGTTTGTAAAATGGGTCAGCTTACCATTGGATGAAACTACTTAGATTCCTCTGACTGAGTTTTCAAAATCTTATCTTGAATTTGAGCTTGAGGACAAGCTCTTAGTCTAGAAGGGGATAGATAAGGATTCTTACCCTTTTATAATTAAGAAGCCCATGTATTTTAAGTCAAAAAACATTTAGAGGGTGGTGATCTCTATTAAATCTTTCAAAATAGGTTCTTTGCAAAATGAGAAAAGTAAAAACAATTAAGAAGGTTTTTTGGCTACTGACGTGTGACAAGATTTTATTTTCAAGTCCTTAACATTGATATAAAGCCATTTTAGTCTTTTGAAGTAGCTTTACTACTATTAAAGTTTCGTTTTAAAATTGATCTCCTTGTTTTGGTCTTTGTTTCTAGATATATTGACTGTAAATTATCGTTGATCCAAATTTGAAACATCATTGTTGTTAATGCGTTTGCAGCTTCACTTTTGAATCCCCTTCCATTAAATTTTCGACATCAGCAAATTTTTGAACAATTATATAAGTACTGCTTAATTTTCAGTGACAGGATCAGTAATAGCTTACTATGTTGTTTAAATTTCTCTTTTGCTTAAGTATTTTGAATATGGAGATCTCATTTATACTTTTTTTCTATGCTCGAGTAATGATTTACAAGATGAATACCAAAAAGAGGGGGTAAAACATCAAATCAAATACAAAACCAAATTGCAATATTTTATTTATAACCTCAAGTATTTATATGTTTTTTATCAGATGGATGACCATCTATTCCTTTAGTTGAGAGTTCTAATCCAGTACTTGAGGTAGAAGTGGAAACTTCTATTCTGACACCAAATGACGATAAAAGTTCAAATAGAACTCAAGTTAGTCAACATAAAAGTGAAGTTTGGAATCACTTTAAGAAGACTATATTGATTAATAGAATTGAAAATGCAGAGTGCAATTATTTTCATAAGTTGTATTCAACTGGTTCAAAAGGTAGAACATCTCATTTAAAGAGACATACAAAATCATGTACTAGAAGGAAGATGGTTTTAAGATGTCAAACATTTTTGACCCCTAATCTTAAGAAAGGAAAGAATGAAATGACCGTAACAACTTTTGACAATAATAGATCAAGAATTTTGATAGCTAATATGATTATTGGAGATGAGCAAACATTGGTTATGGTTAAAAGCAAGAGATTTAGGATATTTCTTAATTCACTCGAACCGACTTTTAAGGTTTCAAGTCAGAATACATTAAGGAATGATATTTTCAAAATTTATAAGGACAAGAAGAGAGAAACATTAAGAGCATTGTGGAGTGTTCAAGGACGAATTGTCATAACAACGGACATGTGGATAGCTGATAACCAATAAAAGTGTTACATGACGGTGACGGTACATTATATTAATAATGATTGGAAGTTATGCAATAGATTTTTTAGGTAATTTATATTCTTTAATATTATTATCATTTATTTTTCATTATTTTATAAATTTATGATTCATATTGGTATTTTTTATGATAGGTTCATTTATGTGTCTACACCGCAAACAACTGAAAAATTGGCAAATCTGTTGAAAGAATGTTTCATGAATTTGAACATTGACAATAAAGTATCCTCCATCACAGTCAATAATTGTAGCACAAATGATGTCATGATTGAGAAGTTGAAGGGTAAAATGTGGGTTGGGAGCTTATTTGCTGGAGGTAAGTTATTTCATATGCATTGTGTTGTGCATATTCTTAACTTGATTATGAAGGATGGGTTGGAGATGATAAATGAAGAAATATAGTGCATTTGAAATAGTATTTTATATTGTAGTGCAAATCCTAAAAGAGTTGAAATTTTTGAAGATGTTGTATAAATTTTATGCATTCCTTACATAAAGAAGTTGTTTTTGGATTGTCCTACCATATGGAACTCAACCTTTAAGATGTTGGAGTCGGCAATCCCATATGCTCAACTATTTATTAGACTAGTTGAAAGGAATTCTCAGTATACCTACGTACCATCAGAGGATCAATAGGACTTGGCTAGAAAACTTTATATGAAGTTGAAATTATTCAATAATTGGACTAAATTATTCTTAGGAACAAAATATCCAACTTCGCATCGTATCTCTAGCACTATGTCCAATATAAAACATGTTTTATCATTGTAGATATTTGACTTCAATGCAGTGATTCAGACTATGGCGGAGCAGATGACGGAGAAGTTTAATTCTTATTGGTTTAAGGTTGGAGATATTGTTGTAGTATTATATATGTTAGACCCAAGATACAAGATGGACGGGATTGAATATATTTATAATGCATTGTACAGTGGTGAATCTCAAGAGCATCCACATACCATCGAAAAATTATGGTATCAATTGTTTCATGATTATGAAGTTAGAATGCAACAAACTCATGATTAGGATGCAGGCAGTTCAACTCAGACTTCAGTTTCAAGTTTGATATTTTCTTCTGACCCATTATTGACAGATTCTCTTTCAAATTTTTTGAAAAAGAAAAGGGCTAAGATATCTTATAATATGATAGAGTTAGATAAATATGTTTTCGAAGATTGTGTTCCTAAAACTAAAGGTGAGTCATTCGATATATTGTTATGGTAGAAGACGTCTGCATATAATTATCCGATCTTACAAGTCATTGCACGTGACTTGTTAGCTATTCCATCATCAACCGTTACTTCAGAGTCTGCATTTAGTACTAGTGGTCGGGTCATTACTCCTCATCGTGCTCAACTTCATTATCGCATTGTGGAAGTTCTTATGTGTGCTCAAAGTTGGTTAAATAATGAAGATATTGATGGTAAATTCTTTTCTTTTTAATATATTATTTTATCTTTTATATTATCTTACTTAATATTGTGTTTTTTATTTTCCTACAGCCACAAGTATTAATGCAGAGGGGACTAGTGAAATTAATCGACAATTGAAGGTTATTTTGATCAAATATATAGATATGAAGGTATTTTTAAATTTCTTTATATAATATTACATTACTAAATATTGTTTTTATTTTAATATTATACTACTAAATATAATGTTTATACATACAGATGATTGGATCCAAACTGTTGACGATCTTACCAACAAGTACAATTAATCAATTAGATTTAGATGATGCTCTTTTAGTCTCCACTCTCCAGTCTTTCCAGCTATTAATTTTATAAATTGTATTCTTTTTTTGTAAAATGATTTAGATAATCATTCGTGTACAGCAAAATTTTCTATAGTTAATGAATTTGGTTTATCAATTCTCTCTTATAATAATAAATAAATTATTGAAGTAAATTAAAATTTCATAATTAATTGAATTGAAATTCTTAACTATAAATATTAACTTGATGACTTTCATACACATTTCTAATAAATGAATTAAATTTCCTAATTAATCACACCATTACATACATCTCAAGATTTTAATTTTAAAATGTATTTTTTTCAATAATGATATGCAAAATGTATGTAGTACCCTTCAATATATACCTGATTTAATGATTTTTAACACAAATTGTGCTAATATTTAGTTCATTTGTCATTATACCGAAAATATTAATTAAAACATTAAGAAGTTAGTGATGTTACACTTTCATTCAATGACTAGTGATGTTACACTTTCATTTAATGACTTATAGTTTTATTCAAATGAAATATTAAGTGGTTTAGATAAAAGATACAAATATTTTGTAATTTAATATTAGATAAATTAATAACTTTATTATATCATAGTTATATGTTAATATAACTTAAGGTTGTGACATAATATATACATATATTATAAAGAAAAAAATTTTAAATTATATAAATTTTATGAAATATGATATGCTTATAACAATCTAAGGACGATAAAGATTTAAAGTAATACTTATGTTAAGGTTTTGATTAAGGATCTAAGGAATTACTCTTAACAAACTTTTAATTAGAGTGACTTAGAAATGAATCTTCTAATATTAGAATTTAGATAGGAGAAAATATTATGAATATAAATTTAGATTAATATAATGATTTTACAAAAAAATTAAAAGAACTATTTTCGAAAGTAATAAAATAAATAATTTATAAAAACATATCAAAAGTATTTATTAAATGTATTCTAGTTTTGGAAAAATAATAGCTATTTTCAATATAATATACTGTACTTATTTGTTTTTATAGTCAATTACATATGTATTATATTGGAATTGATACATTAGTATTAACAAAGTGATTAATTGATTTTAAGATTAATATAAATACATATATGCATAATGTATATATTGTCTAAGCATGAAAAATAAAATAAAAAGTTTAAATGTGTTAAGATTAATTATCATATTAATTAATTTCTTTTAATATGTGTAATAAAAATAAAAATTTTTGGACTTGGGTTATTTAGTAATAGATATAATATGAAAAGACAATAATATTTAATAAACGTATTTTTAAAAAAATCATATTAAAAAAATATAATAAAATATTAATCACCTAAAATAGTTTTAAATAAATTCATTGAACTTTTTTACTTTTACATTATAATTAATTGTTATAATAAAATTACAAAATTAAAATTAAATTGACTTATTTGTACAGAGAATAGTTATGACAACATTATCATTACGACATATTTTTAATAAATATAAATTTGTTAGTATTTAATATCTTTTATTTTATATAAATATTTTTGTATAATTTATGGGTAATTTATCTTACATTTTACTATAAATGATTATGTTATAATTTATAATTTGTAAATTTTAAAAATTAAAAATTAAAAAATATATAAACGAATGAGCCACGGGCTGGGTCACAAGTTGGGCCATTCTGGCTCGCCCGTCAACAAGCTTAGTGTGCCTGATAACAAGAAATTACTTATTATAAGACTAGAATAAGCTTATTTGGCAACAAGGAAAAACGTATCTTAGGCTTTTGAATATAGAGTGGTCGGGCAGTGGAAGAATGTATTCCAAACCTAAATTTGGGTTTGTTAGTTTATTGGATTAGCTAATCCAGTTTATTAAGAATAACCTATAATTAATCAAATTAGTTCTAAAACTAGGGTAATTAGTTTTTAGTTAGATTAAGATTAATAATTATATTAACTCCTAATTAAAATTTAGAATATAGTTTCTAAAATTATAATTAATTATTTTTGATTAGATTAAAATTAGTTAATTAAACTGTTTTAAATTAAGAAAATTGTTTTCTTATATAATTTAGAAAGGTGTTCTTAATTAAATTATTTTTATTTTTATTTTAGTTTGATTAAGATAAATTAAATTTATGGTTTTATTTGGTTAGACATTAATATTCTATTTATTTAAAAATTGTTTCTGTATTTATGAATAATAAGTTTCTTGATTTATCAGCAAAAAGTACTTTTCTTGATCAAATTTTAAAAAATATCTTCATTTATTAATTAAGAAAAATGAGTTTTCTTTAATATAGGTTTTTAATTTATTAAAAAAATATTTTCTCAATTAATTAACAAATCAATCTCTAAATAAATAATGTAAAGGACCTTTTAAATTAAATTTAAAGGTATTTTATTTAATTTTGAAAGTAATTTTCTTTTAATATTAGAAATAGTTTTCCAATTAAAAAAAAGTAAATTCCGATTAGATTAGAAATAGTTTTCCAATTAAAGAAAAGTAAATTCCGATTAGATTAGAAATAGTTTTTTAATTGGATTAGAAGAAGTTACTTATAAAATATTGAAAAAGTAGTTTTTCTAAATTATATAAGTAAGAAGTATAATTTATTGAAAAGAATTTTCAATTAAATTTTATTAAAGGAGTTAAGATAATTAGAAATAGTTTACAATTAAATTTGAAATTTGTTTCAAATCAAATTAAGTTTCTATTTGGAATAGGAATTTAATTTATTTAACAATCAATTGGTTTAATCTAAACTAATTATCCAAATAGTTGAAAATATTATTTTTCGATTATGAAGATCTATAACTGGAATTAAACAAAGTTTGATATTTCATATATATAATATGATTATATAGGTATGAGAAATTGCTTGCTTTATTTATATGTTTGATATATATATTGGATGCATGTCGAATTATATATTTCACATGTGTGATATTTTACATGTAATTTTATATTTAATGAGACAAATAAAATTAAATATTTCGTTAAAAAAATTAAATATACGTTAAGAACGTGATTGTTGCCTTTTATTGTTATACGAATAAAATAGAACTTTACTTATTGTTAGGCTTGTTGAGCAAACTTATGGTTGCTTTAATCTTGAATATATTTAGTCTTAGTTAGGGATAAGGTTGCGTACTTTTGAATCTCCCTAGAAATTGTGTATCACTGGAACTTCTACTGGAATGTTATTGTTGTTATTGTCACGTAATAATGAGTCTTACTTAACTAAATTTTTATGATTTTGATATGCAAACTCATGAACATATGAATTTAGAGATAAGATTAAGAACAATATATGCCAATAGTTGTTACCCAACAACCTCTTTGTAAAAATACAAAGGAAAGGCTGCATACATTATAACCCTCCCCAGACCCCTGCAAAGTAGGGAGCCTTGTACAACGGGTACGTTGACTTTTTAGTTGTTACCTAACATATCTAAAAGTTATATAAGATGTGATTGATAAAGTTTTTATCTACCTAGTTTAAGTTTAGTTGGTTTATAAAGCAAACTCAAGATCAAAAAAATTTGGATGAGATCCTAGCCTACTAAAATTATTAGAGTAATCTTTCTAAATAGTAGTGAGGGATACTATTTTAAATAAAATAGTGGGAATAACTAAGCACATTATTAAATTCCTATTTTTATTTAGTAGTCATGGTATATAATCAATTACTTACTTTTCTTACATTTATATTTTTTTAGTCGAATTTACCTTGCTAGTATAGTTGATCCTATAAGTTAGTAAACTAAATTTCTTGGACATAGGTTATTTTAAGAAGAGTTATTAAAGTTTGAAAGAAAAGTTATACGTATATTATGCAATTTGTTTATTAATCCCTATTAAGGATTTGATAAAAAAGTTTTAGAGATATGTTAACATCATATAAATGATAAAATGTAATAAATTTTAAAATATGAATAATTTCTCATAAACTTTGTTGGCAACATGTAAGATGTATGCCAACATCATGATAGTAAGATGCAAGAGGTTGTATGGAGTAGAGCTAAAATGCATGGTATCTTGATAGATTCGTTACACTCATTTAAGCCTACTAAAAGAATAAACGTGGAAATCAGTTAAAGGCTTTGCTATAGTACGATAACATTTATCATATGAAGAAAATAATTGCATAAATTTTCTTGCCTGTATATAATATTATAGAGATCATATGTATTTCTAATTCATGTTTAAGAGTATTTGATATTGAATTTAGATTCAACATTATTATAATATTCAATGCATGATAAGAAATAGATTATTAGGTAAAAGTAGTTAATCCAGTGTTATACAAATAGTTTGGATCTATTGAATCAAGGAAAGGTTATGTTTAATATAAGCGGTGAGAATACAAAGTTGGATAATTGAGACTATCCATTTATGCCATGTTGGTAAAGTCAACATAATAAAAATCATAAAGTTCCATACTAGGATATATATATCCTTTTAATTATGAATCATATGAAACTTGTGAAAATTATTAATTTGAAGAAAAACCAAATCAACTTTTAGTGAAAGGATGATGAAGGTACTAAATTGTTGAATCATTATATGTGATGTATTAGATGAAATAACAATTTATAAAACAATGATTCTTATATTTCATTAGAAGTATTAATGAATTTATGTGATATAGTCATATGCATTAAATGAAATGTTGATTTAAAATTTTGAAAATTTAAATTGTTTAAATATAAGTAGAAATTAGGCATTGAGAATGCTAAAAAACTTCGATGAGATTGATGTGGTTAGTTTTAATTTTTTAGTTATCTATAGAGAATAAGATCCTCTAATGGATGCCTTCACAACAAAAATTCCATAATTGTATAGATTTATGTAAGGAGGAAAATACAATATTAGAAATTTATGATGTAATATTTATTTCTTATATAGCTAGGCTTAGTACTACAACTTACCTTCAGTAGTTCCAAATTCATATTAAATATGAAACATTAAGAATTTTAAAGAGTCGAGTTAATGAGTTAAGGATATGATGATTAGTCAAAGCATATATTATCCACTAAGTTTAGAACTAAATTGGATAGTAAATGGTTTTGATAAATCCAAAAGTTTAAATGTAATTTTACAAATCCATTAAACAAATTGTTTCTTTCAGTTTATACTTATAAGAGAATGGTTCTCAAGATAAGTAATTAGGAGTATGATGAAATATAAAAAATTCAAATATCATGACAATACTTCCAATTAGAATTAGTGCCTTTATTGATACATTAAATGTATAATTGAAAGGCTATGAGATGTTTAATGATTCAATTTTATAATGAATTCAAATATTTTATTTTGGAGATGATTGTGAATTTATCATGTCTATAAGAAGGTTAGTGGGAGTATAATTGTTCTTTTCAATAAGAGTATGTAGAGAAATATTACTCACAAAGAACAATAATTCGTTTTTTTTCAATTGTTGAAAATATAATTGTCCATGAACAATTCATATTGGATATGAAAAGGTAACAACTTAATTTTGAAAATTAAATCTATAGAGATAGATTGGAAGTTGTTTACCTATCAAATTCCAAATATGTAGATAGTATACTAAAAAGCTTATAAAGTATTAAAGATATCCATTATTTTTCATATGAGTTGATATTTGAGTTAAAGGTTATATGGAAATTAAATTTATAAGTAAATCTTAATTAAGGTTATTTTATTTGGAACAATATTATTTTGAGATTTTAAAGGTTTCGATGTAGTGATGGTTGCTAATTAAGCCATAATACATTTTACATTTAGTGGAGATGATTAATTGGATCAAGAAGCTCTTTAATAAACTTGATACAGTTCTTTGCATTGTTCAAAATAGTAATATACTATGGAACATTAGAGTCATTGGGCATGTAAAAGAAGCTAAGATCTCATCAAAGATCCAAGTATGTATTTAGGTAGTTTCTTTTAATTATGATGATAATTAATATGAAAGTTATAGGATTTAAGTGAGTGCTCATTATAGAGAATCTTGTAGAATTCTCTCACCAAACCAGTATCTAAGTAGTAGCATAATCATCATATGGGAATATGGTATAAGATACTTTAACAATTGACTTGTTAAAGGTAGGAGATTGTTGGTTTATGCCCTACAATCAATTGGTTGTAGTTTAGTGACAAAATTATTTAAAGGCATTCTTTATTTTATAAATATTTAGTTAGTTTCCTATTTAGCATAATTAATGTGGTGGCAGGCATGGACGAAGTTACTTATATATAGGTCTTGTTTCCTTTTGGCATGGTTGAAGTTTACTCTTATACAAGTCTTTTATGATATGTATTCTTATCTTACTATTTATTGTAAATCTTTGAAATGTTCTGTATGTACGTTATTTTGTATCTACTTACTTATTTTTATTATTAATGTTACTATTGTTTCTATTAATTATTTATTTGTATTAATGTATTTAGTGATTTATTACTTTTTTATGTTTATTTGACTTATTTACTTAGTTATTTTATTTTATTATTATTTTTGGCATATGTATGTATATGCATTTTTAATTTTGTAGTATCTTTATAACATATTGCATGTAGGTCTATCAGAAATAATCTCTCAGCTAGGTAGGCATAAGGCTACGTACTATCGGACCTCCATAGACTCCGTGCCTCAGCGGAACTTCAACTAGGTGTTGATGATGATGATAATGATTAGATATATATGGTAAATTCATAGGATAATTACACATTGCAAATGAAATTATGATGAGATTATAATTATGATATTCATATTGTATTTATGTATTATTCCTAAATTATTTCTAGTTAATTTTCTATTAAGACTAGGTATTAATAAAAGGTAAAAGTATAGTAAATGTTATGTTTTTTCTTATAAAGTAAGTAGTCGATCTTATAGACTAAAGTATGAAGATACCTGAAACAAAAGTGTGGGTTCTTTTTAGAGAACAAGTTCATTGAACTTACCTCACTTGAGAAATAAATTTAGAACATTAATTATATGCCTATGGAAATTTTCATTGTCATGATTGTATAGGTGATCTTTTGAGTTGATATCACCAATGTATCTTATGTAGTGAATGCCTATATTTTGATACTACTTGTGACCTATTCCAATAAAGGATAGCTCAGTCAGTAGGTGTTGGATAAAACATGAATTGCATAGAGGTAGTTGAGTGATCAATATATGATTCATTACCCTGAAGAAATTAAGGAGAATGTTCCATTGTTATGGATTATTATTACTTCAGGAAATCCTTGGTTAAGGTAAAATGGCACTTTGTAAAATAGTTTACAAATTTCATTAATAAATTGAAATTAATGATGGAGAAATAATATGATAGGACTTAAATCTAATAAATATTAATTCCATGCCCTATCATGTCACATAAAAAAATGCATGTCCTGTTGTATATCTAGTTCATAACTGTTTCTTATTTATAGTAAATTATCAATTAACTTAGTCGTGTGGATTATAAAAAAACAATAATGCTTAGATATACTTATATGTATATTAACATAACTTGAAGGGAAAATATAGTTTGTTTGGGTCTTATCTCAAGCATTTAATATTAAGTTTACCATGATAAGTTAAAAACATAGTATGAGTTTAGGTTTGTGTTTAATAGGCTTGGTAATTAAACTTGGTCTGGTCTGACTTGACTAAGCTTTAGACTAAGCTCGAGCTCTTTTTATTTTGAAATTTTTTGGCTTACTAAAGCCTAAAAGTTTAAGAAAAAATGTATGTCATTTGTCAATTTTTAAATTAAAAAATAATTAGACTCAAGTTTGATCAGACTTTGAGCTATCCAATCCCAATCGAGCTTAAGCCAAGCCTAGTTCGAGAATTAATGCTTAGGTCGGGTTCAAGTTTAAGAGAGTCCAAGCTTGACCGACCTGATATCATCCCTATTACTTAAGCATCCAAAGCTAAAGATGATTCTTGTAATTTTGAACTTTTTTAGTCTGTTTTAGAGTCAAGCATTTGAAATAAAGCTTCCTATAATGAATTATAAATAATCTTTCTGGAATTGAGCTAAAGCATTTGATATTAAACTTGCTATTATGAGTTGGAGATATAACATAAGTTTGGATTTGAACTCAAGTGTTCGAAATTGGATTTACTATGATGAATTAAAGTTAAATTTAAATTTAGACAATATCATCCAAGACTAAGCTTGATTCCTATATGCTTGATTTCTTTGAGTTTGAATATAGGCTTAAACATCTAAAGCCAGACCTAATTCATATGGTCACAAATTCTTTAAGTCTAAGTCAAGGCTCAAATGTCTGACACTAAACCTAATTTTTATTGGTTTGAATTATTTGAATTTATGGACTTAAACATCTGAGACTAGATATATTATAATGAATTAGAGATATACCCTAAGTTTATAGCTATACTCAAGAATCTAAGATTAGGCCTAATTTTTGTGGGTTTGAATTCTTCAATTGTAGGTTTGTACTCAATTGTCTAAGAATGGATATGATTCATATATCCTTCGAGTCCAAGTTTGAATCCAGATATTCAATACTAGGTCTATTATAATAAATTAGAGATATAACATAAGTCTAATATATAGGCTTCCTTTTAAAGACTTACAAAATCAAATATCGAAGTATTTTTCACTATTTAATCTATGAAAACAAATTTAATAAAGTTTTTTAACAATTCAAAAGAATATCAAATTGTAAGGCCAAAGCCATAAGTAATAAATAGAAAGCATCTATTAGTTTTAGCCTTAAGATACTGGTTATTAACAAAGTTATAGACATTTTTACAATAGTAGACAATTGAAATTTAGGTACCAAATTGAAAGGATACATTAAGGTCATAAAATTAGAGAGAAGAAATATAATGTTTTCATTTGAGAGAAAAAAAATTCTCTTCACACTTAGGAATCATTAATATTTATGTAGTAGTTTAAAGATGTATAAGATTGCATCATGTGTCCTCATCTTGCATTTATTTAGTACATGAATCTTTCCTTCATTCAAAACTTAGAAGAGATATTATTCAATATCATAAAATATATTTACTAGTGATATGGTAGCATATCAATGACAAAGTCAACTTCTAAGAGTTAAATATACTGGGTCACTAGGACTATATAGATATTTATGCATTAATTATATACATGTTCCAAGTGAATATCCATTAATTACATTACTTATAATGAAAGTATTTTTTTTCATGTTTATCTATATAATGCACAATGACATTGGTTATTGTGTAATAAACATTATGACATATAAAAAGATTTACTTATAATGAACACTTTGATTCTAAGATGTACTTTATTTGTATGAACTATTTGAATGTGAAGTAAAGAGTATATAAGATAGATAAAAGACATACTAACAATCATCTCTATTATTTGCAAATAAATATAAATGAGACAAGTTTAAAACTTATTATCTAGTTAATAAATATGCTGTTGGATTTTCCTTTGCATTGTTGTTTCTGCTTCAAAGGTAATAAAAATTAAAAATCCCCCTTTTGAAGTTTTTTGTTTAGTTGCTTTTATTGTTTTCCTGTTAGCATTCACCCATATTATTTTCTTTTTTGCACTCATCTATGTTATATCTCCATCCTTTTTTTTTGGTTAAGTCAATAATACTATCATCTTCTTTAATAGGTTTTGCTTACTAAGTCTGATGTTGTTTTGATGATTGCATTAAATAAATTTGGAAGCTTGTGGTACGATCATATCTTTACCATGTTCCCTGGATTTTGTAGTTTTTGAATTTGTATGTAGATCGATCAATTCAATAGTCTGCTTTTTATGTTTTTGATTGATCAGCTTGCTTTTTAGTTGGACTTTTTGATGGAGTATAGACTTAGCTTCTTTGCTGCACATAACTTTTCAACGAGTTTTTATGATTTTGATAGACCTTTCGCATGATGATTATCGTCGTTTTCACTAGGTAACAGTGTTCAATAAGAGATTTTTGTTTTAAAGTAATGGATGATTGCGTCTTTGTGAAGTTGTATATATATATATATATATATATAAATTAGGATGCTACAGAGCACATTAGTAGGGCTCTACTCAAGGATGACACACACATCTCAAGAAGGGGTGAAAAAAACTGGGCAACATATCAGGTATAAGCAAAAATTTTGCAGCATCTCAGGTATGTCTATCCTAATTTTTTCTTATTAATTTTGTGTTTTAAACTTACATCTCTTAAATAAAGTTTGGTAGCTTTTCTATAAGTGCTATATTTTTTTTACTTATTTATTATTACTTTATCCTACTTATTTCTTTATTTATTAGGTATTTAGTTATTTTATCACATTTTATTTATCTATTTATTTTCCAAAATCTTCTTGTCACATTTACAAAGCTTTTTACGTTTTTAATCTTTTAATCCTATTTATTTATGTAGTTATTGAAATTTTAGTTAAATAGATTTTTTCCGTGCTAATTTTACCTTTTCTCTGTAACCTGCATCATTCATATATTGTCTCATTTGCATGTGAGTCCACTAGAAAGAGCCTCTCTACTATATAGGGGTAAAGCTGCGTACTATCGGACCTCTCCAAACCCCACTTCATTGCGAAATTTTAGACTGAGTGATGATGATGATGATCTAGTTAATAATCAAGAATAATAAGTTTAAATCATAAATGTGACTTTAATAAGAAAAGAAATATATTATGGCCTAGATTGATTAAATTGTTAATTTATTTATCTTAAAGTTGTCACATGCAAGTTCTAAAAATGCATAATAGATTAATGAACTTAAGCTAGAAATTATATGTATTCGAACTAGTATTTGTGTGATATATTATGAATTGAAAACATAAGTTTTAAATATAAAGAAATTAATATTATAATTTATAATTCCTATGTATGTGAAATCAATCAATAAGGAACGAATGTAAGTTAAAATATCTTAATTTATATTTTGAAAGACCTTGGGAATTGTATAACCTCGTAATATCTCCTAATAAATTGCATCTAGTACTTTAAAATTATAATTAATAATTGTTACTTTAGAGTACAACAATAACAATAATGACAATAACACCTAGTAGGAATCTCATTAATATGTGGGGTCTAGAGAGGTCTAGTAATGCACAGCCTTAACCCTAACTAGCAGAAAGGTTGTTTCCACTTGCTACTTTAGAGTGTCACCAAAATATTGTGTAATACAATTCAATGCAATAATTATAGAAAGCAAATTAATTCAGTTTTTAAAAATAAAACATAAGAAATTTATTGTGAATGTTATAACTTATAATTATACTGATATATATTTAATGGTCTATATTATTTCTTAACTTAAAATTTGAATATAATTATGAATCCAATGATATAAATGAGATAAAAATAAGAAAATAATATATGAATTAAGGTATAAGATAAAAAAATTTACTCAACGATTAATTCATAATCAAGCTACATATTTGCAATAGATATATGATAATAAACTCTCAAAGTATATTAATTGCATATATTATTTAATAAGTTTGAAGATTACAGAATTGTAATCATTTTATTTTATTGCAAGTGAGTGAGAACTAGAAAGAATTGATATCTGGTCATATTATAATCTATATTGAAAAATTTTTAAACTTAAAATAGGACATGTTATTTATAGTTTCACTTAAAAAAAGGACTTTGACAATTTATTTCTTATACAATGAAAAACATAAGTTCAAAAGAAATAAAAGATGAGAAAAGAAAACAAATTTTGTAAAGAGGATTTACTAGAATTTGAAAAATAAGAAAAATTTTAAATTATATTATGGTAAGTTAAGTATCTTTGTCCCAGTCAATCTATTTACAAACAATGTGCATGTTTCTTTTTTTTTAAAAGATCAATGTGCATGTTTCTATGTTCTAACATTAGTATTGTTTTACTATTAATGAAACTTCAACATAGTAAAATTACATGTATCACAATAAATATATTACAGACTCCTTATGGTTTATATTTCTTTCAAAACAAATATCATCTACAATATGAATTTAGTTTTGATAACTCTTTTAGTCGAGAAACAAATTATACCTAAATGAACTTACTGAATAATAAAGTTAATGAAATTGTAACTTATTTAGTTCTTCATCTCTACTTAATCTTCAATCAAATTTATAAGTAAGGTGTATCATTGGAAACTTCTAACAAGAAAAAGGAAAAAAAAGTCCAAATTTGCTCCAACTTAGGTGCGAGGTGCACAAAAGTTCCATATCTTTTTTTTTTGGTCAACTTATCCTTAAACTTTCCAAAATTTTCTTTTTTAACTCTAACTTCATTGGGGGATTTAGTTTGTGCAACACGTTCTTCCTTGATGGTGTTGGATTTGTTAGAACGAATAAAAAGAACAGTAATTTTGTTATTTGGCTACCAAAAAGAATAATACATTAATAACTCAATATACCCTTACTTCTTTAACACTAGTCGGCATTTTTCTTTACCAGCCTCTAGCATCTACATCTCTCTAGTAAATATCAAGCTTTCATTTCTCTATAGTAGCTTTATTCGATTAAGTTACCTCAATCTCCTACACTGCAAAGACAATATGGGTTTTATTGCTTCCTGTAGGTTCATCTGGGTTTTGTTTCTTAATGTGTGTTTATTTGTTGTTTCCTGCTAGTTTAACCCTTACTGGCAGTTAACCCCAACTTACAATTGCTTGGTTGTTGCTAATCTTTATCCATGATGAAGGTTAATTATGTTTTTATTGTAGGATTAAATATATTCTTTGTCATGGGAGGTTACACTTTGACTCAATGCTTAATTAAATGGCATCTTGGTTAAGAATTATACACTTCAATTATAGACATTAACATACATTGGGATATGTAGATTACATTGCAGGAAAAAGGCCCAAATTGTATACCATGCATATTATATTAGGATTTATTATGATTTACAAATTATGGAGGACCAATTTATTTTAATGGGTCTTTTGTATGATACTTCAATTTATTTTGTTCTTATAGGATAAAAATAAATTAAAGTATAAAACAAAGCAAACCTAATTCAAGTTATAAACTATTAGTACACATTTAGTACACTAATTTCATGTTGGTTTTTTGGTAAATTAAGTTATATTAGGTTTTTAACATCCTAAACCTAGTTATCATTTCTAATTTGAATAGGATTTTGTTAATTGTAATAGATGTTTAATCTTCAAAATTAATAGGAAGAGGTCATAGTGACAAGCAATATGGTAAGGAGGTTCTATTAATCTGGAAGTCGAAGTCATTTGGTTACTTCTTAGAATAATGACAATCCTAGAAGAAGATTTTATGGATGTCCTAATTATAAGGTATTTTCCTTAATAATAATCAATTTATTAGTATTCAACAAGATATATGTTATTGGTAATTAATAATATTAATTGCAATACCATTGTAGGAAAGGGGATGTAATTTTTTCAGCTAAGTGGATAAAGATTTTGATGAAAAGGAAAAATGCATTATAAATAAATTGAGACTTGAGAATAAAAGGTTGAGATTAAGAAGTTAAAATAAAAAATATTGTATGTGTATGCATAATATGCATGAGCTATAAGGTGAATTGGCACTTAAATATAAACTATTTGAAATAAGAAGAATGCAAAAGGTAAGATATAATTACAGAGTATGTGCTATAATATTTGTAGTTATTTTTATAAATATAATTGTTGAAAAGTTGAAGAATATAAAACTTATAAACTTTGATGTCATGCCATTGTAATTTATTAGGAATGTCTTGTTGGGTAAAGAATTTATTGTTCTTATAAGGATAAACATATTATTACCTTTTATAATGTTATATTTAGTTCTTCTTGTAGACTATTATTGGTAAATTAAATGAACATGATAACTCCAAAATGGAAATTTCAAACTTAACCAACTCCAAAATGGCATAAGTACTATAATAACTCCAACAGTTATTTATCTAACTTTCATTTCACTATCTTCCAATCGGTCTTAGTAACAAACAATTTCATATAACTTCAATTTCCAGCTTGAAATTCCAAGCAATTTTAAGTTCACTATAACTTCAATTTCCAAATAGGTCTGAAATGGAACAAGTTCAGAAAGACTAATTCACTATAAGTTTAAAAATCAAGTTGAATCTCTAAGCTTTCTTCTTTTTAAATCCCTCTCATTGCTTAAGGAAGATAAAGGGATGCTATTCCCACCATTCTATTGCAATCCTTTTAGCTTAAAATCAAATTCAGTTTGGATATTAGAATCTGCAGTAATGAATCTTTATGAGCTACCTATCCTCATAATTTGAACATTATCTCCACACTATTTAAACATGAAAATGAACATGACTATTTAAAAAAATTAAATACTAATACTAACATATTTCAATTTTTAATTAACTTATATGATACTCAATTGAACCATTTGACTTTTTGAATTGTATTGTATATTTACTCATCCTTCTCCCTCTGTCTTTGAATTTGATCATGTCTTTAACTCTTCTTCGCAGTGGCTCCAGGGAGTGCTTGTATGATTGCATTTACATCTTTTTAATATACCATTTATCAATATAGTCATTGAGATTTTAGTGGTTATGGAAAATGGAAGCCACAACATGAGAGCATGGAATCCCTTTTAAATCCCAATATCTACAAGTATAAGTATGAATACTAATTTTCACACATAACTTATCTAATCCATGTTCAACTTCATATCCATAAACTCTATTACATTTAACAAAGCAACTAAATATCTCTTTCTTATTCTCCTCTAACATGGTTTGAACTCTTAGTGATATGTTTCTATCCTATTTCTCTTTAAAACTCCTTTTTGTATGCATCCTATTCATCACCATCTTCTTGATATGCTCTAATATGCTAACTAGAGGCTTCAACCTAGCCTCCAATATCAAACCATTAAAGGTCTCACCCATGTTATTATCCACACAATCATATATGTAGTTAACACTGAAATATGATGTAATATATATCTCCTTGGGATAGTCTAATAGAACTTCAATATAACTTGGTCTTAAATCATTTAACATATGCAACTGCTCATTAAAATCAAGAACAAATGTTGCCTTAGTTATCCTCCAAAACTGAAACTTTAGGTCATCTCTATTACATCTTTGTCTCCAATTAGCATAGATGTGCCTTACACACATTTTATTCTCATCATTTAGTGAAACTCTTTTTATTACATATGGAAGACCCTAAAAAATAATATAAACAAATAAAAATAAAATATTTATTTAGTGCATATATATATAACCATATATATTTAATTTAGTATAGACATATCTTTTTATATCAGATATGAATGTGAAGCTACTCCAAGTTGTAGAACTGAAATAAAAAGCTCTAAAAACCACTTCCATATTTTGGTATACTTAACTTCAATCATACCCTACTCAATAGAAAACATTTGATTGTTTCCATTCCTTCCAACAATAGCCAATAACGGTCTTTTATGTATTCCCTTTAAAAAACATCCATCTAGTCTTATTATTGGTTTACAACCTTCAATCCAACCCTTTTTACAAACACTAAAACAAACAACACCTTTTAAAGATTCTTTTCCCTTCATCATTAGTGCTTGTTCTAATTGCTCATGTCATACCTAGGTTCTTGATCTTCGTCCCTTATCTATACCCCAAGGGTTTAGCAAATTCCTCCATATGAAACCCATACTTCATTTTTATCACACTTGCCTTTGTTCTCTTACAAGTTTTAAATCTTGCATCCACCTTTAGCGCCTTCCTCAATGAAGAGTTTAACGGAACTACCTTAATAATTGTTTGTAAATTAATCATGTCGATCCATTTTGATGTGATAAGCTTATTGATGTTTGTCATTATATAACTATACTTAGGTTCATATCTCTTCATAATAAAACTATTGTCATTTCTTTCTAAACTTGAAAAATGTAACGAATGATAGTGTGATTTATATATCACTCTTACTCGAGACTTCTCATTTTTATGTATTTCAAACCTAAACTCTTTGCAATGGAGTATTTAATCACAACCTCCTTAAATTCTTTTACATCTTTAAACTTTAAACATATATCCTAAGTAGGAATATTAGATGTTGGATCATAATATAGGTCTAATCATTTACCTCTTCTCCATGCACTGCCAATATCTTCTTTTAAACTTATATAATATTGACATCGATAATCGCTTTAAGAGAATGTTATCACTTTTAGAAATAGAATCCTTCTATTCATCTTCATGCCTCTTTTCACTTTCATGATCTTCAACATCATTATTCACAACCTCTACTTCTTTTCCTGGACTTCCTCTCTTTATATTTTGATATGACAGCTTAGAGCTCACCAAATCACTATCACTATCACTATCATCATTTTTGGTAGAAGCATTATACACATCCTTACTAGGCATATTATCATTAGTAGAAGCATTAGGCACATTATCAAGAACAAAAACATTAGGCACATCACCAGCAAAAGCATTAGGCACATCATGCTCACTATGCATACCATCAAACACAATATTAACACCATCAAGCTCGTTTTCATACACATTATTTAAAATTTTATGTTCAACATGCATATCTTCAATAGGCACACCACTATCACCATTATCATTTAATAATACATTTTTTTCTTCAATGTTTTCTTTATCATCTATTTTATTGACTCCTAGGACAAGCAGTTCATCCTTTATGTAATGATTATCTTATTCTTCAACATTTTTTGGATCTATGTTATCATCACCATCATCCATAATATATGTTTTTATTGCTTTCTCTTCATTATACTCATCTTTAAAATAAACCTACACTCTTCCATGGTTTTAAATAAAATATAATAAAATCACATGTTTTTGTATCATTTGGAATCTCAATCTACCCACCTTCTTTATATTTATTTGGTAGCCTATAATATACTTTATCAAATATATCATACTAATTATGCTTAGCAGTCCTCATAATGCTAAACTAACATAACTTATCTTGGTCAATACCTTTAACTAATAATTTGCTACCACCAATGTAAATGAATTCCGTCTATCAATTTCTTCCTCATATTGAAACATAATTCCTTTTTTAATAAGATTTCGCATTTAAATAAAATAATAATTAAATGAGTAATAAGTTATTCAACCCCAATTATGTAGCAATTCCATAAATTAATAAGAAAATTTTTCATTCAAACTAAAATTTCCAATTTATGTAGGAATTTTAACCATAGAAATTAGGGTTATATATATATACATATACTTACCTCACTATGGACCAATTAATTCTCATTATTGAAATTTTATATTAACTTGTAAATAATTTATTAATTAAATATATATATACTTTACATACTTTAGATTTTCAAAATCTCTTAGTTATAAGAACAAAATTTACCAGTCCTACTTTATGGATATTGACTCCTTACAATTGTATGCCAAGTTTATCAATAGAAATGAAGCAATTACTATAGATTATGAATCAATTATTTCTTCTATATTATATATGCCAAGATGTTAATCTTGTGACTCAAAGTGGTCACCATTAAATAGAAAATAGATACAAATGATAATACCTATTGACATAATTATTAAGGACCTAGTTGTTGTTTTATTTAGTATATAACCTTACCTTAATTTGCATATTAAGAGTCAATGAAAGGTATTTGTGGTTGCAATTTCTCAATCTTTTCCGTTAAGTAGAAGACTAAATTTCTTAATACTTTTTTATTATAAAGTTATCTACTTCGAAGCACCTAATAACTTTCAAAAAGGACTTGATGTTTTACTATTTTTTTAGATCTAAGATATCACCTAATAGATTTTGTTTTCTTTTCTCTTAGTTTTAGAAAATCCTTTATCAAGTGTAAACAAACGATTGGCAATGAGTTATCCTTAAGAAAAATTACATTGTTCTACTTTAGAATAGTAAATAGCAACAATAATAAATCTAGTTCTTGTGACAATATATGGTTAAACAAGAAAGTTCTGGAAAGTTTAAAGTTAATTTGACAAAAACAAAAGTTGTGAAACTTTTGTGCACCTCATACCTAAATTGGAGGATGAATTTGGGCTTTTTTCCTAAGAAAAACTATTGAAAGTTTCATTTATCTCTCAACCATTGAAACTTTTGGTAGAATTTGTCTTTCAATTTTTATTTTATAACAGATAAAACCTTAGGGGATGTTTGTTTTTGTTTTTTCCCTATTTTTTGTTGTGGTTTTTATAAAAAATGAAACTTCCTCTTAATACAGGTTTGGTTCATTATTGTTGCATTGTTCTGTTTTCAAAACTAAAAAAACTACAACTCAATCACGGAAACAGAAAAAATACATTTCCCTGATACATCACAACAGGTTTTCGTATATTTCTCTACGCCGACTACGCTTGTTCTAAAGCAATCATAACATGTTTTCTTATATTTCTCTTCGGTTTTGAAATGAATGGAGAATCTAGAAAAAATCTGCTTATTCTTCGGTGAAGCCTCATCTCCCACGATTTATTTTAAGATTATAATAAGAGGGGTGTTACTGGGAGGTACAAAAACAACAAGGTATATAGAGAAGAGAGGATAGCGTGAAATGAAGAACTAAAGTTATAGTGAAGAAAACATAAAAGGAGCCGCTTGATTTGAGTTTCAACAAAGCTAGGGCTAAAGAAAGAAGAGAAAAGAAACAAAGATGGGCATGAAATAGAGGGCTGGAAATAGCGTGGAAGCTGAAAAAGAAAGGAAGAAAGTGAGTGAAAAATAAGGGAAAACCGATAGATGCATGTAAGTTGCGTGAAGACGAAGAGTTGCGTGAAGAAGAGAGCAGAGAAGAAGATACGTGAACAGTAGGTGTGGACCAAAACTCTAACATTAAATTGTCCCATCAAGATATAGTGACAAAGGGGTGGAAATAGAAACAAAGGAAGAGTGGCTATAGCGAGAAATTAGAAAGGCTTGTGATTTCGGTGGTCACTCTTTTGTTAAATCTTTTTTTACATAAATGGAGGCTATTAATGCTAATTGTTGGAGCTTGAAGATGGAAATGAAAGGCTAGCTTTCCGACGTCAGTTTAACAGGAATATCGACGCCAAGTCACAGTTAAGCTATTTTTATCACTTTAAGGTTATAATTTCTTTTCAGATTGTTGTGTTATTGGTGTTGATTGGATTAGATTTTAATCTTAATATGTTATTTTGATTGTTTTATTTCGAACCTATAGCTAAAACATCGCATGTAATCCGTAACTGTTACTTTTGATGTTTGTGAGCAGCGTCTAATGATCGTTAATCGTTAGGAGCAACATAACTTAGGTTAGATAACCCGAATGTGTGAGGTTGTTACATATATTGATAGTTTTCTAATTCGTAATGCGACTGTCAAATTAAATCTAAGATCATATCTTAGGTCATTAGGTAGTTAAGTTTAATTAATGATCGTATCTTGATTAAACGCGACCTAAGGGAAAACCAAGATTAGTAGAGCGTTCTATTAGTTTTAGATCAATAGTCCGAAGAGAGTTATAAAGACGTTAGGATGATGGAATATACTTGAACGTGTTTAGGCTGAGATTGACCAATTACATATTTTATTGATTAGAATGACTTAATATAATTTATAATTTATGTAATTTTATTATATACAATTAATGTGTAATTGTTTAATAATATTTGATTTGAATATATTTTAATTTTAGCTATAATGATAATTAATTAATTTAAAAATATAATGTATTATATTATAATTATTACACATAAGAGTATAATTACAAAAAATAGAAACAGGATGATAAAATCAAACATGTTTTTGTTTTTAATTTTTATTACAAATTTTAATCAAACATGTTTTTGTTTTCAGTTGTTATATTACAAATCTCAACCAAACAGGTTTTTGTTTTTTTAAGGAAAAAAACAGGAAACGAGAACCAAAAACAACAACAGAAAAACAGAAGTGGAACCAAATGATCCCTTAGTTATTATTCTTTGTATATACATTTAATAATTATTTAGTACATATGATAATTCATAAATTATATATTAAATAAATTATTTAATAAATTAATAATTTATAATTAAATAACTAGTTCAATTTAATTTATATTTTCACTATGGATCAGTTATCTTTTTCCAAAATATTATGTGAGTTGCACCTTCCTACTGCAACTGGAAGTTATAACTTTTTGAATTAAGAAAAATTTGGGAGTTACTTCATTAATTGTATCATCATAGTAACAGTTTTTGTTATTTATGTCGATCAGAAAATTCTCTCTACACCGTAATATAATTAACGGACTAGGGTATCCAGGTGGATATTATAACCTAAGTTGTATGATGTAGAAAATGTTTGTTTATTCTAAATTATAGGCTATGGGAAGAGTAGAGCTATCAGCAGAACCACATGTTTTCTTTTTGATAAGCTAATCTTACAGAAGATGTCTAGATGACCGTACAATGGAAAAAGAAACGACTTAAAACCAGTTATTCGCCAGAAAAAGAGTAGGTAGAATGTAATAAATGTGCAGAAGATGAAAAAGTTTGGTCATAAAGAAGTCTAAGAGTTTGTCAGGAAATTTACCGATGAATTGGCAATTAGCAATTAGATAACTGAGAGGTCGTTCCAAAGTTCCCGTACTTTCCGTTAAGTACAAGCGGCGAAGCAAAATGAGGTTTACGCAGAATGAAACTGCAAGTGTATCGCTGTTACTATGCGAATGATAAAGAAAACTCAACTGCGTCAGAGTGGTGTATCCGTTCTTATTAATCATATATCATCACTCTTTTTTCAGAAACAAGTCAAAAATGACAAAGTAGTTGGTGGTAGCAGAATCATAAACACTTTTACCAGCCCTGCATTAAATTCTTCTTAGGTACTCCCATTCCCATTCTCCTTAATCATAATGGACCACCAAAGCTATATATATATATATATACACATGATATGGACCACTGCACCGGTTCCTCCTTTGACCGTCTCTTTTTACTATATTTTCCTGCTTGTATGTGTTAAGGTTCGTAAAATTTTTTGGGCCGGAGAAAAGGGTAAATTACTGTAACTTCTAGATCTGGATAGATATTTAATACTTCGAACTATTCAATACGTGAAAGAAAAGGATAAAGAGTGGTGCTTTGAGGTGGTCCTTTTGCCCTTCACCCATTACTTATTAATAGATGTATGCAGTATAAGAAGCTAAGTCCTGTTTCAGACGACAATGGGCTGACACGAAGGCTTTCACAACATTAAAATTGTACTAGACGATATATTTAATTGGAGAGACAAAACCTTAATCAACGTATATATAGATAGGATAAGATAATATATTATGTTTATCGTAATCATCGGATTAGTTTTGTAAAGCCTATTCATTAATATAACTTACCCACTACTCAGCCCAACCCACAACCTTTAAACATATATAAAAGAACCAGAAATTGGAGGATAACATACGAAAATTACATCTATTCTTCATCTTTCTCTCAAATTTTCCAGCTGAAAAATTGGAGGAAATTGTGGAAGTTGACAACTCCAAAGTACCTTAAACTTAGGTCTGAATGTCTGATTAAGGAGAAATTGAGATTATCAATTAGTTGAGCCTAAAATTGAAGTATGGATAACCTTGAACTTTACTCTTAAAATTAAGTACCATTTGGTTATTAATAAATTATATTTTAAATTGATCATTAATTTAATTAATGAATTAGTAATTACCTACAGGAATCATGTTTATTTTATTTCATTAATAATTAATCAAAATACAAGGTGTTTCGTGATTGTATTTTGTTATGCTTATTATGAGGTGTATTGCATGTTAACCCAGTGAAAATGTGTAAAATAGAGACCGATTGGTAATATGCTGAGAATAATTGGTCAAAATTTAGAATTGATGGCTTGCATAGGATAGGCTACATTCGATGGTCTTGGATGGATAGGTTGAGTCGATATGAGTGAGTGGTCACTAGGTATTTGTCCGTGGAGTAAATACCAGGGCATCCTAAGCTCCGGGGATGTCCTGTGCTGATGACTAGGTACTAGAGTGATATCGGGATATCCTCAGTCCCGGAGATATCCTGTGTCGATGGCTAAGTACTGGAGTAGTACCGGGGTGAAGATTGAGAAATTGAGGTATCTTGTGCCTATATTTATACATTTAATTATGTTTCCACTGATGAGAGATTATGATGAGATAAGCTGACAGATCATTAGATGTACGCCTACTAGGTTAAGTTGGGCCCAGGAAAAAAATTAGTTAAGTATTGGAATAAAGCATAAATGGCAGTTATAATTAATATTTGTGCTAATCATAATTTGGCAAAACTTTGCAGATGTTTGTTAACTGTTTGGATAAGGTTGAGTGATGTTGTGTATAGACGTATTATATGTATGATTTAATTGGTTGACTAAGTGTTATAATTATTTATGAAGTTACTTGATTTTAAGGGTATGGTCAGTTATTTTTACTGAATAGGTAGCTCACCCCTTGCTATTTTATCTTTTTAGGAGATTGAGTGATTACTGATAACCCCAAAGTACAGGACAAGCCAATTGGAGTTTAGGTAGGGTCAGCAGATTACTTGGGTAAAGCTTTTGGATTTATATATTTTTGAATGTGACAACTCTGGTAGTTGTGTTATTTATAATACTTTTGTATCTAATAAACAATCATCTCTTTTGTAACTAATGAGGAATTTGATAATTAATGATATGTTTTAAGAATTATTTGGTTAATTATGGTTTAAGATCTTTGGAAGCGTTATAAGTTCCAATGGATATTTTGTATATTATGTTGCTTCTAGCTAAAATAGTCCTGAAGTAAAAATTGGTGCATCTTTTCCCATTCTTTAGCCAAGGTTATTCTTGATATTAGCTTGATTATAGAGTAATTAATCTTCACCATTTGAGTATAGGTAGCTTTGGTTTCCTGGGATTTGAGATGTTTATCACCTACGTTCAGGTAGAGCATATCTTGTATTTTTTAAAGTTTCTTCTTGGCTTCTTTAACATCTTTTTATGTTCTATTATCTACCTCACATTTAACTTCTAAATCACTTCCTTAATATATTGCATCCTTTTATGGTAGTGATCCCTATGGTTGCTAGTGATTTTCTATCCTTTCTTTAAAAATAAGGGCCTTTTGCATTTATTCTGTTTGGTAGGATTATTAGGTCCCTGGTATTCCAAACTAGAAAAAATATTGCTTGAAGGATGGGAAAGTTTTTTCTTCCTCCCAAGATTCCTCTTGAAAACTATCATAAATTCCACATTTTCCTCAATCTCTTGATCGCTCTTGATTAATGAAATGTTGGTTCCTTCATTAATGATTTCCTATTCATCCTTAGAGTTTTTCTCATGTAACCTTGTAGTTTCTTCTTCAGCTATCACATTATTATTATGGGTTTCAACTTCATTTAGAAGTATTATTTCAATGATGGGGCTATCGTCATTTACGTTATTCTTACTATCATCCCCCTTTGCTTTAATGTTTGTTTCCTTAGAAGCATCCAACTTTTATTGTCCAATATTATCCCATTTGCCCTCATCCGTTCTTTCATTGACCTCATTCATTACTATCAATTCTTCATATAAACTTATTTCAAAGCTCTTGCCTGTAGGTTTTCAAATTTGTTTCTTTATGGAGTTACCATATGGTCTCCAAGTGTATGAGAGCTCAACCTAATCTTCACAAATCCTATCCTCTTCATTTAGCCTTATTATACGTATTATTTTTGGGAACTTCTTTTTTATTTCCACTAGTATACAAACCCTAGCATATTAAATTATTGACATTGTAGCAATGGCTTAATCAAAGGCATAAAGGTTTTCCTACATAGCTAGATAAATGAATCAACCCCTTTATAGTCTAGTATTCTAGCCATATATTGTGTATATTAATCCACAACGATATCATTTATGTTTAAGATTTTCTGGTTGTTACCCATTATTCTAATTTTGTAGGAGAATAGGTCTTGAAAAGTAATGTCAAGACTTGCTTCTAATAGAATCTAATCTTGGTTAGGGGACTCAAATCAAAATATAAAGATGTTGTCGTTAGTCATTAAGACTTCCTAAAGGCCATAACCTTTCCATTGTGCTTTAGACCAGGCATGGGTTTGTAGGAAAGGTAGGTCTCCTACCAATAAAGAATCTTACTAGTTTTGTTTGCCATCTCATCACACCTTCTTTTAGCACCTACAAAGGTGAGGAAACTATCATTCTTCCATTATCTATACTAGGTAGGCAGAACTAGAGGCTTAGGATTGAACAGAAGTCACCAAAAACTTGGTCATTTAATTGTACCTTACTTCAACACTTTTGGAGGTGGGGCAACTATTATTCTTCTTTCATCCATAATTGAGGGAGCATAATTGGAAGCATAGGATTGAACAAAAGTCACTAAGAACTTGTGATCAAGTTTTCTTAGGTCGTGATTGTTAAACCTACTTTTTATTGGTTTTGTTAGCCTCTATATTTTGATTTTAGTTACAAATTCTTGTGTTTTAATACAAATTTGAATGAATTAAGGATATTGAAGTATTTTGTGAATGTTGCATGAAAAATAAGAAAAATTGGCAAAAGATGGCGTGACTAAAGAGTCACACCTATGATAAGTTTGTCATGGGCATAACAAAGGCGTGACAATGGCTCTCACGGTGGTGATAAAGTTATCATGTCCATGTACATTCTCTTTACTGAAATTAATATCACACATGCCAAGCATGTAGGTGACGACAGATTAAAAAAGACCTAAACCTAGACTCTCTCTATAAATATAAAAGTATATAGAGAAAAAGGGAGGCTAGAACGAGGCTTACAAGAAGCTAGAGGTGGAGAGAAGAAAAGAAAACATAGAGCAGTATGTTGGTGAGAACGAAGAGAAAAATAATAGAGAGAAAGAAAGAACTAAAGCTAGTGTGAGCATCCACTCTTCTGAGTGAGAATAAAGAAGAGGCAGAAGGCGAGAGCCGATGCCAGAGAGTTTGAGATTAGCAAGAGATTCACCACTAACTTCCTGATCTGAGAGTTCATTTGTTTACTGATTCTTACTTCATCTTCTGATGTTGTTGTTGAACCCACTTATCTTCTGTTTTTTAAACTTATTTCCTCTATTAGAGCTTTGATATTCCATTTTTGTTTATTTACTCTGTTTATCACTTTGATACTTCTTTACTACTGTTAACTATGGGATTGAAGTATATGAATATGATGAACTGTATTTATTCCATGATAGGCTGATTGCTTATTCTTTGCAATTAATGTAACTAATTTAGTAGATTATGCATGATCAAGGGACTTTTTATTGTCTTATTACTTGCTATAGTTTCTGAGCTTATTGGATGTAAAAGTTTGGCCAACCTTTGCATCATTTTGGTATTAAATGAAGAATCGAGAGAAGAAGTTTAATATTAGAACAAGTAAATATAGGCGCTTAAGTTATTAATTAGAAATATATTAACTTAAGTGAGTAATTATTAGTTGGCTTTTCATCATTGATATAGATAATAGATTTGTTGAATACAAAAGTTAGACTTAGTTTATTATTTGAATTTATTTTGGAACCTAATTGGTAATTTTAGCAAGACAATTATCTAATTAATTTGCCTTAGTCAAGCGTAAAAGATTGAATTAGTGAAGTTAATTTCTCAAGAGTTCCCCTCACTGATTGATCAAATTGTTCTTTCCTTCTAGTTTATTCAGTTTACTTTTTAGTCTAATTGCTTAATTTTCTTTAGAACCTTTTACTCAACAAATCACGATATAGTGTTTAGGATTACGTTTGTTCTTACGTTTACTCAAAGTTAATTTGAGTAAAACAATTTCATTTATTTAAGAAGACGACCTTGGGTATTCGATTACAATTACCTTATATACTTACGAGTAGGATAGCCTAGGTTTTAAAAACTTAATGTGGCACAACAAGTTTTTGACGTCATTTCGAGGGAGGTGTTTAGTATTTAGACTTCAATTAATTTTGATCATTTTGTCTTTTTATGCATATATTTTTTATGTGCTATTTCATTGATTTTTTTATCAATTTTTGTTATTAATTCAATGTTGTCTTTATTTTGTTTACGCAAGGAACGAGGTCTCTTAAAAGTGAAGTCATTTGTTATGCCCAAAAAGTTCTAAAAATACCTAAGCTATCCTACTCGCAGGTATTCGAGATAGTTGTAGTTGATAGCCCAAGGTCATCTCCCACGTAAGTGAAATTGGTCAACTTAAATTAAGATTGAATTAAAAATAAAAATAAAAACAATGCAGTCTTAGACATTTTATCCCGATTATTGAGTGAAAGCTTTTAAGGAAAATTAAGAAATTAAATTGAAAAGTAGACGGAATCAATTAGGAGTAAAGACAAATAAATTAATCGAAGTGAAAAAACTCTTGAAAATTAGTTTCACTAATTTAATCTCCTATACATGATTAAGGGAAAATGATTGGATTGTTATCTTACCAAAATTAATAGTTAGGCTTTAAATCGGTTCGAATAATGAACAAGTCTTTCGTATTCAACAAGTTATTATCTGAATTAATAATGAAATTCAATTACTAATTACCATTTAAGTTAATATATTTTTAGTTCTTAACCAAAATGTCCATGGTTTCTTGATCCGTATTAAACTTCATCTCTCGAATCTTCATTTAACACTAAAATGATGCAAAGTTTGACCATTCTACTCCATTCAGTTTAAAAACCACAACAATAAATACGACAATAGATCCGTGACCGATCATGCATATTCAACTAAATAGCTACATTAATTCTCAAGAAAAGAGATCAGCGCACCACGGATATCACCACATTCATCATCATTAAACACTTTAATTGCAAGTTACTGTCAACAAAAGTATTAAAGCAATAATAAACAGTGAATACCGAATGGATTATCAATAGAAATAAATAACAGTTGGCTAAACTAATAAAAGTATAAGTCTGTTAATAGCAGATAGTAAAATGAAAGAAATAAAGCAACAAATGAGAAATAGAATAGGCAAAGAAATCATCGGATGAAGAGTTGTGGAGATCTGCAGTCCCTCTAAATCTTCCAGCTTTGGCTCTCAACTTCTGCTTTAGTTTCTTCCCCAGACGAATGTTCACTCAAGTTGAATAGGATTCAGCTCAAGCTCTCACTTTCGACCTCTCCTAATCTTCCACCTCTCTGTTCTTTGCTCTTCTTCACGACTCACTCTATTTCCTTTCTCTGTTTATCTTCTTTTTCTCTATCTCTCTAGTCCTCCCATGTCTGTAGTGTCTCTGTGTGAGTGAACAACTTAAATAGTGCATGAAAGATGATTTTTTTTAACCGCCACCCTCTCTTGCCCTCTTAGTCTCTCTATTTTTCTAGGGTTTAGTACTTGAACTTCTTCAGCTGCCATGTCTTAAACCTGTAAATAAAAATTAAAACATTTCACGGTAAGTTGTCACACTTGTAACTTACATGCACAGGTGTGGCATATAAGTCACATCCGTAACTTATTGTGAAATGTACATATAAGTCACGGGTGTGACTTACATGTCACGTCCGTGCATTGTTAAAAACATGCACGGTTGTGACTTAAATGTCACAATCATGACATGTTCAAGACAATTGCTAGGTGTGGATTGATGCAAAACTGTGGACATGGCTGATGAAACATAGCTAAATGAGAAGAAACGTTAAGCATGCATGGTGATGAAAAGAGTTGTGGAGTAAGCAGCTGGAAAAATGAGATAATGATAGCTGGTGTTTCATGCAATTAATGTGAATCATTAAACATATGTATTAATGCATATTGGTTGGAGTATGACCTTGTGTGCATGGTTGTGAGAATGGAATTAACGTGAAGATTGTATGGTGAGATGTGAACGTTGCATATGGAAAAATGAACATGTCTGTGAGTGTGGAACTAACATGTGTGTGTTCATTTAAACCGTGTGTGTGTATGGAATTAACATGTTTGCCTTTATGGAATTAATTGGAATTAATGTCTATGACATACAATAAATGCGTCACAACCATTTTCATGCAAAATTCTTCTAATTTCCTTGCAACATTCACAAGATAACTAAATTAACATTAATGTAATATTCACATCATTTTCACTCAATACATTTCACAGTAGGATCAAAACACAAGGATTTTATATCCAAAATCAAGATGTAAAGGTAATTAAGAGCAATAAAAACTAGACACAACATCATTCCCTTTATTGATAATGTGCATCGGGTAAGAGGATCCACTATAAGAAAATCATGGAATAGCGGTGGAAATTTTCCGACGGACAGAAAACTGACACTATTTACCAACGGAAAATTACTGTCTGTCGGTAAATAAACTATACTGTTTATATATAGGGACGGAACTATATATCCGTCAGCAATACTGGAGGGAAAGAATTTCGCGCAAAATCTCCGACGACATATAACGACGACACAACCTACAACGTCAGAATAAATCGCGGGAACGGTTCCCGCATTTTAATTGCTTCAGATAGATACCAACGGACATAATTCTGTCGAAAGTTTACCGACATATTAGACACCACCATCGGTAATAATTGCGGGTATTACTCCCGCAATTAATTAGCTTCGCACAATTACCGACGGTGAAGATACCGTCTGTAAAAGTATTTTAACCCCTTTTATATACCGACGTAATGTGTTTCATCGGTATCCGTTTAATTAACTTTACCGACGTCATTGGTGTTTTGTTGGTGAATCATCGTGTTTATCAGACCAAATGGTCAGCTTTTCATTAATTGTACCAACGGAAGGTAGGTTTCTATTGCAAAAAGAAGCCGTTAAATAGGCGATGAACTAATTGGGAAACTTAAATACCGACAGAATTTATATTTCGTCGGTAACTGTCAGCTGTTTGCTAAATCAAATGTCGTCGTTTAGTTGAAGACGAGGTAGTAAAACTTGAATCACCGACGGAATCTGTATTCTGTCGATGATTCATCAGTTTTAACACTAACATATGGCGTGCGTTTCATCAATTATACCGACGGACTGAGTTTTTTTGTTGCAAAAAGAGCGATAACCGAGACGGTAAAATAATTTGGAAATTCAAATACCGATGGAATTTAGATTCTGTCGGTAAATGTCGACAATTTGCTTTGTCGTTTGGTTAAAGACGACGAGGTAAACCCTAAATTACCGACGGAATATATATTCTGTCGATGATTTAGCAACTTTCGTGTAATTATTAGTTTATTTGTTGTTTATATGTGTTATTGTTAGTAAATAATGAAAAAATGCACTTGATTTGTGGTTAGATTGAGATTATACATATTGCCTATGAGGTGTTCGATAAAATTCCTTTTATGATGTTTGAAATGTTTCTTTGTAATTTTTGTGGGAATTTGAGAATTTGAATGCTTAATTTCGATAAAATGCTTAATTTGAAGTTTGAATTTATCGAATTTAACATTTAAG
>JANQBM010000005.1:18231555-18260582 GCA_025594535.1 Erythroxylum domingense | reverse complement strand
AAATATGCCCTCCTTCTTTCTTTAATAACTTTGTTTTAATTTAATTAATCTAATTAATCAAATCAAACTAAAGTCAATCCCAATATTAAATCTTCATTTGGGCTTCTAATTAAAGTAAGCCTAACATTCAACCATGGGCTTTAAAACCTCTATTTATATTTCTTACTTTGCTTCATAACCTTCCTAGAAGCCAAATGGAGAATCTAATTAGACTTATATAATTCAAGTTCCAATAAGCCTAGAATTAATTTAATCTCATTATAATTAATTCCAGCTTATTAACCAAATGTCATTCCACAAAAGACAATTGGTTGAACTCTTGAATTACTAAATATTATGAGAATATATATTTGAAATAAGATGTCCAATTGCAAACTTTATTATGAACCATATTATAACCATCCACTCAATAAAGGGTAAAATTACTGTTTTGCCCTTATGTTGGTTTTTCCTTCTAGATCTCACATTTTACTCTATATGGTGATTAACACACAAGATCTCATCTTGGTGCTAAGACTTGATGGTAGCTAGTCCATCAAACTACTGGCACCAGTTTAATCACCAAACTCTGTAAAAATATCTAAAAGTGATGATATCACTATAAACTCTTTATTTGAGTTAATGTTCCCTGATACATGTTTCAATTAATAATTCCAACATACAGACACTGGATTGATATTCTATACAAATCAATTCCGATTATATCAAGAATTATAATGAAACATACTTGATTCCAGATTCTTTTAATAGTGCCATTATCGATAGTCAACTACTATCATAATATGAAACGCATCATTCCCTTGGAGTAAACTCTTTTACTTACAAGGAGATAAATCGCAACACTACAGTCTAAACCATAATCAAGCGACCAACTTGATTATTCAACTGTGAATCAACTAATTTAGATTCTAATAATATACGTGTTTCCCATACATCTCCATGCACATGCATATTACTTACAAAAGAATCTTGGTACCTTATGCCCAGATATATAATGTTCATACAGATAGAACCAAACTCTTTTGTTTTATTAATAATAAGAATTTTCATTACAAAAGTACCTGGAAGAAAATTAAGTTATATGTAAATACACTTGCTTTCCAGGGCATTATATTTACATGACTCCAACAATCTCCCTCTTGCCCTAAAGCAAGTTTGACATATCCCTCATTCCCATCCTTGCTATGTGACCCTCAAAACTCTTTTAAGACAGTGTCTTCGTAAATGAATCAGTAAGGTTTTGCTCTGTGGGAATATTTACCACATTCACCTTACCACGTTGTATTATCTCCCTTATGAGATGATACTTTCTCTCAATGTGTTTGGTAGCATTATGGTTCTGAGGTTCTTTAGAATTAGCCACTACCCCACTATTATCACAATAAAGTGTAATGGCCATTTTTGCCTCAGGAACTACCTCCAAATCATTCAAGAACTTGCGGAGCCAAACTGCTTCTTTTGCTACTTCACAAGCGGTAACATACTCAGCCTCCATAATCGAATCAGCAATACAAGATTGCTTGATACTCCTCCAGAATATGGTTCCACCTCCTAAAACAAATATAGAACCAGAAGTTGATTTCCTTGAATCAACATCTGATTGGAAATTGGAATCTGTATATCCTGTTGGAATAAGGTTACTTCCAGAGTAAGCAAGCATTAAGTTCTTCGTCCTATGAAGATAGTTTAGGATGCACTTAACCGCAATCCAATGCTCCATTTGTGGATTGGACTGGAATCTACTTACTAGTCCTACTATGTAACAAATATCCGATCTAGTGCAAAGTATAGCATACATTAAACTTCCAACTGCCGAAGCATATTGAATGTTATGCATGCAATCGACCTCCTCTTGGGTTTTAGGTGCTTGCTCCTTTAAAAGTTTGATTCCATGTCTAGTAGGTGTGAAACCACTATTAGAATCTTGCATGGCAAACTTATCGAGCATGTTCTCAATGTAGGTTATTTGAGACAAGGCTATCGGTTTGTTCTTATGATTCCTTATAAGTTTAATCCCTAGAACATAGATAGTCTCTCCTAAATCCTTCATTGAGAACTAGTCGTTCAACTATCCCTTAACTATAGATAACATTCCTACATCATTCCCAATGAGCAAAATAACATCGACATCTAGGATTAGGAAAGTAACCTTGCCTTCTTGTATCCTTTTATAGACACAAAGCTCATCTAGGTTTTGTATAAATCCATAGGTTTTGATAGACTTATGAAACCTAATGTTCCAAGACCTAGATGCTTGCTTAAGTTAATAAATGGACCTCTACAATTTGCATACCTTATGCTCATTACCTGGCTCAATGAATCCTTCTAGTTGGGCCATATAAATGGTCTCCTCAAGATCCCTATTAAGAAATGTAGTCTTGACGTCCATTTTTCATATTTCATAATCGAAATAAGCTACTATGGCCAAAAGAATTTTAATGGACTTAAGCATGGCAACTGGAGAAAAAATCTCCTCATAGTCTATACTCTCTTTTTTAGTATAACCCTTAGCTACCAATCTAGCTTCAAAAATCTCTACCTTTCCATCTGGTCCTTTTTTCCTTTTATAGATCCATTTATACCCTATGGCTTTTACATATAGTGGTAGATCTATAAGGATCCAGACTTCATTGGTGTACATGGAATCTATTTCCAATTCCATCGCCTTGAGCCATTTTGCTACATCAACATCATTAATAGCCTGTGTATAAGTAATAGGAACCGTTTCTTCTTAGTCCGAGATAGCAATTATGCCTTCTCTTAGACCTAGATACATGTCTGGTTGTCTCATAATCCTCCCACTACTTCTAGGCATGACTTAATGTTCAAGCTGCTCTTCTGATTCAACTCGTAAATACATTTCGACATCTTGTTTTGCATATCCAAATCAACTCTTGGTTTGGATGAAATAGCTAAATCTTTTAGTACTACTTCACTTCTTCTTTTGTGATTTCTCACAAATTCTTCCTCCAAGAAGGTTGCATTTGTCGACACAAATACTTTCTTGTCTTGAGGACTGTAAAAATAGTACCCTCATGTACCCTTAGGATATCCTACAAACAAGCATACTTCTGACCTTAGTTCCATTTTTATGGATTCAGGCCTTAGAACATGGGCTAGGCAGCCCTAAGTCATCAAGTGTCTCAATGAAGGCACTCGTCCAGTCCACAACTCCCTAAGTGTTTTAGGCGTCAATTTTGATGGAGAAAAGTTAAAAAGATAAGTTGTCGTTTGTGTAGCATATCCCCAGAATGATTCTGGAAGGCTAGCATAAGACATCATTGATCTTACCATTTCCAATAGAGTCCTATTCCTCCTTTCAGCTACACCATTCTATTAAAGTGCTCTGGGAGCTGACAAGTTGGAATCAATTCCATTATCAATTAGGAATTGTTGGAACTCTCCAGATAAGTACTCACCACCTCGATCCGATTGGAGTTGTTTTAATGGCTTGCCTAGTTGCTTCTTAACTTTAGCTTTGAATTCTTTGAACCTTTCAAAGGACTCACTCTTTTTGTGCATCAAATACAAATAGCCATGTCTAGAGTAATCATCTATAAAGGTTATGAAGTATTCATAACCTCCTTTTGCTTGTACATTCATGGACCCACACACATCAGTGTGTGCCAGGTCCAACGTGGATTAAGATCTGTTTCCTTTGGAAGGAAATGAGGCTTTGGTCATTTTTCCTTCAATGCAAGATTCACAGGTAGGTAATGGATCATTATCCAAGCCCGTCAGCCATAGACCATATCCAACCAACTCGTGGCCTGATTTGACCGAGTCAAACCCGTTGACCACGAGTCAGGCTGGGCTGAGCTAGGCTAGTTTTGAAATGCCTAGACACAACTTATCTTTGTGTCTAAACGTCCCTTTTCTTCTCCAATAAGGAAATCTTAGCCACTTAGGTTACAAACCCTAGCTGCCACTATTCAACCACTGCCAGTAGCCTTTCCTACCACTAATCTGCATTTGCCACCGACATTCTACTCCTTTAATCTCACATCGTTAGTAACTTCTTCACCACCTACTGTCCCAAGACGTTTCCTCCAACAATATTAGTGGCGTAGGTCAATGCTATTTACCCCCTTGTCGCTGCATCTATAGCTCGTGTCTGCTGTCCCAAGGTGTCTCCTCTACCTACTACTGGTCTCATTGGTGTCGAGGTGCTTCTTCTTCATGTGGTTATCTTCCAGCCACAGCTGTCATGCTTCATTATAGATCATTGCCAGTAGGTGATGTAGTAACTCCACACCAAAAATGCTTCCACACGAGTCTTCTCCAGACATAATAGGCCAGTCATGCCAATCCTTAAGTACAACAATCATCTTATTCCATAAACCAAATAACACCATAAATGTCGTAATTCAACTAGACTATGATAACTAGTTAAATTTTTACAAACCCAAACAATAGAACCAATTTTTCATCAAATCTCCATTAATCACCAAAACCCAAAGTCGATGTTTGACTTTTTTTCTAATAACAATACCATAACAATTCTGAATTTAAAATATACTGAACATTTCATATTGGAGTTTGTCTAACAATTCCAATTCTAGTAATTGAAGAAACTTTGGGTTTCATAAACTTTCAATAATAACTTTTCGTATTTAAACAAATATAATTTGTATGAACATTTCATATCATTAATCAAATCTAAGTTGATCTTAGGAATAGGGTCTGTAATTTTGCATAATTAATTCCATAAT
The DNA here is from genome assembly GCA_025594535.1 of Erythroxylum domingense. Taxonomy (NCBI): domain Eukaryota; kingdom Viridiplantae; phylum Streptophyta; class Magnoliopsida; order Malpighiales; family Erythroxylaceae; genus Erythroxylum; species Erythroxylum domingense. The sequence continues at coordinate 18,255,870 of JANQBM010000005.1, read as the reverse complement.
TATTCAATAACAATCAAACAATTTTAATCAAATTATAAAATTAAAAATTGACTCTGATATTATTGTTGAAAAATTAGGGCAAGACACGATCCCATGCCCATTGCAATGAAAACAAAACTTTTTGTTTTTTATTTAACAAAAGTCATGTTTACTTTAAATTTTATGAAATGATAACCACATAATCATAATAAAGCGTGAATCGTAATTTGTTCCTTATTTTAAAGCTTGATTCTTTTATTGTCGTGTATCCCTTTAACTGTTTCTAAAATCGGCTCATCTCAACCACTATAGTCGCTCAAGTTTCTAACCTCTAATGATATCTACAAAATGTATGGAGAGAGCTTTGTAACTATTACCAATGTTTTAAAAACTAGATTGAACATCGAGCTAGTCAAAAGAAAGATTTAAGGGTTGAAGATTCAACCGGTATGAAACTACTATAAAATTAGTATATAATATGTGAAAAATAAAAATTATAAGAGTAGAAAAAAATAAAGTATTTAATTGAAATAAAAAAACATCAATATCTATTATTATATAATGAATTAATAATAAATCAAATCTAACATTCAAATTAGTATAAAACTTAAAATAACAATAAAAATTAAAATTGTATTTGTGAAGGAAGTTGTGTCTTATTATCGTAAAAAGTTCCAAATTTTCTAACGTTATCTAAAACTCGTAAACAACGCTTTCATCCGAAGTATTTATATTAACTTCTTCTATTGCATTCAAATAAATTACAAATTAGTAATGTATGAAATTATTTTCAAATTAATACATTATGCATTCAAGTTAAAATTTGACCCAAAATCTAATAATTCCAAAATATAAAAGGTATCACAAATTATTTTAATAACTAATTTATAGCAAATTACATATATCCGACGATATAAATAACATCATGTTTTTACCTTATGATGTAACACATGCTTGTTAATTATAATTAATTATTTTTAATAAAAATTAAAATACATTAAGATTAAAAATACCTATTAAATTAAATTGTAAAGTATGAATTAATTTATTATTTTGCTATTGAGATAATAAATGTAATAAATCAATAAAGTTCATGAATTAATGCAATTCTAACCCTCTCTTACCTAATTTAAAAACTTATCTCTGTGTGATGAATTAGGCTGCGTTTGGATCTGCGGTGAACAATCAGGGGTTGGAGAAAATTGCGATATCACTGTAGAAATCAATAAGCAGAAAGAGAATTACGATAGGAAACTGCTTCTGTAGTGAAAATTTTACTTTCCATTAATATCCTTCACTACAAGTATTATTTTCCATTATGCTCTTAATTAATATGACTAATAATATATTTTTATAAAATATTTTATTTACTAAATTTATTTTATTTATATTTTCTTATTTTATTATTTATAATTTTAAATTTATATGACTAATAATATATTTTTTAATTATTTATACATCAATCAATAGTTTATTAAATCAATAGATTTTTTAGTCATTTTATTTCTTTTCAGCAACCGCAACCGCACTTGCCAAACACCTATTTTCACGTTTCAGCAGTTACCAAAACAACAATCCCAAACACATAAGTACTTATTGAGAATAAGCACTTATCATTTTAGCAGGTTGATTTCAGTAGGTTGTCAACCGCCACCGCTCCCCCAAACTAAGCCTTAATGTAGGTGTCGAATAACTTGGATGTTGGAAACTGTGAAAAATGCACTATGGGACTCCCTTGAGTAAATGGGAAAAGCCCACAAATTTCCCAATTTTAAACCTAGTGTCTTTCGACAAAAAAAAAAAGAAAAGAATATAAGGTTGGCCTTCTTGCCTTGATGCTCTTGGTGGCTTTGTCGTAGGCCTGTGCAGCTTCCTCAATGGTGTTGTAAGTTCCTCCTATATGCCCCATGACCTTGGCCTTATTCTTCTATACACTTTCTTTCTGGTTCATCTACTATTCGTTTTGTTCACTTCCTCATCTCCAACTACTCTATGAACAGTACTCAACAAGAATCAGCCAGAAAAGAAACTAACTAGCTAAAAGATAAATACTATCTTTATTTGAGCCCATAAATCACGACCCAGATGCACAAACTTGGATCTCCAACTCAGATCCTTGTGATTATGTCCCTTCGTCGTTGTGTGGTTACTGGTTTGGGGGTCGGTTTTTCACAATTTGGAGGAATATGTCCTGTTTTCATTCCCAATGGTTAAAAGTGAGAACTGAACTGAAAACTACTCAGGTTCATTTTTAATCTGGTCGAACCGACCAATTTGATTCAATTTTTACATCATTGATTATTACAAAGAGGGTTAGGCAAGGAATGCTAGCTCCTTTAGAACTTAAGCTTATTTATAATAAGCTTTGAACATTTTAGTATTTTAATTGACATTAAATTCTAATTTCAATTAAACTTTAATTAGAATTACAATTAATTTTATTTAAATATCAATTATGTCCAGATAAGATCTAATTTCTCATATTAATCTTTATTTATTAAATATTTCATATTTAATCATCAAGTTTCTTAAACATTCTAGTTAAGTCCAACTTGATTAAAACATTTTTCTTTCTTTGACCTGTTCTTTGTATATGACTCATTAGGTTCTCAAATATGATGGCAATGAATATTCATCATAACTCTAAACCACGTGTAGGATTAGATAAATTAAACTCCTTTAATTTATCTTTAATTCTCTATTTAAATAATTTATATCCTTAAATCAAAATTAATGTCCAGCAACACATCAAGATCACCCAAATATCTATTAATGTTAAAGTAGTTTTGATTAACCTTTTTTTGCATGATTTTTCTGTATAATTTAATCATTTCATTGTAACATGTTCTAACTAGACATAGAATATGAAATTCATGTCTACTTTATTTGAGTACAAATATGTTAGTTGTCTACCATTAGCAATTGATTCAATTAATGACATTTATAAATTATTTTACAAATTGACATTTCACCTTAGCCAAGGATTTCTCGAATCAATACTAACTAAAAATAACAAAACATTATCTCTAATTACTTTAGGATGATGAATCATATATTGATCTCAACTGCCTCTATATAGTTCATACTACATCTAATGACTACTAACTAAGCTATCCTTAACTAAAATAGGTCATAAGTAATACCAAAATATAATAATTTCTAAGTGAGATAACTTTTAGAGATTTGAAGTCAAATAATCACTTAGACAATCATCACAATAAAAATTTCTATTGGCATACAAGTGATATTCCAATTGGATTTCTCATGTGTGGTTAGTTTAGTGAACTTATTTTCTAGCAAGTACTCACATATTTATTTAAGTATCTTTATACTTTAGTCTATGAAATCGTCTACTCACAAGATTTATCTCTTTTCTATTATCTTATTTTCTTTTGGATTCTTCTATTTTTCTTGTTCAAACAAAAAAACAGGCAAAGCTGAAGTTATTAAGTGGAAAGGCCTACAATGACAATTATCATGTTTTAAGTTCCAATGCTTTCGATGCGCATTATCACTTTATAAGTGACTCAAATTTGAAATCTTTCAACTAATCAATCTCAAAAACTTGAAATATTTAGAACTGACATGTTTAAATAGTTAATTTAAGGATAAATTAAATTTAAAATTTTGAATTTTGTGATATTATTTACAATTATTAAAACTAGCAATAAAATATTCAAAATTTTAATTTGTTGCAAAGCTACTGTATCGTTAACTATATAATTAATAGTGCAATCATGTCCAATTGTATCTGCAAAACTCTTTGACAAATCAACATTTATATAACTAATATACACATCCATATTTTTAAAATTAAAAAAATAAAATAAACCTAATTTCCCCAAAAGATGTCTACTTCAACAAAACCGTGCCATTCTCACTGTTGCAAGCATCAATCGGCTTTGCTTGCACAAAATGTTCCTCCACACTATATATAATGGAGCTACCCAAATACGTATATGAGAAGTTTGTCGTTATGATTATCACTGTTGTGGGTATCCAAATCGCATGCACAATTAGAGAAATAATTGAGTTAAACAGCAATAGCTAGATGACATCAGTGGTGACGGTTCTTTGGCCCTGTTTAAAGCGAACAATAATCACACCCAAGTGCATGGGTTCCACTGTCTAATATTAATAAGCCTGGAAAAGCGATGGAATCAGAGATGGCTATTGCAGGAAAAAGCTCCTACACTTTGAAAAGTGTGGAACAGTTGGTTCATAGTAGACTTAAGAAATTTTGCACCTTCAACTATAAGTGAAAATAAGGAGAAGTATTATATTAAGTAGTCAAAATGGAGCATTTTCATTTTTTGTAATTTAAAATAGAAAATAAATAATCTTATTTCTCAACGGATGTTCAGTATTTCAAAAAAGAAAACGGACTTGGTTAAAGTGAAGATCCATTGGAAAAGTAGGGGTATATTTTTATTATTTCTAATTTATAAAAAATTGTTAACGTATAATATTATTATACTTGTCACATAAATGTCAGTTTATTAAAAACTTGTCATGTTAGTGCCGTTAACTATAGAATTAATGTTGGACTAATTTTCAAAGTTCCAATATTTTATTACTATTTTTAATAGTTTTGATTATTACTGAACAATTACGCAAAGTTCAAGTTGTTAAATGTAACTTATCCTTAATTCAATCAAGTTTTATTACCACTTACTCATTGACAATGTTTTATTCTCTCAATGTTGTACTGCGCTTCTAAATTACATGTTTTACTCTTTTTAAGAAATTAGGAATGGAATGAACAATTTTTTTTATTAAACATATATGTATATGAGATAAGAAAAAAAGCTAAGGAGAGTGATTTAGTTATTTAGGACAAAGCTGTTCTGTCAGTTTACGAACATTAAGCAGTCAGAAAATGACCGCAAGATGAACTGGTGAAGTCATTTAAAAACAAGTACCAGTGCAGTCTGCAGTGGCATGTTGCAGATTCCAAACAATTTTATTTTTTTTAAATTCCTGCTACCTACATTGATACGCACCGATAGTCTTCTATATTAATTCCTCCTTACAACCCTTCATTCATTCTCTGCGTCTCTCAACAAATTGTGTGACCCGTGAACAAGAAAAATGAAAGGTTTCATGTGCCAATCTACAGCAGCGACCGCAGTGTGTTCTGTGGCTGATCCTCGCTCTGTGATTTTGCCAAGAAATAGTAGACCTGAGGCAAGAATGTCCCATATGGTGGATAACACTAATAGGTTTATTAATAATGCCAAGTACTCGAGACTTGCTGAGTCCCACAGATTTTCTTCCAGTATCAAAAGACAAGAGAATGCCGAGCAGAAACCCAAACCTATACAAAAACCAGCTGACCAAGTTTTCCAGGTTTGACTCGATATCTAATTGTTGTCTTTGATCTGTTAGTTGTAGATGATGTTTAAAATCTCATTCCGTGTTTAAGCTTCAAATAATGGTTGTATAAAAAGAACGATGTGATTATTCCTTCATAGGTTAAACTTGAATCATACATTACGTGGTTCGCTCCAGTGCATAATATGACAATATAGGAAGAAAAATAATAAAAGTAAGTTGTCAGAGTAGAAAGCATACTCTACCAGGTTTTCTATTTCTTCAAAGTTGAGTAGCCTTCGTTCCAATTTAGGCTGCCATTTTCGGTGAAACCTGAAGAAGAATATCAAGTAAGACACGTGAAGATGGAAAAGATGGGAAGCATCTCTTCAAATTTTAATTCTTGATTGGTAGCTAAAAAATTAGATATATAATAAAAAAGCATCTGCCAGCCACGACAACTTGATTGGATTATGCGTGTTTCTCTCTTCTTTAGGTTCAATACTTAAATTTAACGACAAAATCCAAACATCTCTCGTTAATCATATATAGTTATGTATGAAGTTATACAACTATTCTATTGGACCCACATAACACTGACTATATAAAAATTCACATCAGGTGGTTGTTATGCGAGTTGCCCTTCATTGCCAAGGATGTGCTGGTAAAGTGAAGAAGCATTTATCGAAAATGGAAGGTATACAATAGTGTTTTTCATTTTAATTATCTGTTAAATTCTTGTTAATTATACATTGTTACTACGTACTATGTAGGAGTAACGTCATTCAGCATAGATCTAGAGACAAAGAGGGTGACCGTGATGGGACATGTATCACCTGTTGTAGTGGTTGAAAGCATTTCAAAGGTGAAAAGGGCTGAGCTTTGGCCATGCTAATCGGGAAGTTTACATATAAAGGTTGATGAAGATGAAGAGAGTAGCAGTCTTGTCTTCTTAACTAGCATGTCCTTTTTCTCTTTTAACCTTGCTACTTCACATTCAATTCCAGTGGTCCAGTTACAATAAAGAGTGAAAGGGACTGTATAAGAAAAATTGGATGGATCATGTGAATTGGACAGCTATCACAGTAACTGTTGATTGTGATCTTTCTTTTCTTTTCTTTTTCTTTTATGATCATTGCTTCTTAGACCATGCCATGCATCCTATTCTACATCGGAGACATCGTATACTTTCTTTATTTTATTGTTGGTTTTGTTAATTTTGGGTTAAGTATTAACTTTAGTTTTCCGTTTCTAGCAACTCTACTAAATCTATCAATTTTTATGGTTGAATCCTAATTCTTTTTAAAACTTTTCATAATTATATATATTTTCCTCTCAAATTTTAAAAAGAAAATTCACATTATTTAAAGATAATAATCACTATTGAATTGGAACTTATCTTAGCATTTATCATAAGAATGTACCTCAATTGTTGAGTTGATTTTTTAAATGACGGAACTTGGATTAAATACGATTTAAACTTAGTATATCAGATGTAAAACTATTCTAAACTATGCTTGGCTCCCTATCCAAGTTGTTTAGGGTCTAAAATGACCAAATCCCTTCTATCACTCAAATGTACTTACATGCCATGCCTTTCAAATTAACTAATTATGAGACATCAATTCTCTATTTTAGTTGTATATGTTTTAATAATTTTTAGGTTAAGTATTTGAGAAGCAAAAATTTTATATTTTATAATTATTGATTTATATGTTTTTTGAAAAATTTTTGTCTCGTACCTAAGGACATGTTTATCATCTCAAATTGTTGGGTTAATTACCAAAAAAAAAACCTAAACTTTAGAAAAAAATTTAATTATAAATCGAACTTTAGAAAGTGATAATTAAATACCTAATTTTTTAATTTTTCACAAAAACATCCCAACGTTAATCTCTCTGTGCAAGCCACATTAGACGTGTTTTTGCATGTAGGATTCTAGGTGTAATGGATTTATATGTTATAATTTTTTAATTTTAATTAATTAATATTAAATAAAACAAAAAATATGAAAAATAAACCTAACCTTAACCCATTTGATTTCACCCATCATAGAACAACGTGTTCCCTGCCCACCGTTTGCTTGCTTATCAGTTTACCCACCATATGCTCACCAGCTTGCTCCTCTTTGCATGAAAACAATTTGCCACCATCTTTCAACTATTTAACTCTCCAATTGGCTCTGATAAACTTCCTTGAATTTGTTTTGTTTCAATTTGTGTCGCATTACAACTTTCAATTAACAAATTACAATTCACACAAAAGGCCACCTATCCCATCCCTGACGATAATCTTTCTAGTGTCTCTTTTGCGTTGGCAACTTAGATCAATCAAGTAGTAGCTATCATAGAAAATTCTTGGAAATGCTGAATTAAAATTTGAAATAAGTCATTTATACTGTTTTTCTTCTTTGGATTGTGCACTAATCATAATAGGCAATGAATTAAACACCATTTGGCCATGATTTGCTTACTATGTTGTCTACTTGTCAATATATCTACTTGAATCATGCCCAATTCATATAAAATATTATATTCAGGATACTTACTAAACATCTTGAAATTTCAACAGAGTTTAGAAGACATGTAAAATATTATGCCCAGAAGATTTAGTAGAGGTGGTACTATTTATTAGGCTACTCTAGTACATGATTAGTTGAGGGTATCGTTATAAGTCAAGAATTGCATCTTTGTTACATATGAAAGTCACAAATATTGTTTCTTGACTAATCAATTTGCTATGTATTATATGGATGCTTAAGATAGTATCCTTTCAATATGAGAGATAAGAACTCCATTCTTTAGAGGCATGGTAGTTATTATTTAATTATCACATTTTCTAGATCAATTTGCTCATTACTATCATTGTTCTTTAATATTTTTATTTATATGTGATATCTTGTATTAATATATTCATATGATGTTATTGTAACGTGATTAACAAATATAGGTGGAAATATAATATATGTTGTTTTCGTTGCTTATGCACCTGCTATATATTTGACATAACAAGAACATAAAGGTGCCATTAATAGATTCAAGAATGCTATTTACTATTGTTTTGATAATTTAGCCAAAGCTAAAAGGATATATTCTCAATTATGTTGAGATAAAGCATTATGTTCAACGATAAAATAATTTTAATATTTTTATTGTTATATGTGATATGTTGATTGTATTTTATTTTAATTTATATTGTGATTTGTACGTATATTTCAGATTCCCAATATTGATTACCCTAATTATAATGAGAAGATGAAGTTACGGATATTAAATGTTAAGTCTAACATTGATCAACATTTTTATCAATGCATTGATACAAAAGTAAGATTTCAATTATAATTTTTTAACGATGCCACTATTATACAAAATTTTAATCAATATTCAAATTGTAGGTTTCTTATTATAGGTATTTGATATTGGTAAATGAGTTAAGGTTTGTTATTGTAAAAAATTATGTTAGACATCTTTTATGCAGTGGGATAAGAGTCTTGTTAGCTAGAGGCGTTACTCATACGAAGTGAGTACATATAGTAATTCATCTAAATAATGCAAAATTGAGATAAGTATAATATTTATGTCCATATCTTTATTTTGTAGGTCCTATGTTATTACATATCTTGGGCATCTATTGTACCTAGCTCAAGTATGGAGACTTTGTCATATGTTTGTAAGACGAATTATTGCTCGCAAGAGTTGCATTAGTTGAATTTATATATTAATTATAACAATTTGTGCCAATATTGCAATATTTTGAAAGTTGAGTTGGAAGTTAGTTTGTAATAATTAAAAGTTATGGACCAACTATTTTTTCATTTTTCGCAACAATTTAAACACTTTGGTTGTTATAATAGTTTAATGGAAGTTGCATAAATAATGTTGATGAATGTTGCAATTAATAGACAATGTCCAAATTCCTTGACAACTTCTTCTTGCAAACAACTGAAAATAATATATTAAAGCTCCTTCTCTAACTTCTTCTTACAAATGACTCAAAATGAGATATAAAAGCTCCTCCAATAGAAACTATGTAAACGGCCTAATAAATACATTAAATATTCAAATTTTAAGTAGGGAAGCACGAAATAACAAATCTATTGAAAAGGAAAGCATTTTTCAAATTGTTAACCAAAGTATGTCTAAATTGTTAACCATTTGGAAAACTACATGACAAAAGAAAACATTTTTCAAAATTCAAATAATGCTACAAGAAAGCTAACTAGTGTTCAAATTGTGACCAAAGTATGTCCAAGTTGTCAATCGAAGCATAACTAATGCATGTTCAAATACTTAATCAAACTAGAAATTAACCATCTAAATTCTGAATCATAACTAGAAGTTTAATGTGCATTTAATTCATTACTAATAACTTGATATTTTCTTATTGCAGATCGTTTAGCTCTCAATTTGATTCCCCTTCTAGTTTGAGTTGTATTGCCAATTGTATTTCAAGAAGCTTAAGTTATTTTTGCATTATTATTTAGAGGTTCAAAAACTTGGACTTGACTTCCACCCATCAATGAAGCATAAAAAACAAGAAGCGCAATATTAGCACGTACGATATAATTACATATAAGCAGTGTAAAGATGTATTTAAGTGAAAAAAGGAATCCCACTCACTTCATTAAATGTCACTCTATATCCTGAAGTTGCTTGTACAAATATAAGAAATTATAAGGTTAAATAATTAGAGACGAATTATTTGAAATTAAATGTGAATAGTCACTAACCACCCTTTACTCCCTTCTTAAGATATAAGATGCAGTATTTAAGCTTATAAATACTGATTGTGTTGGTCTTTGAACTAGACTGCTACCAAGATTAGATAAAAGGACGTCATTTTCTAATGGTCTTCCTTTTTTTGTTGCATTATACATATATATAATTTGTGATGAATAAATTGACATTTTATTCACATTTAAAATGAAGAAAAATAAAAAATTAATAATCACCTTAACAATTTCAGGTTGGCTCGAAGGTTGATCCTTATTTTTGCATCCTCTTATATTATGACCAACTTCGTAACGATGATGGCATCTAATAGCTACTCCAACCTTGCTCAATTTGTTCATATTTCATGTTTCTTCATTCTTACCCCTTTTTTCTTACCTTTTGGGTCTTCCAGACATCTTCTTGATCAATGGAGGTAATACTAACTGCAAATTTTTAGTTTTTGGTCAAGATTTAGGACTACTAATAGGTTCCATAATATATTGATGACTCTTCAAATATCATTCATGCTTCTAGTATCTACTGACATGAGCATTAGTATCCTCCTTCTAATATGATATAAGAGCCACAACATGCTTACATGGAATTCTGGTCAAATCCCAAAGTCTACATTGACATGTTCATGCTTTTATATCAACGATGAACTTGTTTATAAAAAGTGTGACTTCAAATTTCTAATACCCATTAGTATTGGTCTTACATTTCCATTATTCCTATTATGCAACATCTATTTTCTTCCTCATTTTTGGACATATATCGTTACTAAATTTAACCATCAAATCCCTTTTTTCATAAATCCAAGTCATTAAGGAAACTCAGATATCTTCTAATATATTGATCAAGCTTTTTGTACAGCCTTACAAATGAATCTATTAAATGTCTCAAATATGTTCTTGTGAACTATTTCACACTTTGGTCTTATGCTCATAAATTCCTTCATAAAGTCCTTAGTTTCCTAATTTTGAAATCATCTTAGGACTTTTTTGAAATACTCTTTGACTACTCTATTACCTTGTCAAATTCCACTTTTATTGTACAGCTCACCGCTTGCTAAAATAAACTCCTATATTATGGCCTTAATGAATAATAGTCCAATTTGCATAGACATGTTCTATGTTGGACTTATAAGAAGAGATTCTTTAATGCATCTGCTAAACCCTGTAATGAATAAAAAAGCTAACGTTAACTGAAGAACTCAAAGCATATTAAGAAATGAACATCAAATGTATGGATATTTAAAGTTTACCTTCTGTTGATTGCTTAAAAAAGTCTATACATTCCAACTTAGGTTTAGATCTTCAACAAGAATGTTTAAAAACCAATGCTGAGATTGGTAATTTTCTCCCTCAACCATGGCCTAAGATATAGGAAACATATGATTGTTTCCATTTCAACCACAACAGCTAATAAAGCACCTCTAAGGAACATTTAAAAAAAACATCCATCTAACCTAATTATTTTCCCAAATACACTGAGAAAACCATACTTTAAAACACTAAATCCCACTTTAGATCTTTTAAACATTGACTATTCAGATTGAATAATATACTGTCCATCTTTGTTAGTTCATCGTATCTCTTGTTTATAAGACCATAACTTGGCATAATGACCTTTGATGGATCCTTGCAGCATGGAAATGGCTTCTTATTTAGCCATATAACATTGGATTTAGTTACCTACAGTGCATATTTTCTTTGAAGATCTTCCGTCATCTTAATTGGCCAATTTGAGTTCCTCCTAAACTTGTATAAAAATTCATTTGCTATCCATTTCCTGTTACCTTGCTTATTTCTTTTCATTTTCTTGTATTTATGATTGTTTTCTACTATCTTAATAGAAAATATATTTTCATTTCCAATTTATTTTATACCTAAAATGGACATTATGACTCACAAATAACCTCTATTATCATACTGGATATCGCCATTAAAACATAATATCTGTTAGTAATTGTATAGTTTCTTATTGCTTCCTTTAACTACATCTCATCCTTAAACTTAATTCTAGTTTCAAACTTAAAATATTTCATATCCACTTTTGGATTAAAGATAAATATATTTCTTCTTTGGAATATATGATTCATCATCACTATAAAATGGTGATTAAACTTTAACATTATTATCATTATATTCACTACACCAACCATTTAAACTTCCTTCTTGTCTTTGTGTATCTATGGAATAATCAACATCTTCATTGAAATTCTTTCTACTACCTCCAACCTCATCCATATCATTGTTGCATTCAAGCCTACTAAGTAGAGTTTTGGTATATGTCTTTTGTTTTGTTCTAGAAGTAACACATTCTTCATCATCAGTTGCAAATAACTTGTCATCAACTAAATCACTTTAGATTCACTCAGCTGTATAACAATAAAATCATCATCTTTTTCCACTTGAACTTGGAACAACCCCTCATCATTCACACTCATTTTCTGCTGTGCATTAGCATCAAATTCATTGCCAATATTAGAAGTAGATTCTTCACCATTTATTGCAAGATGCCCATAACCGTGCTTGTAGTAGACTTCAACATTATAGTTGTGCAATTCCTTCATACAATTAAGCATTGCCAATATGTCCTCATCATGGTGTAAGCTTATCTCTTTAAAGCTTCTCATCGACTCATTAGGAAATTTGTAAAACATAGATATTACCCTTTATCCTTTATCTTTAAACACTCCTCTTAGGACTAGCATGTTAAGTTCATTAACACCCATATTGTTCTTCCTTTTAATCTTTCTTTTTATTAACTGGAAAGCATAAAGGCTCTATCAAGGTTCATGTTTACAATTTTATGATTCATAAAAAAAAGGATGCATATATCTTTGTATACAATTTTATGATTCTCATTATATTAATTTAATGAATATAGGATAAAAGGATAATCGAAATTATCTAACTTTGTATTCTTTCCACTTGTGTTAAGCATAAGTACTCTTTTGATCCAACACAGATAAACCATTTGCATAAACTTGTATCAACTACTTTTACTTAACAATTCATTTCTTATCATGCCTTGAACGTTGTAGTACTGTTGAGTCCAAATTATGTATCAAATATATAAATGCATGATAGAAAGATATATGATTTCTATTAATTATACCATGTATTTGTAAGAAAAATCTTACAATTATTTTTCCTTCTATGGTTATTGTCACACATAAGCCAATGCCTATTTTAGTCCTTATTTATACTTATGGTAGGCTAAATTGAGTGGAACAATTCCATCAAGGCACTATACTTTTCAGCTCTACTTTATAAAATCTCTTGCATCATACTATTATGGTATTGATATACATCTTACATGTTTGCCATTAAACTTTATAAAATATTAGTTGACTCAAAATGTCATTATTTTTGTCATCTACATGATTTGATATATCTCTAAAACTTTGTCACCAAAATCTAAATCATATAATGGATATACAATTTTTCTTTCTATAACAACAACAATAACTCAGTAAAAATCACGTTGAAATGCAAGGTCTAATAGTATGCAGCCTTACTCCTAACTAGTAGAGAGATTGTTTCTAAATGACCTAAAAGAATGAAAAATATAATATAATAAATAAACAAATAATAGCAAATAAACAAATAAAATTTAAAATTTAAAAATAAAATAATAAAATGAATAAATGCTTAATAAATAAAATATGATATAAGTAATAAACTAAATAATACGATAAAGAAATATAAGGTGTAATAAATAAAAATAAATAAGTAAATAACAATTTCTCTTTCTATCTTTAAGAACTCTTTTTAAACCTAACTTATGTCTAAGAAATTTAGTTCATTAACTCTTAGTTTCAATTATACTAAATGAATGTGATTTCTACTCAACATATTATAAATGTAAGAAAAGCAAGTAATTGGTTATATACCTTGACAACCAAATAAGATTAGACCTTAATCATATATTTGGTTATTCTCACCATTTTATTCAAAATAATATTTATCATTACTATTCAGAAAGATTAATCTCTCTAAGTTAGGATCTCATTCAAATTGAGTTGATTATGCGTTTTCTCAGGAAACTAACTAAACTTAAATTAAGCAGATAACAATTTTATCAATCACATCTCATATGACTCTTAAACATGTTAGACTCTTATCAAACATATTTCATATGTTATTCCTAACCCTACCCCTGCATTTGTGTAATCATAAGTTTGCTCATCTAAATCATGCAAATTTAGTTGAGTAGGACCCTTTGTTATAAAATTAAATATATTTTAGTAATTAAAGTAACCTTTAGTTTGCTCAACAAGCCTAATAATAAACAAAAATCTAGTTTAGGCTTATAAAAATAAAAGGCACAATTATGAGGACTTTAATTTCAAATTATCTTATCAAACAAAAAATTGAGTACATGAGTATTACACGTATAAAACATGCAATTCACACATAATCTATCAAATATATATATTTAAACATGCAATTAGTATACTCATAATCAAATTATATACATAAAATGTCAAACTTGGGTTGATTATAGTTATTAATCTTTATAATCTAAGATTATATTTTGAAAAATTTGGATAATTAAAATATATTATGCCTATTAATGCCTAAATGAATTAGGTTCTTATTCCAATTAGAATTTTAACTTGATTTGAAAATAATTTTCAAATTCAATTGGAAACTGTTTACATAAAATCAATTAGAAATTTTCTTCAACAAATTATACTTCTTACTTATGATAATTTTAAAAACTCCTTTTTAATTTAGGAAATAAGACATTTTAATCAAATTAGAAAAGTATTTCTAATCTAATTAGAAATTACTTCTTTTTAATTAGAAAAATATTTTCTAATGTTTAAAGGAAATCACTTTCACAATTAAATAAACCACTTTTAAAAATAATTAAGAAAGCCACATCGAATATTTACGTAGAGATTATTTTAAATTAATTAGAAAATCTTTCCTTAATAAATTAGAAAACTTTTTTTAAAACATTAAACAAAGCTCATTATCTTAACTGATAAATGTAAATACCTTTCCATGTTTAATCTAGAAAAACACGGTTCTAACAATTAAAAAACTTATTATTTCAAATAAATAAATAAATAATCTATAAATAAATAAAATATAATTCTCTAAATAATAAATATAATATATCTAAATAAAATTGAAATAAATAAATTTAATAAGAAAAATCTTTATTAATACTTAGGAAAACATTTTTGTTAATTATAAAGTAATATAATTAATTAATCTCAATTTATTAAAATATAATTAATTCTAATTTTAAATTTTTATAAAATTTTAATTAGGAATTAATTTAATTATTAATTTTAACTAAATAAAAAATTTAATTTCGTTAAAATTAATTAAATTTTAGAAATTTAAAACTCTTTTAAAAATTTTATTTGGCATTAGATCTTATGCTATCCTAATTTTGTAATACAATATTGTAAATTAAGGATAATTTTTATGCTCGTGAATTATTTTAATCCAAATTTAGGATATTATATCGTTGTAAGCCAAAAGATCATTTTAAATCTTAATGTAATCCGAACGTTTCGGGTACAAAGCTTACAAAATGTTTAAATCAGACCCTGTCTATATGCAAAATTTTGTAGAATTATTGACAGGGCAATTATTAATCCTTTCTTGCATTCGTTCAAGTGTGGTGCAGTGTTGAGGTCCCCTTAAGCAATGAGAGTCGGTTGGAGAGTGCATAGTGATGCTTTAAGGAATGCAAAACAGGTGCAGATCTTTGGAAGCTCATGAGATGGCTGCATGATTCAGAACTTAAAATGTATAAAGAGGTCAATATAAGGGACAGAGCAGTGTTAAATATATTTCTTATACCATTGTGTGCAGAACAAAATTCTTAAATATTTAAGTTTCTTCATTTCGTTCTGAATATTACTTGCATATGCAAGTTTATTTCTACTTGCATCCCAAAAGAATTGAAAGAAAAAAGCAAAAAGGGAAAGAATCAAAATGGCTACTTTAAAAGAAGTTATTGATTTTAAAGCTGCTCAACTTTTTTACCAAGCCGATTTGTCATGTTCAATTGGTTCTAAACTACCCAGGAAGAGCTTTTCCGGGATGAGAAAGAGAATGCAGAAGCCGTCTCTTATAGCTTTATTCTCTTTCATGTCTTAGGTTGTCGTACCATCTATGGTTTGTTTCTTACGTTACAATTCACACGAAAGCAAATGGCAGGACACGGATAGTAATATTGAAAAAATTTACTAAAAGAGAATGCAGAAGCCGTCTCTTATAGCTTTATTCTCTTTCATGTCTTAGGTTGTCGTGCCATCTATGGTTTGTTTCTTACGTTACAATTCACACGAAAGCAAATGGCAGGACATGGATAGTAATATTGAAAAAATTTACTCTTTATGTACTTATAGCTATCTAGTGCTCTTTTCAGTACAGCCTATTTTCATACAATGATCGGTGCACATAATTTTGTATTTACAGTAAATGTGTCCAACTTAACACCAAGTTCTAAGCCGCTTGCATTTCAACGCTCGATTCTGTACTCATCTGTTGAGGTTCATCATGATCTTCCTCAGGAAGATCATCAAAATGCATCTCAGGTTGATTAAAGCTTCTGATAAACCCAGTGAAAGAAGGAAAATGATCTGGTGCGAAAAAATCAGCTCCCATTCTATGATAAATAAACAAATTTACGACTTTATCACCTCTCATATTTTTCTTTATCTACTAAAAACCATGAGGAGCCTTAGAAATTAATGAATTCTGTCCAGAAACCTCATACTTCCTGCAAGCTGATCTAATCTGTGCAAGTAATAATTCTAGGCTTGATTGAGACTCCTGAGCCTGATGCTCATCAGAAAGATCCATTCCTGGCAAAATCATCTTGCATGAATTCCTAGCAAACAACTTTGCAACTGCTTCATAGCCATCTTTGTTGGCACTGTTATAGAAACCAGCTGTTAATTCAAAAGCATATGAACGGGTTCTGTACGAGGGATGCAAGAGCGGGACTTGGCCATATGCTAAGACAGGAGTGCGTATGAATGCAGCAGAGCCAACAGAGAGCAAGCGATCGCCGTGAGACAATAGTTGGCTTGAAAATCAGGAAAGAGAAAAAATCTCCATATGAAGACTCTCATGATCTGCACTCATCCTTAAAGAAGTAGATCGAATGCGGAAACTGGTCATAACTAGGTGCATCATGAGGACCACTAAACCCCCACAAGGGGTTAGCGGTCGATTTAAAATGTTGCTTAAGAAGGTTAATCATGTTTTTATCATAACATTGGAACTCTCCAACTCCAGTGATAATGCTGTTTTTGCTTAGTAGATGGGAAGGATAGCGTAGCTCTCCACCTGGTCCAAGACTCATCGTAATGTCCTGCAAAAGCAAATAATAAATGAGCCATCAAGTACATGTCATCATTCACATGTAATCTTCATGTCAAAGTTACTTAGGCAAATCGTAAATGCTTGTCACAGGCGAGAGAGAATCAGTGAGAAGATGAGAATTCCTCAGAGACCCATTTGGCCTCCAGAAGGAGGTCAGTCGGCATGAGTTGAAGAAGACAGCGGTGACTGTTGATCTAACATGATAATGGGACACACATATTTTTTAAATTTACCATAATTTATCCCACTCTTAAAAATATAACGTAAAAAAAATGTCACGTTAATAGCTTTTAACGTATACTTAAGTACTTCAAAATTTTCGTTCAATTGATTTGAATGTTTTGTAAAAATTGCGGCACAACTTGAATGCTCGGAAATGTAAAGGTTTAAGTCAGATTTTGATGTAAACGTTAAAATTTAAATTACTTTTTAAGCCTATCCTTGCATCAACTACAGGTTAAATATTCCTTATTTTAGGTTAGGAATTAGATTGTTGGGAAATTAGCACAGAATCGAATCCTAACTATAACAGAATAATTACAAAAATTAAGATCCTTTTAATCTTATAAAATAATTAAAAGAAAAGTTCGTTAACTAACATATGATCCGATAATCTTTGACCGTTTAAGCGGGATTGATTGCGGAACCTCCATAAAATGTCCATCACACAATACTCGGGATAATATTCTTACCAGAACGCATTAAGAAGCTTCTATGAGGCTGAGTCACCATTGCAAAATTTGCGATTGGATACATTGGGCGTAAGATTGAATCCCGAATGAGTGTGAAACCACATTCCATACGAAAAGGGCAGGCTCGCTATGCATGGAAACATGGTGACCTGATTCTTCACGAGGGCCATGACACAAGAACATCGAGATTCGAGAGGGACCCTGCACGCCAAAATTATGGATGTTGGAGTCAAGAGACGGTATATTTCTCGTGAGTCTGATCATAAAGAAAGAGACTTTCGAAGGAAGACCGTAAAACCATATATTTTCACCATGGAGTGAAACTGACGAAGGTTCTCATAATAGAGTGTTAGATAAAATCATCAAAATAAAACATAATCACAGAGATCATGCGATAAAACTCAATTATAAAGATCATGTTAAACAAGATCGTTTCATATGCATATAAAACAAAAAAATACATACTTGGTTTATTATTGTAGTTCCACTGATTAAAAATCGTTTTCACCATTTTTAATTGCAGAAATCTTCCTTTGTTTTTCTATGCACTTGATAGATAATTTTGTTCTTCATACAACTACCTTTTGTAGTTATTTTTAAGAACAATGACTACTATACCCTTCATAGGTGTATATGAGTCATTATCTTCCACTCACACATGTTGAGATTAATCTTATTAAAAACAAAATCTGCAATACTCATACTTGTTCAATAATCGGTGTGACCAGCATACAAAGAGAGCACATTGCCATATATCTGTTAGGAGTATATGATATCTCGATTAACAAATTGATCATAATACTTAAGTGTTCTTGAGTAAACATTATATGCTATACCCTAGGTCATATATCGCATTAGCACATTTCTTTGATCTCATTTAATTTTATTTTGTGTCGTGACTATATTCAAGTTCTCTACTAAAGAGACGATGGCTATCTATGAATACTTTTCATGCAAGTCAATGATCTAAATAAATGACCTTCCTCTATTTTCAATTATCTTTTGAATTAAATTTAATTTGTTTTCCTAGAATTATTCCATAGGATCGCATCTTGCATGATCTTTTGGCAATAACCTAAAGTAGCAAACCTTAAATTCAATTCTCAAGAATGAGACAAGAGTTATAAGGGTATATGACGAGGTTTTTCTTAACCTCAAGGGTACATTAATCTTTTTTGTGGTCAATTTTTGCACACATGGTATGAGTCATGTGCTATGGTATTTACCCACTTCGTTTAACTTGAACATTTTTCATTCAAGAAATACCGTACAGATGATAGTTCAAACATACTTAATGTTTAACTTGAATTCACTTATCTACTCAAAACCTGTTTATAATTCACATCTGGCAACGTAAGACAGATATAGTGATCATTAAATCACTTTGAACCAATTTCCTTATGACATTTATGGTTTATGTTTCTCGCTCTCAATTATCACCTAGATAATAAACTTTAAATATGTCTCATCTCTTGCGAACATAAACACTAGCGATGATTTCCTATGTTAGAGGGTCAATCTCTAATCTGTCTCATATACTTGTGATTCATCCCAAAATATATTTGTGCAAAACATATATACTTATGAATCAAATGATCATAGATTATATCCAAAATATGACAATATAATGAGTGAATATACACAAAGAAATGTTTATCAGTATATGCCAACATCTATGTAGTCCTTGTTGGACCCCGTTTTCGGAGCCCAACCATCCAAAATATCAAAAGACGTGAACGTATTATCCCGTAAGGTTATTTCTATGGAATCTCTCTAGCCAAAACCAGTTCCAGTAGCGGAATCACAAATTTACTTCTTCTGAACAATTGTAGCTCCATGTCTCTAGTTTAATTTGAAACAATAATCTTCTCATTTGGAGCTTTGATATCAAACATGTTGGGTCCCAGGGGTTGCTGTGCTTATCCTAAGGTGACGATTAGAAACGGTCGGTAAAGATCGTGCGAGAGCAGAGCTGAAGGGTTCAACTTATAATGAGAATTACAGAGTCGGCATTGGCGGACTTCATCGCGGCAATCAAATGTTCGCCGCATCAAAACCATGATAATGTTTCCAAGAACCTTTCGGGAAAAGTTCGCCGCGACCAACTCCTGGTTTCACTGAGGTGAAGTTCCCCAGATTCGAACTTAAGCACCTCTCGGGAAAAATATGCCGCAGAGATGGTTCGAATTCGCTGCGATGCAATTGCCAAAATCAAATAAAAACACCCTTCGGGAAAGGTTTGCCGCGGCCAACTTATGAATTCACTGCAGCGAAACCTTCGAGTCAAAGATCCAAACCCCAACATCCAACACTACTTGATATACATACACATACAATTTTCTCACAAAACCATACCAATTCATCCAAAGAAAAATTCTAAACATATACAAAGAAACCTCTTCATTTCGTAAATAATTCAAAGAGCTTGAACAAAATTTATTTACATACTATCATACACATCAAAGCTTAATATAAAATACAAAAGATGCTTATGTTTGATATACCTATAAAGCTATCCAAAATGTTCACTAACTTAGTACAAATGATGTATAGCTATCTTGGCATTTCGAATGCCTTGCAAGGATCGCTAATCTTCTCGTTCTGCACCTAAGGAGGGAAAAATTGTGGGTTAAGCTACACAGCTCAGTGGATAATATATTTATAGCCATCAACAGTTAGTCACAAATTCAAGCATATGTGTATATATATATATATAGACATATACATTTATAACTCATCTTGATCTAGCACTTACGCCATCGACAATTCTCACTCAAAGATTCATAGTTAAGGATGCTATAACATAAAACATATCATCTACATTTAAGCTTCAAAACATTACATTCAATTAAGCATCATACTTGACAATTCAAAGATGCAATGCACAGACAAATAGCTCGAGAGTTTCGTAGAACAAAACAGAGAAACCGAAGTTTACTCCATGAACAAAACGAGTCTGATTTCTCAGGATCTTGTGGCCTCAAGCGGGCAGCTGGGAGAAGGCTATAGGTCAACGTGCACATGACTAACGAAACGGGTTCCTCTCTTGCCCAATCACAAACAAATTATTATGCTTAATTCATTTCATTGCATATTCATACTTTGATGCATCTTATGCTTTTTCCTCTTTTTCGATTATGCAAAATGTCATACATTTTTTCAAGGCAAGACATAATCATAATTCATCATGCATTTTCCAAGCACTCACAACAATTCAATTTCAAGAAAATCAAATTCAAGCAATCAAATATACACACTCACAGACAAGAATTTGCCCAATTACACAATAATTATAAATACATTACCCTCCTATTTACTTGCAAAATCCAAGTCAAGCTTACCTCTCCTCTTGCTTTTGAATTGACATTCCTTGATTTCCTTCAATCAACCAAGTTCTCATTCAACACAACATTCCCATAGAAATTCATAAAACTTCAAAAATCACAAAAAATGAAATAAATGCTAAGTTGGGCTTAGGCTTAACTTACCCATAGTCTATCTAGGTCAGAAAAACCAAAACCTAGTTTAGGAACCCATAAAATCCATCTAGGGTTTCTCTTCTTTCTCCTTTCTTCCAACACCAACCCATTCTCTTGTCTAATCCTTTTTTATTTTCTAACAAAACAAGAAGAAAGATGAAGAAAATTATCTTAAACTTAGCTCAATCCTTCTTCCTTCTTCTTCCTCCACGATTTTTCCTTCTCTTCTTCTTCTTTCCCACGTTTTTCTCTTTTTTATTTTCTCTCTTCTCACGACTCTCTCCTTTCTCTCTTATTCAAGACCACATTTTGCCTTAGTTTTCCAAGTTTACCCTTCATTTAACTTGTCCTTCCCATTTTACCCCTTCTTTTATTTAATTGGTTCTTCCAAATTTTCCCCTTTTAGTCTATCAACTACTAACATCTTAACTCCTTATTCTGATAAGGTAAATGAAGAAATTTGATAATCATTTCCTTCTAGAAAAAAGGTTCCCCATTGTCTTAAGTTTCTAATGACACCTAAACCATTCAATTTGGTTAAGAAATCTGAAAATTATACTCCAAATAAAATCAGACTATTCTTAAACTGTAATAATACCCTGCACTCAACTTCAGTCCAAAATTTGAAATTCTTAGAGACAGAATTAAAACTCTATTTCTTCATAAAAATTGTATCTCTATATCTATCGTTTACTCCAAATAAAAAATCATCTTATTCGGGTAACTATCAAACAAGTTATGCCCAAAATACTGAGACTTGTTCAGTGTAGAGAAAAGTTCGCCGCGGTCAAGCCAGAAGTTCGCCACGACGAACTCCTCCAGAGAGGAATGCTCGTACAAATTTCACAAGTCCGCCACAACGAAATCTAGAGTTGACTGCGAAGAACTTTACCCGAGAGGAATCCTAGCCAAATCTGTTCAAGTTCGCTGCGGCGAAGCAAGGAGTTTGCCCCAACGAATTTCCACAAAAGCAAACCTTTTTTTTTCAACTTCAGGTCAGATTTTGAGACTCTTAAGTACATAATTTGAATTTGAAGTCTTCATGAAAAATATAGCCATACGTCTCTAGTTTAATCCAAATTAAGAATAATCTTATTTGGATAACTTGAGAGCTCAAATACTGAAGCATACTCAATGAAAAAAAATTTCAGTCAATAATCTTCAAACTTTCTAGATTTTACACCTAACATAACTTGTACAAGGATCACCTTTTCTACTTCATTTACTCCTCATTCTCAACTACATTTCAACTCAATATCATCCATAAAAATTATAGTCCATGATTGATCATGAACATTAATAACAGAACATAGACATATATACCCATTCATCATCAACTTACTACATTCACTACCTTAATCTTGTCTATCATTTCTAATTTAAGAATTCTCTTTTCTTTTTTTTCTTTACTCATGCCTAATCGCCATCAATTTCTCATTTTAATAGTTCCAAATTCTAAGAAAAGTTCGGGATCTAACAGTCCTAGTAACTTTACATGCCCAATGAATACATCTCTAGAAATTAGCTTTGTCATTTGGTCTCCGATCATATCTCATGTAGATATGTATTTCATGTTCACTTCTCTTCATACAACTATATCTTTCATATAATTATACTTGGTATCTATGTGCTTTTTCTTACGATGAAATTTGGGGTCTTTAGTATAAGTGATTGCAGCTTGACTATCACA
Source organism: Erythroxylum domingense (assembly GCA_025594535.1). Taxonomy (NCBI): domain Eukaryota; kingdom Viridiplantae; phylum Streptophyta; class Magnoliopsida; order Malpighiales; family Erythroxylaceae; genus Erythroxylum; species Erythroxylum domingense. The sequence goes on along the minus strand of JANQBM010000005.1, from coordinate 18,232,638 downwards.
ATTAATGGTCACTGGATCAATTTCGCTTTTAATGACTCCCAAATGCACTAAGAATTGATGAAGCCACATAGCCTCTTGTACTGTAGTTAAGAATGCTATAAATTCAACTTCTATTGTGGATAATGCTACGCAAGATTGTTTCTTACTTTTCCATGATATTGCTCTATGGTTTAGTAAGAATACATATCCTGATGTAGATTTTCTTTCATCTAAATCTCCTTCCCAGTTTTCTTCTGTATACCTTTGTATACGTAGATCATTTCCTTAATAACACAATGCATAGTCCATAGTTCCCTTTAGATACCTCAATATTCTCTTTACTGCTTTCCAATGTGCTTGGCATGGATTTGATTGATATCTACTCACCATTCCAACAACGTAACAAATATCTGGTCTTGTACACATCATTGTGTACATTAGACTTCTAACTGCACTGGTATAAGGAACATTCTTCATTTGTTCCTATGTTTGTGGCGTTGAAGGGCAATTTCTCTTACTAAGGCCTTCAACTTTAGCAATATAATTATCAATTGGTTTGGAATCTTGCATACGGAATCGTTCAAGAATTGTTTAAATGTACATTGCTTATGAAAGAGATAACAATCTCTTTGAACGATCTCTTGAAATCTTGACTCCAAGAATGTATTCCACTTCACCCATGTCTTTCATTTCAAATTTAGATGATTACCAATCTTTGATTTGCATAAGAAACACACAGTCATTACAAGCAATCAATATATCATCCACGTATAAAAATAAAATCATGAATTTATCTTTGGATCTCTTAACATACACATAATGGTCTTTACCAATCATTTGAAAATCATACAAAATGAGTACGTTATGAAAATGAATGTACCATTGTCTTAAAGACTGCTTCAAGCTATAAATCGATTTTAAAAATCAAAAAACCTTATTTTCTTAACCTGCCTTAATGAAACATTCAGGTTGTTCCATATAGATTTCTTCTTTTAATTCTCCATTAAGAAAAGCATGTTTTACATCTATTTGATGTAATTCAAGATCCATACTGGCTACTATAGCCAGAATAAGACGAATTGAAGCAAACTTCACAACAGGTAA
>JANQBM010000005.1:18213451-18230867 GCA_025594535.1 Erythroxylum domingense | reverse complement strand
GGACAAGAGCAGTACCAGGATGGGTGACCTCCTGGGAAGTCCTGCAGGAGTAATGCCCTAAAGAGGCTTACACGCTGAAAAAACAAAACCGTGAGGGAGCGAGGCCCGAGAGGCCAAGGCCCAAAGCGGACAATATTTGCAAACGGGTAGTCTGGGCTATTACATCCTTCATAAGGAAAAACAAAATGTATGCTAGTCTTTTTACGTTCTATTAATGTCCAGTCTTATTAGAACAATGACTATGAATAATTTAGGGATAATACATAATTGCAATATGAATCTCATAATTATAATTTCATTTGCAATGTACAATTATCCTATGGACTTTATCATATACATCTAAACATGTATAAGAAAAAAATGCCTTTAAATATTTTGTCGTTAATACAACCAAAGCGATTGGTTGTAAGATATAAATCAACACGGATAACTTAACATATTTTCCAAATAAACTTCTTCATCCTTAGTAAACCCAAACTTCCTAGAAAACAAACCTTAGCATCCTTTTCGCATCTTATTATTGGCTTGCATTTTGTTATAAGAGCTCGCCATTACTGCCTATCCCACAAAGATTCGACCTTCACTGGCCAGATTACTCACTTATTGTTGGAGTTAGTCACCACAAGTCCTCCTTCTGTCACCATAGTTACTTACACAGCAAACAACATCTCGGCATCCAGTCACCACTAAGAACCAATTTCCTTAAATGACAACATTGTATATGCATAACCCTACCGTTATGAGCTAGTTATAAACTTAATCACCATCAAGGAGAAGCAACACCACGTTGAGACTGATATCTCTAACACAATATGACCTTCACCATAATTTCAAAATCAACAGCCATCGAACTAGACCACCAAAAACCAACCCATAACTAGTGACCCAAAATCACAAACATTAAATGCCTTGATAAAAAGATTGTTGTTCCTTAGGCCAAAAGTACATTTTGAACATTACTTTTATAGTAGAATAAAACTTGAACCCTAATATTTTGAAGCGTTTAAATTGAAGCCTAACATTTTCAAAATGTTTAAAACAGATCTTAAATGGACAAAAAATTTAACGGGGTTAACTTCCCATTAGTTAAATGTTATGTCAATGCTGAAATGACATTATTTTTATATTTTTAAATAAAACATAGGTCCCATTACCACATAATTAATTTTTTAAATTAATCAAAAAATAGGTTCCACAATCACATGGTTGTGAGACCATCGCTTATACATTTAGATCTCACTTACCATGCGACAATAGGTCTATATTTATATTTTTTGGATAGTGGGTCCCATATAATGTCTTTCGATTGACAGGGAATTAACTCCATTAAAATTTCCATCCACTTAGAGTCTGCTTTGAATATTTTGAAATTGGGGTTTAATTTAAATGTTTTGAAATGATAGGGTCTATTTTATATTTTGTTGTAAACATTGAGATTCAAATACACTTTTAGCCTTATTCCTTAGTATTTTAGGGTTTCTAATTTCTGATTTTTGGATTTCATATCACATATTATAAATTTTAGGATTTAATAATTTAGTGGTTTGGGGTTTCCAAAATTACAATTTTATTCTAACTTTTTGTAAATTATTCATTTTAATCAATTATAACTTGATTTTAAAAAAATTTTATAAATTAGATCTAATATGATCTTAAGATTTAGGGTTAAAAACTTTTACATAATCAATTCCATAACCAATCAATAAGAATTATATAATTTTAATGAAGTTATGGAATTAAAAGATGACTTTGATACCACTAAAGGGAAATTAAGGTGAGATTCAATCTCGCACGTAGCCAAATAAAAACGAAACCTTTTTGTTTAATGTTTTAAAAGCCAATATTATTTAAGTTTTACAATATGATTAACACATAAAACATAATACAAGCATGAATCATAATTTGTACTTTAATATGAAGCTTAATCCTTTTCTGTTCATCTCAACCATCATCGTTACAAACATATTTCACCTCTATGGTATCTATAAAACTTATCAAGAGAATCCTTCAATTAGTGTAAAGAGGGTTAGGCAAGAATTGTTAGCTCCTTTAGAGCCTAAACCTATTTATAATAAGCTTAGATCTTTTGGTAATTTAATTGAAATAAAATTATAAATTCAATTAAACTTTAATTATAATTACAATTAGTTTTAAATATCAATTGGGCCTAAATAAGATCCAATATGTCCTTATTGATTAAATCTCATATTTAATCCTAAAGTTTCTCAAATTTTATAATTATAATCAAGTTCAACTTGATTAAAACACATTCTCTTTTCAAACTGTTGTTTATGTATGACCGATTAGGTTCTTAAATATATTGCTAATGAATATAACCTAACCTTTAGTCATATTATGATTATATAAATTAAACTCCTTAATTCATCTTCAATCTCCTAATTAAATAATTAATATCTATGGATGAAAGTTAATACCTAAATTTTTGGAATGTTAAAATGATTTTGACTTATAACCTTTCTATGTATGATTTTATCATATAATTCAATACATTTATCATTCAATATTTTAACTAGACATAAAGCATAGAATTAATATGTACTTTGTTTAAGTCCAACTGTATTAGTTTTCCACCATAAGTAATTAATTCTATTAATGACATTTGTAAACTATTTTATAAGGTGTCATTCTACCTTGGCCAAGGATTTCCTAAATCAATACTATCGAAAACAATGGAACATTCTTCCTATTAATTTTACGGTGATGAATCCTATATTGATCACTCGACTTCCTTCATATAGTTCATATTATATCCAATGGCCACCGATTAAGTTATCATTGACTATAATAGGTTATAAATAGTTTCAAAACATAATAATCTCGATATGAGATATTTTGGAGATATCAAGTTAAAGGAACATTTATACAATCAACACAATGATAATTTTCCTAGATATATAAGTAATATTCTAAATAGAATTCTCAAATGGGGACAATTTAATGAATTTGTTATATGACTAGCACCAACACATTTATTTAAATTACTCTATACTTTAATCTATGAGATCTACTTTTTCCTTCATAAGGAAGAATCATAACATTTGATAGTCTTTTAGCTCTCTATTAACATCTTATCTCAATAGAATAATAATTAGGAATGATTTAGAGAAAAATATGCAAACGAAATATGAATCTCATAATTATGATCTTATCATAATTTTATTTACAATGTACATTTATTTCAGAGACTTCATCATATATATATATATATATATATATAAAGAATGCCTTTAAAGAGTTATTTCACTTAATTACAGCTAACGAATTAACTATAGGGAATAAACCAATAACAAGAATTGTGAATTTTAGGAATGATATTCCATATACAGAGTATAGTGTGTTACAAGCATTGAAAATGCATAGAGAAACGTACTAAAAAATACTTGAAGTGTGCATTTTTTCTATAATTAACTATGTTTATTTTTTTTTGTAAATTTTAAATTTAAAAATAAATAAGTTTAGGTGTGAATTTTAAAAGCAATTTTAAAAAATGAAACTTAAGATTAAATATTTAGGAGTTTGAAGTTTAATACATCGTTTAAAAGAAAATGATTTATTTGATATTTAAAATTTGAAATGACAATAAACCAAGAAAGTCCTCTTTCAACCCCATTTGGAAAGTCCTCTTTCAACGCCATTAGGAAAGTCCTCTTTCAACCTCATTATCATGCTTTAATTTGGACCTTGTCCAGTTCAAAATGTTCAGTGGTTCAACTCCCACACGATTAAACTTATTAAGCAAAGGTAAGTCTAGGGACCTTCGTATCTCTTCATTTTCCTATATATAGTAATGGTTGACTTTACACTCCATCAACACTATATAAAACCGTAATGCAACATTTAGTACACACAGCATTATCTCCATTTCAATTTGCTCTCCATGTGAGTTGAGACCTTATTTCTTAATACTTTAGAGAGAAGTTTTAGATTCTATTTAACTCTATCCAATCATCTGCCTATTTTTTAAAACATTACTACCTTTAGCTAATGTATTTGGGTGAGACTCTTCCCACCAAAGATTTGTCATTGGTTTCTTTTTTAAAAGAGTAAGAAACTTGACTCTCTTTAATGTCTTTACTACTCGCTTCTAAGTGCCAATAATAAGCTCTCTTCCCCTACCTAGATCTCCTTTTATCTTGCTTCCTTGACTTCAAAGCCATTCCAAACTCCATAGCTCAGTGATTTCTGACAACTTAAGCTCTTCCTTGCCCCTTTAAGTTTAAAAATAGCCTATTATGTCTTCCTTTTAGCACTTTCTCGCTTCTTGGCCTTAATGCAATGTTGTTCCTCTTCCCTCTTATGTTTAGCTACTTAAGGCAAAGATACCACCTTAGCTCCTTAGCCTTAGAGCTCAACCCTACATACCTTCTAACATAACTTGGTACAAGGTCATGAGTGGTGATCTACATTACTTGTTCAATTACTTTTTCCTTTTTTTCTATCAACATTACCATTATATATGTAGCAAACTTAGCATTTTACAGAGAGTACTATGAAATGATCAGAAAAGGATCCATGCTAGGAGTCAATTATCTCAATTACTCTTAGGGGACCTCAATTTCATTATAAATTTATAGAAGGTTAAATGGAGTAAATTTAACTTAAGGCAATTGAAATATGAGCTTAGAATAATAGAAAAAAAAGGGCGATTAGCTCATTAGAAAAAATTGTATAAGGCAATGATAAACTCAACCTACTTGAAAAATTCCCCTCTAGCCATGCCCATTTTGGTACCTTATTATGCTCTGACTATTCTTTTATAGGCTTATTGGATTTTGCTACTACAAATCCTATACAAGCTCCTTTAATATTAAAAAATATCTAACTAAGGCTGAGGGTTTTGAAAGGGCTATTAAGAATGGTCTAAATTTTCAGGTTGATGGATGATAGGCTCATCAACTAATGAGAAAACTAAAAGTAATAAAATAAGAGATTAAGAAACTTAATAAGATACTATGTCCAAACCCTAATGACAATGTCAAAGCCACTAAAGATTCTCTTATAGCTATGCAAATTGAAAGCTATAAAAAAACTTTCAAATGGCTTACTTAACATCCAAATGCACTAAGCCCTAGGAAATCATATTGAGGCCTTTGAAATCCATAATTCTCTACTAATGCAAAAATCAATAATCTAATATCTTAAAAAGGAGTGAGAGAAATACCAAATTTCTCCACAACTCAATTTTGGAAAAAGAAAACATAACAAAATTAGTGTTTTAGGTGATGCTATAAGGAACCTAAGTTATGATCAAGATGAGGTTAAAACTATATCTTTTAACCACTTTAAATATTTTCTTTGTAAGGAATCTAATCATGAATCTTCTATACAAGAACTCACTAGTTTCTTAACTTCAAGGTTGGATTCCTCTCAAGCATAACTACTCATTAGGCCTTTTATTGGTTTTGATATTAAAAATGCTCTTTTTAGTCTCAATACCAATAAATCCCCATGTTCAAATGGATTCAATGCCTCATTTTTTTCAAGAGAACTAGATTCTCACTAGAGAATTAGTTGAGTATTAGAACTCTTTGAGAGTAAAAAGATGCAAAAAAGCTAAATAGAACATATATTACATATATCTTGTCCCTAAATAGGCAAACCCCATCTCTGCATGACTTTAGGCCAATCTCCTGTTCTAATTTGATTTACAAGGTTATATATAAAATTCAAACTCTAATATTAAAAAAGGTCTTATTGTAGATTATTAATCCTTGTCAAAGTGCTTTTATTCAAGGCAATAAAATGGTAGTGATAATATCCTCCTTATCTAAGAATTTTTCAAATACTATGACACCAAATCTTCAATCAAGAGTTGAACCTTAAAGATTGATCTCAATAAGGATTTTGATTTTTCTAGGTTATTTATTGAATGGATACAATCTTGCATGACTCTAACTTTCTTCACTACTCTTATGAGTGTGAGCCTATTAAGATGTTTCAAGGGTATATGAGACTTCATAAGGGAATCCTTTATCCCTATACCTATTCACTTCTAGTATTGAGATACTTACTAAGCTCATATCCTAAAACTTTAAGTTGAGTTGCAAGTTCTAGTATCACTATAATTGTAAACAACTTTAAATCTTTAACGTCACTTTTATTTATTATTTTCTTCTCTTTTGTGGTGGATATCTTACTTTTTATTATATTTATGAACTTCCTCAACTCTTTCGTTAAGCTCTCATATTTTTTTATTAACTTTAGCTAAAGCGTAAACAATGTATTAGTTAAAGCTTAAAATATGGATATCCTTTACAATAGCTCAGGTCTCCTCCCTCAGCAAGCCTCATTTAAATATTTGAGACTCCTTATCACTAACAAAATTTCCACCATTAGAGATTTCTTAACTCTACTTGAGACTATTAAGAAGAGGATTTGTTGATGATGGAGTTTGTTCTTATCCTATGCTGGTAAAATCTAATTATATAGATTGGAACTCTCACTTAATACTTCCCAAAAGCCTAATCAAAGTAATGGAAAAAATCCTCTTTCTATGATCTAATGATACTAGAAAATCTTCTCTATCCAAAGTTAAATATGTTGATCCCTATTTCCTGAAGCTGAAAGGGGAACTAAGAATTATGTTTACAAAGGCCTTGAATCAGATACTTATCTTAAAAAGGATATGGTAAGTGTTTAATAACAAGAAAGCAATATGAGTTAGATGGATGAATACTTACTATCTAGCTGATAAGAACTTTTAAGTTATGAAATCTAACAAGGAGAATTCTTGATGATAAATATGAGAGATAATTTCAATTAAAAGTTCAAAATCTTGATTGGAAATGGACAAGAAACTTAGTTTTAGTATGAAAAGTGGTGTAATTTGGAGCCTTCATAAAAAGATCTAATATGGATTCATTAAACCTAAGGTTACTAGAAAATGTAAAAGTGAAAGAAGTAATCCAAGGTGAGGAGTGGTGCTATAACATAAAGGGTTTAGCTATAATGGTAGATAACTTGTTTAAATATAAATATGATCCTTACTCTTTTGATTCCATAATTTGGCCAAGGGACCAAGAAGATGCAGAGACAAGTCTTGCTTATAGGTCTTCAAAACGCATAATTAGAGGGCAAGTTAATTAGTTTGGTCTAAGTCTAACACCCCTAAATTTCTATTCATATTCTACTTAGCAGTTAAACAGTGTGAAAATCAATGATAAACTCAAATGATGCTCATACCTCATTGTCAACCTTGCAAACTCATTCTTAAATCAATAAACCATTCATTTTTTTTAATTCCATTTCTTAAAAAACTTATGGAATCCCATTCTTCTACTGTGCAATTTCTCCTATCCTAACAGGGAATGGCTAATAGTAGTGGAATAGTAAAGAAATTATCTATGTCAAATAGAAGTAGACTCTAGCTTATTTAAGATTTCTCTTAGTTGTAGCATAAATGAAATATGAAGTGAAGTGAATAATAGAATTTATCAAGGAAAATTGTTTGCTAGCTCAAAATTTACATCCACAACCTTAAGCTAGATTAGAGAAGTAATGGTGGTTTCCAAAGACTAAGATAAAGCATATATTCTATGAAGATCTAATTGGAAATTACTCGAATTCCCCATCAATGTTATAGCCTTAATTTTTCAAGCCTGATTTCCATCAGTTGTAGGTTCCTAAGAAAATTTTCTTCCACCTATGCTTTAACTTCTTTATAGTCCTTAATGTTTCGATTTAACATTTGACACCTTGTTTATCTAGTTTTGCCTTATATAGTTTAGTTGCCATTGGTTATTTTTTTTCTTTAAAGCCTCTTGCTTCCTGTTATTAATTAAGTATTCAATTTAGAAAAAATATTTGAAATGAGAATTCAAATATATGGATGAAAGCTTATGAATTTATGGTTTGACTTAAGGATTAAAACAGAACATTTAAATTTTTCTAAACTCTATCATAAGGCATTGAATTTAATATTTTGAAGTTTAGTTGAAAAGGGTAACTTTAGATTTAAAATGAATAAAATTGGAAATAAAAAAATCTCAAAAGGATAAGAGGGAACAAATAGAGTTTTTATTTCAAAGGACAAAAGAGATCCTTAACTTTTAGAAAGGTTTGGTAAACTAGACTATTAAGAAAAAAGGATTTGACGAATTTTACGATTTAAAAAGATAAACTAAGTCTTATGAAGGGTCAAAAGCTTTCTGGGACTTGACTTATTTAAATGAAAGAAAAATAGACTTAGATTATTATTGTTTAAAAGAAGCTTAAAGGTTTGAAGGATCTAAACTTACGTAAAGCTCAACTACCCTAATGGGCCTAAAAACTCATATTCAAAATTAAGCAAATAACTTAAATTTATTTTTATACTTATTTATTTTTATTTGAATTGAGTTTAAAAGGTAAAATTATGATCTTTGTAAGCAAGTTCATTATTCATTTTCTTAAGTCCTTTGTCTTTCCACCATGCCTGATATTAGGCCTAATGAACAAAAAATGTAAACAGGTAAAGATGAAAATGGAACAGGTTGCCTAAAGCCCTTTATAGGCGACCCAAACCTAGTCTAAACCCCAATCAAGTTTTAAGCTATTGGATAGATCTTTCTCATTTCTCCTACTTGATAAGTGTATATTATATTATATTTTTATAGGTATTTAAGTGTGTTTGTAAGCATTTTTTAAATGATTATCATGTGTATATGCTTAGAATTGTGTTATTGTTAGTGTGTTTATAAGTATTGGAAAACAGGAAATTAAAGATGAAGAAGATTTTGGTCGTAAGAAGGAAGGCGTGATCGTGACACAAGGCATGATCATGATAGGGAAGCAAGAACAATGTGAGGCATGATAATGTGTGAGTTTTCTCAAGTTTTGAGGTTTTAGGTCTATTTTTGGAACTGAACTAAGTGGGAAAACCCTATAAACCTTAGGCACTATAAAAGAACATGAAAAACACCAAAAAGATGCAATAGCCACTACATCAAAGAAGATCAAGAGGAGACATCAAGAAGAGTGTAAGAGAATTTCAGATTTCCAGATCAAGACTCCAACTAGTTTTTCTTTCTTTTCCCTTTATTTCTTTCATTGTCTTGAATATTTATTTGGATTTCCAAGATGTTTAACATGATTATGGATTTCTAGATCCCTATTAAGGACTGTTCTTAAATTATTTTGTGAATCGCTTATCTCTTGCTCAGATGCACAACGAGAGTTGGTAACTTAATAGACCTACAATTATCAAAATAATGAACAATTGAAGAGAGATATTAATTCTGAAGTTAATTATCTATGTGATTGCTTCATATCTAATTGAACAAGTTAGGAATAGCTTTGTGAATCGAGAGATTACAATTCTATAAATATCGAATTCTATTAGGATTAATTGATTAGATCTTGAGAGAGAGTAATCAAAACCTTACGATATCTTGGATCAAACATAAATTGAATCAACAAGATTAAGGGAAAAAATAAGAATAGAATAGTTCCTAAGTCTTTAAATAAATCTCAATTTCATTGGCAGCTCACTTACCAATTATTTACTTGTTTTGTTTTTATTAGTTGCTTTACTTCAATTATTTATTTTAGTTCACATCAATTCTTAGTACCTTATAAAAAGTTCTATTCAATTTGTTTAGGTGTTTAATAGTCTTCATGGGATTGATACCTTTTGATACTACAAAAAATGATCCATAAAATTGAGATATTGAGAGTTTTATTTTATATAAAACTTACTCAAAATGTTTTCAGAACCATTGCTAGGGATTATTAACATCTTAAGACTTTTAATTCCTTTGATTTAAGGATTTGATATTTTTCTTGTATGAGTGCAGGTACTTGAATTAAAAATTTTTTGCAGTAACTTTAAACTAAGCAACTTGCAAACCCTTTCTTGGCATTACAACAAGCAACTTGCAAACCCTTTCTTGGCATTACAACATGGATGGGAATAACTACAGCATATATAATCTTGGGTGACAGGACCACCTAAATTATTCATGGATTAACAACGCAGGATATTACATGAGAGCAGAAGTTCCACCAAGTTTCCATCAGGATAGGCTTGAATCCTTAGAATCAAATTCTTTCGATTCAAAGTTATATAAGATAATGGACGTGTTCAGCTCCAAGTGTTAAAAGTTACTAGATAAGTTTAACAAGCTAGAAAGTGAGATGAGAATGGAAGCCAAAATTGATCAATTTATAATAAGCCACTCCTTTACTCTTCATAACTCAAAGGTCCAATTTGAGAAACCTTTCAATGCATTGTTAACGAGGAATGTGGGGAGTCTTCCATGTGACACAGATACACAACCAACATTCACATTTTTATGGTAACTATCACAATTTTCGATGCCGAGCATCATATTATATGTGGGAGAATCCATATTGCTCATGAAATTGGTCTTAGAATACACTCTGTGAGCATAATGATAAGGAAAAAGGGTCATTTTTTACCCTAACGCTTATATCAATCAACAAATTTATCCCTAAGATTTGGAGAGAACAAATTAAACCTGACATTTGGAAACTATTTAAATGAAATTCTAAAATAAGAGAGAAACTGATGGCTATAAGACATTGTTAGTTTTCTGCCAGGTCTTGGGGCCTCCCTTTACCACCCCATAGGGATCGTTGGTCGAGCTTTCTACAAAAAAAAAATCAATTCGAGAACATCTTCTCTTATCTAGAGTTCTTCCCTGTGCATTCTCTCCCAGAGTAATATGGCAGTGCGATACCCACTTCTTACTCTAGATTTGTAATGGCGGTGGAGATTCATTGGAAGCTAATGTTAGGGATTTTGGCAATTCAAAAAAAGTGCGGAGCTTTTTAACCTTACCTTTCATGGACTCAAAAGAATTGTATAATCTTGATGAAGGTTAGGAATAGAGCTTCGAAGTTGAAGGGTGAATTGTGACAGATCAATTTAAGAAAGAGGAACTAGTGATGGGTTTTTGTTTGCCCTTGAATTTCATGTTATTTTCTAATTCCACCATCGCAAAATTAACTTAAATACCAAGATTTGAGGGATCCAAAGAAGAAACAAAAAAATAATTCCAACCCTTAAATTTAAGTGTGGTTGTTTTTCATAATCTAGTTGAAGAATAAGCCCAAAAACATGATGGAGAAACCTTACCGTCAATGCAAAGAGAAGGAGAGAGACAATGGATGAAATGTGTACTAGGATGGGCAATACATTTTATTTTTCTTTTTCTTTTTTCTCTGTTGAATATGATTTGATTTTGTGCATTTCTTTCTTCTTTCCAACCTTTGGAACTTTGGTTGGCTTTGTTAGAGAGTGAAATGGTATAGAGGGATGGATATATTAGAAAGAGAAAAAGACAATTAAGACTTTTTCTAGTTTATTTGATTTTATTGTTGTTTCTTATAAGCAACCTTTGTTATGTTTTCTCTTCTCATTCTCTATGTCAACACATTTTTTGATCTATAAATTTTTGTTTTTGTAGGTACTATTTAGTGCAAGAACTGACATAACTACCTCAACAATTGAGTAGGGAATGGTTGAGCTACTCAAGAACGAAAAAGCTAAAAGAATAAAGCAAAAAGAACCCAGTAAACTCAAGTCTCTTAAATTCCATATCTAAATGCATATGAAAAGGAAGCACTAAGGTTACATATTCCTGTGCCATTTATCGTCCCACGTTATGCAGGTAAGGCTTGCAAAGATATGAATCACATAGTTCCAAAGAACTCTCAAGTGATGGTAAATGTTTAGGCAATTGGACGTGATCCTTTAGTCTAAGAAGACTCCTTATCATTTAAACCAGAATGATTTGTTGAAACAAGTTTGGACTTTAAAGGTTAGCATTTTGGGTTCTTACCTGTTAATGGAGGAACCATGATAAAAACTTAAAATTTTCATTTTAAGAAAGCAAGCCCTACACTACAACATTAGTTACAAAATAAAATAATATAAAATTATGCCAAGTAGGCGCTGACTTGGTAAAAATTTGATGACTATGTTATTTTAGGGTTACATTTAAATGTTTTCTAAATATTAAAGTTTAATTTTTACTCTCTAAAACCTTATAATTAAATTTATTGATTGATTGGGGTAAAAAATGACCCTTTTTAGAATAAAGTACTTTTTACATTGATGCAATGAACAATTACGCATCATCTGAATCTTTAATAGAAGATCTTGCTAATAGTGAAGCTAGCCACTGAGTATCCTAAGAGAGTGTTTATTCAGTTGAAGATACTGAGCCAGATATAGTATGTTATTGGAGCCCATTAATGCCTTAGTATGATGAGGAAACAAAGGTCAAATTCACAAGTAAATTTGCAATTCTAGAAGAGGAAGAGGAATAAATGACGGTGGATATAGAGCTTGAAAAATATAAAAAAGTCTATATTCAAAAAGCGGATGAAAAAGAGGGAACAAAGGTAATTGCAAAAGAAGAAGACAACAATTCACCTTCTTACAGGACAAATTATCATATTCAATTGATTGCTTAATGAATTTTCAATATCCTGAAAGCGAGCTTCAAATGTCTAGATGAATTTTATCATGAGGTCTTCCAGACTCGGCCTTCTTCTTTGGAGGTAGATGGTACTATTGAAATTTTGGTGGAGGGTTTTGCATTTGTTATCCCTAATTAATTCAAGAAACTTTTAGGTGATTCCTCCAATATGAATTATATGTATTATTGTATGGATCATTCTAAGGACAAGGAGTATTACTAATAAAATCAACATATTCAATTGGTTTTTCCATAGCTCTAAAAACTTGACATTCTTAGCCTATATGTCCTCCCTTATACATTTCACACTGCATCACTAGATCTGGTTGTTATACAACTAATAATCCATCAATTATTTTTATTGGGAGCTTTAACGTAAACTACTATAGTTGTAACTACATTAACAAAATAAACACTAGGAGGCTTACTAAGCTATGCCTGAGTGGGTGGGAAGCCATTAATAAGTATCTATATCCATCTATTTAAGCAAGTCTTGGGCTACTTTAGGCATCTTACTATTTAAAATTCCTTTAGCTTCTATATTTATCATATTTTTGGTTGATGGATTCAAACCATTATAAAATATTTGAAACTATAACAATATAGGAAGTCTATAGTGTGGGCATCTCATTAACAAGTCCTTAAAACTCTCCTGTGTATTATATAATGTTTCTAACTCAATTTGAGCATTAAATCAATTTAAGCTTAGGAAAAAAAATATCATTCCTCATCTTAGCAATTTTGTATAGTGGGAAGTAATTCATTAAGAATTTTTCAACTATTTGGTCCTATGTAGTGATAGATTCAATGGGAAACAAATTCAACCACTTTCTACCCCAATTTCTTAATGAAAAGGGAAACAGCTTCAATATGATTATAACATTAGTGTCTCTATTAATCTTGAATGTATCACAGATCTTTAAAATATTTGTATATGGGCATTTGGGTTCTCATCTTGCCACCCATCAAACTTAACAATCTGCTTCACCATCTGAATGATATTTAGTTTGATCTCAAAAGTGTTGGTTATAATAGCTAACATGATGATATTGGACTTAATTCCATTTAATGATGGTCTCTCATATTTAGACATGGTCCTCTATGATTCCATCATGATTACTGCTTGCTTATCTTCAAATTCTTACTCTAATTCTTCTTACCTCTATCTAAGTCTCATTCTAAGATTAAGAAGAGCTATTATCTTCCAATGAATCTTGGTCTCACATTTTAAAAAATGGTCCTATATGGTTCCACCATGATTACTACTTTCTTTTCTTCAAATTCTTACTTTAACTCTTCTTATCTTATCTAAGTTTCATTCCAAGATTTTGAAGAGCTATTCTCTCAATTTCTAGATCTTTTTCAACAAACTCAGATAGTTTATTTCGAGTCATAAACAATCAAGCTCCTAAAATAGAAATAAAATAAAGACAAGTTAGTAATTAAAAATAAACTAAAAGAAAAGAAAGAAAAATGATGGTTAGATTAATAGAATCCTCATTTCTTGATAATGGCATAAAAAACTTTATGTGTTTAATCTCCTTTCCTTTAGATCTTTCTAGCAAGTGAACTTATTACTAATAACAAATTTTGTTAATGGTGATTCAAAGCCAATTTTAAAGAAACAAACTAAAATAAATCAATGCAATTAGTTATCTAAAAAAATATTAAATCAAGAAACAACCAACAATAATAGTAGTACCTGGATAATGGATCCTCCTAAAACTTCTCATACAAGTAAGAATTCACTCTTAAATTTAATTTAAAGTTCATTGTACTGTGAAAATTCCTTAATTATGTTAATGTTTGTGTAAATTTTGTTAACAACTAATCTTAAGTTAATTAATTAAATTCTTTCTAATTAGAACTTTTAGAATTGATTAACCAATCTATGAATTCATCTATTAAATTTTACTCTAATATGAAAGATTTTTGTCATCCTATCATTAGAATTTGATGTAACTCTTTTCAATTATGCTAAGATCAATTCATACAAAGAATTTCTTAATCTCAAATGTGTGAAATCAGACATAAATCAAGTTGAGAGTGGAAAAATAGTAGAAGATAATAAAGATATCAAGCATAATTGATAGAGCAACAAAGCACAAATAAAGGTTTAGATAGAGAAGGTTTTAATAATGAGAAAATTAAGGAATTTATTAGGATATCTTGACAAGCCCTCTAGTGCTATTTCTTTAGCTTTCTATAGTAAACTGTATTTTAATTTTTAGCTGGAATGTCTTAGAAAATTATCACATCAATGCATGGATAATTGATTTAATGTCACATACTATATGACTCGCTCCTCATATTTATTTGTACAGACCACACAACTCACTCCTCATATTTATTCATAAATATAAGTACTTGTGTCCTTACGATAGGAAAATTTTAATAGCTAATAGTTTGTTAGCTACTATTGTAAGAGCAGGAGATGTATATATTACATCTTTTCTTTGTTTATAACACATTCTTCATATATTAAAATTATCAGTTAACCTTGTTTCTATTTAAAAAAATGTAAATAACCATAAATGTTATTCAATTTTTTCCTTTTTATTGTATTCTTTAAGACCAGGGCTTAAGGAGGATGTTAGACTTGCTAAGGAAAGGAACAACCTTTATTATCTTAAATATCCTCATAAAATAATGAATAAATTTATCCATAACATTTCTTAATACTTCAAATGAAGATGTCATTTGGCTTTACCATTTACGCATTAGTTATCCATCTTTTAGAGTTTTAAAGTTCATGTTTCCTTATTTGATCAAAGAATTAGACATCTTAGCTTTTCATTGTGAAATTTGTGAATTTTCAAAACCTACTTGTATATGCTTTCCTATTGGTACTAAAAGAAGTCCTCATCTTTCTATTTGATTCACATTGAAATCTGGAGTCCTTTTACTGTTCCTAATATTTCTTAGGCTTGTTGATTTATCTCCTTTCTAATGATTATACTTGGGTCATATAGCTTTTCTTACTTAGATAAATATATAATGTCAACCTTATTATTCCTAACTTTCATTCTATAAGTCAAAACCAATTTGGGGTTAATATTAAAAGCTTTAACTCAAATAATGCTACTGATTACTTTAATTAACAATTTTCACCCTACTTTTAGAAACAAAGAATTATTCATAACTCATTATGTGTTGATACACCTAAAAAGGGGATAGTTAGGAGAATAAAAGGGAATTTACATAATGCAACTTAGTCTTTACTCTTTCAATGGAATATTCCTAAATCCTATTAGGAGAAACAATTTTAACTTTACGACATATGATGACTTATCTTGCATATGCTAGACAATAATAGTCCTATGGAAACCTTTAATGCCTATTATTCCAACTTCATAACCTTAAATCAGCTTGCCCCTAGAGTATTTGATTGCGTTGTTTTTGTACACATTTATAGTCAACACAGAGGAAAGTTAGATCTTTGTATATCAAAATGTATCTTTTTAGATTACTCATTTACATAAAAGCAGTATAAGTGTTTTAATCCTTTAGCACTAAAGTTCTATATTTTAGCTAATGTCACTTCCATTGAAAACAAACTACATCTTTTCTAAATCTATCTTTAAGTGGAGACATCAATGATGAAAGATAATATTTAAAAATTTTATGCCACTAAACCTTCTTATGTATGTCTCAAATTTATCTTCTACTTCTAGTTCTATGTACATCCTAGAAAATATAGAAATTTCTCATGTCTCCATCTGTCTTGTTTAAGATTTTTCGAGATGTTCATATATGTATTAAAGAAGAGCAACTTTTCAAACCTAAAATTAGCCTAAGAATTAAATGCAAATTCTCGAAATGAGTCCATAGTAAGATCTAGTTCTCCTTTACATAAACAATCATTGAAACACTTACAAATGACTCCCACCTTCATATTTTTATTAAGATAGGCACACTCTCTAATATACCTATTTTCCCATTATACAGTTAAACATTTATCACCAACCTATGAAAAATTCATTACGATTCTAAATACCATTTCAATTCTTAATACTATTTAAGGGAATGAAAGATTGCTACAAGAAAGGAAATAAAGGTGTTAGAGAATAGTAGACCATGGGAGATTGTTGATAAAACAAAGGGGAAGAACATAGTTGATTGTAAATAGATCTTCACTCTAAAATATAAAGTTGATGGATCACTAGAGATATAAAACATAGTTGATAAAGGGCACACTCGAACTTATGGGATTAATCAGAAAGAGATATTTACCCTAGTTGAAAAATTGAATACTATAAGGATTTTGTTATCCTAGGTAACTCACTTTAACTGACAACTTCTGTAGAATGATATGAAGAATGCCTTCCTTTATAGAGATTTAGA
Organism: Erythroxylum domingense; assembly: GCA_025594535.1. Classification (NCBI taxonomy): domain Eukaryota; kingdom Viridiplantae; phylum Streptophyta; class Magnoliopsida; order Malpighiales; family Erythroxylaceae; genus Erythroxylum; species Erythroxylum domingense. The sequence continues at coordinate 18,214,077 of JANQBM010000005.1, read as the reverse complement.
TGAATAAAAACACATGAAAATTCCTCCAGACTTTGAAGAACATACGGGTAAATAAAGTTTGCAAGTTAAAAAAGGCCCTATAGGTTGAAATAATCTCCCGGAGCATAGTTTAGTAGATCTGCTAAAGTTTTGAAAGGGCTAGGATATAAATAAATTCAAAGTGATCATACTCTCTTTATCAGGCACACAGTCAAGGTGATCACACATCTAATGTATGTTGATGATATTATTGTAAATAAAATTTATGAAAAAAAGAGGAATTGAAGCAACTACCGGTCAAGGTGGCATATTCCATATAATGAATTTTCATATCTCAATAGATGTATATGATTGATCTCTTAAAGGAGGCAAGAAAGGTAGGTGCGAACTAGTCTATACCCTAATGGACCTAAATCATAGGCAAGCTTATATACCTTGCTCATACTTAGCCCAACATAGCATACTTAATAAGCATAGTTAGTTAGTTCATATATGGTCTGAGAGAATCACATTTAGAAGCTATATTGTAATACCTCGTAAACTCGGTAACTTTAGCGTTTTTAATTTTTGTTTTCATGATATAACTACATTGAAGTAAATAACGGACTCTATATCATGAAAACAATTAATAAGGGTGAGATAGCTAA
>JANQBM010000005.1:18184175-18206029 GCA_025594535.1 Erythroxylum domingense | reverse complement strand
ATGTGCAAAACAATGGATGTAGTAAGCACAAGAATTTTCCTTCAAAATTAGACTTTTAAGACCATGAAATTCACCTCACGTATTACTAGCTCCGTCATAGCCTTGACCTCTCAAGCTAGCAATACTCAAGCTATAGTTAGAGAATAATGACTTGATACCTTTTAAAATTTAAATTGCACTTGTGTCACGTACATGCACAAGACCAAGAAATCTTTCAATGACACATCCAAAACTATCAACATACCAAATGACGACTCCCATTTGCTCTTTTACTAACACATCTCAACATTCATCCACTAAAATAGAGAACAAATCATCACCTATATCTAAAATAATGGCCTTTGTTGTCTCAAATGCGGCTGCATTAATGATATCACGTTGAATATCGAGTGATGTAAGTTTGAGATTTTCAAGAGCATTTCTTAGAACAACATTCCTAATTTCTTCATTGTTAGAAGCTATGAATTTTAGTAATTCTAGAAAATTCCCTTAATTTGTTGAATTCTCAGACTCATCATTTCTCCAAAAAGGCAGCCCTTGCATCAAGAGGTAACGAAGACACCCTATTGATGCATTTAGCCTACACCGATATTCAATTTTTGATTTCTCTGATTGCCTTGAAAAAGCTGACTCAATAGATTGAGATTGGTTCATTAAATTTTCACAAGCAATTCGACATTTATTATGATCAGAGTCATGATTTCCTACATGTTCTCTTAATCTTGTTTTCTTTCGCCAAGCACTAAAACCGTCAGATACAAAATTAGTATGTTTTCTTTCACGATCAGTCAAAAAAAGATAACAATATAAGCAATATGTAGCATCTTTTTCAACACTATATTCCAACAAATCCTTGAAATCATCAAACCATGATACAGTAAATCTCCGCTTCCGATCTCCATCTATGGTTTGAGGAAAATTACGATTTCAAGGTTGACAAGGACCTTTTAATAAATAAGCTCTACGCACCTGATCTCGTTTTTTAGGAGGATACTCCATTATATTAGGTCTCAATCTTGGATCGGAAGGAAGATTTTCTAAGTCAATCACAAGTTCTTCAATAATAACCTCCTTCGATGCTGGAGTTGCTTTATTAACATTCTGATTTAAATCAAACGATGATGACTGAACGATCAGTCTTAATTTTTTTGAAGTATTTTTCCATAACTGCAAAATAAAAAAATAGTTAGAACCAATATTTATTAATTTCATAAAAGAGGTAGCAGCTGTCAGATATACTAAAAAATAATTGGATCTCCGTTTCTTTCATTAGAATAGTACACATAAAGAAGATAACACAAGTTTGTTAGAAGGCTCTATAAATAAACTTTTTAGTTCCTAAAAGATGTGTCAACATTCATCATTTCATTCAAACCTCTTAAATTACCTTAAAATCTTAAAAAAGCTGCAGAGATAAATATAGCCTTACCTTCTCGTATCCACTTACCACTAATAGTTTGATAAATAAAGCTGTAGAGAGGATGGACTGCAGAGAGGAAGAGGTTGGTTGTTTTGTGTCCACTATCGTTTTCCAAAAGTTATAGGAGGTTTTGTTGAACTCAAAGATTTATATATATATATATATTAAAAAATAAAAAATATTTAATTTTTCTATTAAATCTTGGGGGCGCTAGTACACTCACTGGACCCCAAATAACTCCGTCATTGTTTGTACTCTTCTTTTATAGTGAAGATTTTTTGACTTGCGCCTCAAAGTTTTTTCCTGGGGTTTTCGTCGTAAATTTCTATGTCTCTTTTATTTTCCCTTATATTTTGTGCTTGTATTTAAAATTCTTGCTTCCGACCAAATATTATTTGGTGTTATTTTCTATTTGCTTTCGTTGGTGATATAATTCTTTTAGGCTGTACCCATCATAACATATTAAAATAAATCGAGAAGCGTACCAGAAATTTAGCAAAATGTATTTATTTACTGTTGATATTAATTTGTTACAGGTTTTGCGCGCGGCCAATGACGATCGGAGTCGCTGAAAAAATGACATCTGAACCAAATCACACTATGATTACTCCGCTGCATTTCTCAACTTCATAACTGAGTCGTGTACTGGAACAGCGCGACGACTCGTTCCTGAGATGTTTTCGTCTTCGGGACTGCAGAATTCAGAGGCAAAAGCAACAAACCCCATGAGCATAGGGGTGATCATCAGAATCAAACCAACAGGCACCATCCATTGTTGTGTGTTTGTTGGGTGATATTGGTATTCCCAGCAGCCAAGAACTAGCCCTCCTGCTAAGCTGACCGCAACTAATGACAACCAAGATATGCGCGTCTTCACAATCTTCTCCAGCTCGTCCTTCTCTCCCTTATGTTTTCCCATCAACCAAAAAAGAGCCTTCTTTGCTTTATCTTCTCTCTTTACACAACACACAAAAGGACAACCAGGAGTTAGTTTCTAAGGCTATAACAAGAAGCAGAAGAAAAATAATATTACACAAAGTATGGCTACCTCGGGTTCGAGGAAAACTAGGAGGAGAAGATTAAGCAGAAGTTTAAGAGATATGGTTAAGAGGTGGAGTTAGAGATAAGCGGTGAAGAATAAAGATTAGTGATGACGACAGGATGGTGGGCAGCTAATAAACAAGGCCAGACTTCAATGCCTAAGGGATTAAATAAAAACTTAAAGAGTAAAAGATTCGTATGATTTTACTCATCTTAAAAGTTTATTATTCTAAATTAATAAAAATATTTTATAATATTATAAAAACTTAAGACATCATATTATGAGTTCAAAATTTAAGTAATTTTAAATATAAAATATTTTTAAAATAAAATATCAGACTAATTTAAGATAAGGTGACTCATTTTGCCTTTTTTAATTGTTATACTAAATTTATCTAACAACAACTATAACTCTCTAATAACAAAAACGGTTTGAAAAAGTTCAAGCCTTATTCTTAACTAATAAAGATACTGTTTCTAATTATATTCTAAAGCAAAAAAGGAACGATGATGATTAGGTCTAGAGTATTAAAAACGGGCTATCCATGAATAAAGCTACTTGGGGCATATTCCATTTGGTTTAGAATTTGGATACTCTAATGGTTTTTCTGGACAGGTGGGTATTTCCCGTTTGTTTCTAGGAAATGGCTTGAGTCCTTGCGCAAGGAAATTGACAAACAGAAAGGGACGTATCCAACCTGAATATTGAATTGGTTGGGTTTGTGTTAACTTGTGCATTTCACTTTATGGCCAAAGCAGCTGTTACTCGGGGAAGATGTGTGTGGGGATTCTAGGGGACCTATTGACTGGACGCAAGTTATTTACAAGGGAAAGTGTCGAAGGTTACACTTTAACTGGTTGCAACAGGTTTCATCTAGGTCAGGGACAATCAGTTCTTTTATTATTTGACCAGGAGCTCTTGTCGGTCTTGACAGTTTATGATACTAGTAGTCTTTGGGAAATTTTGTTTTTAATATATGTGAAGTATTCCACTTTCGTCATATTAATCTTAAACTTATAAGATCTCATTCTTAGAGTTTTAGCGGAGGTAAATCTAGAATTTCAAGGTTTATCAGGTTCTTACGTAGCTTGTACACTTCTACATATAAGGAGTCGTTACATACTGATTGATTGACTACTGATAGATCACTGGCCCTATTCAACATTAGGTTCTCAGTAGCTTCAAGTTCTCTATTAGTTTTAACTCCTACACTGTTGCTAGAAACGAGACATCCGCAATGATCCAATCAAAGAGCACGCCCAGAAAACTAGAGAATTATCAATAGAGAAAATTCTCCCTCTCTCCTCCTTGTTGGTGACTCGAATTCAAGACCTACTATAAAAGAGAGCCTTAGTTTTAATCGGGAGAGTTGGAGTTAGAAAAATTTATGTTTTGAATTTAAATCCAATCGGAAGGTTAAATAAATCCAAATTTTATAATTTAAATTCAACCCGATCTAATTAGGTTGAAATTTAATTAAATTCAAGTTAAACTTATTTTTTAAATATTTAATTAATAAAATGAAGTTATTTTAATTTAATACATTTAATATGTTTAAGCTTCAAGTTGAGTTGAGCAGTTTTAACTAACTTCGATTCAAAAATTAAAACTTAGAAAATAAAAATTCGAAGAGCCAAATAGCTGAAACCTTTTTCTATATATAAATGTTTCTTTACAAACCTACTTAATGTGTAACTTGTTTACTACTGAGCCAAAGAGATGATGTCTTATTACATAAACTTCAATTATATCACCTATGAAATAATTTCTAGGATCTAGAGACTATCTTAATAAATAGTATAGTCCAATGACTAAGAAATTCAATCAGTTCAGTCGGTCAAACGTAAAAATTTTGAATCATTTAATTTTTCAGTTCGATATCTCTTATTATCAAAAACATATTAAATTATTAATTAATCGTCCAATTTTTTGTAAATTAATAAATTTTATAAACCAAAATAAATGAATTAATTTTCGCTTAATAAATTTTTTAATTAAACTTCAACTTCTTCGATCGGTAAAAAAATATCTTTCAATCATATTTCAAATCTTTTAACTTTATTTATGATATTTTAATACTCGTTAAACCTTTTAAATCTTAATCCTTTGGTTTAACTTTTTATCAAGTTTTTAAAACATTGGTATAGCCCACATTCGTTTGTTAAGTAATTAAAAAAATTCAATTACAGACTTGTGTTATACACAAATAATTTGGGTTTGAAAAATCCAGATATTAATTTGTTCGAATCTAAAAGAGAAATGGTATATATATTAATTATCTTAAATTTAATTTTTAATAAAGGGAAGGAAAGATTGCCGTGAGAGAGGAAATAGATGCGTTAGAGAAGAGTAGAACATAGGAGATTGTTGGTAAAACAAAGAGGAAGAACATAGACGACTATAAATAGATTTTCACTCTAAAATATAAGGTTGATGGATCACTAAAGAGATATAAAACATAGTTAGTTGATAAAGGGTACACTCAAACTTTTGGGATAGATCAACAATAGATATTTACCCTAGTAGAAAAAATGAATACTACAAGGACTTTGTTATACTCGGCAGCTCACGTTGATTGACAACTAATTTAGAATGATGCGAAGAATGCCTCCCTTTATAGAGATTTAGATGATGAAAGATAAATGAACATTCCACTAGGCTTTGAAGAAAATGTTGGCAAATAAAATTTGTAGGTTAAAAAAAGGTTATAGGTTGAAACGATCTCTTAGAGCATAATTTGGTAGTTTTGCTAAAGTTATGAAAGGGTTGGGATATAAATAAATTCAAGTTGATTACACTTTTTTTACCGAGCACACGGTAAAGGTGATTACACTTTTAGTGAATGTTGTTGATATTATCATAACTAGAAATTCTAAAAGTAAAAGAAGGATTAAAGCAACGAATGATCAAGGTGGCATATTCCATACAATAAACTTTCGTATCTCGGCAGCAGATGTATATGATTGATCTCTAAAATGAGATAGGAAAGGATGAGTGAAACCTAGTCTCTACCCTACTGAACCTAAATTATAACGCAGCGTTTGGTTCCTGTCCTTGTTAGTGGGGACAGATCACAAAACAAACAAATCCTGTCATCTGTACCTGTTTGGTTGTTGTCTCCCGACTTTTTGTCTTCAATCTTCGGATGACAGAGACAATAATTTTTGTCTCTCCGAAAACCGTAAGACAAGGGACATTATGTCTCCGTCTACGAAACGTTAGGTCACGCGTTGTCCAAAATAGGCTCATCCTCTCTCTCGGTTGTCGTCTGTTGTCCGGTTCGCCTCGTCTCCCTCAATTGTCGCACCACTCCTGTTCCGTTGTCGACCCACAATCCCATCACTCGTCTTTTGGTCGACCCACAACCGGTGCAAGTTTTCTCTCGCACACTGCCCTTTTTCCCCAACACCTTCGCCTCGAGGTTTGTCTGGTTGAGAAATGGATGTCGATAGTATTCTTCTTCTCTGTTTCTTGTATGGGGTCGGAAATGTATTATGTTTGTGAGAGGAATAGAAACCTTGGGTCTGTTAGAATTCTAATTATATTAAGGACCAAGGGTATTTTTGTCATTGTCACCATTTTTTCGTTCTGTCCACTGCAACCAAACACATTCTGTCCTTGAGATGGAGACAGAAATTTATGTTCTGTCCACCACAACCAAACATTTCATTGTCTCCAGTTTTTGTTCCGTTCTGTCCTGTTCCGTTCCGTCTATAGATACCGGAGATAGGAACAAAACGCAGCGTAAGTTTCAAGAAGTGAAACAAAAACCAATTGTTGATAGCTTAGTAGGCAAGCTCATATACCTTGCTCATACTTAACCCAAGGTAGCATACTTAATAAGCATAGTTAGTTCATATATGGTATGAGAGAATCACATCTATAAGGTATATATAGGGTGCTACATTATTTAAAAAACAATCCCAGGAAAATAATTTTAAGAGGAATAATCATCTCTCCCTATAAGCCTATTCTAATATAGACTATGCAGGATCTAAAGTGGACCAATGATGAATCATGGTTTATTGCATTTTCCTTGGAGGCAATTTAGTAACTTGGGGCAACAAACAAATCAGTTATGGCTAGATCATTAACATAATAGGAATTTAGAACAATTGCTCAAGACTTATATGAGTTGTGGTTGCAGATTTATTTTGGATGACTTGAAAGTGAGTGGATAAGTCTTATCAAAACCTATTGTGACAACAAATCAACCAATAAAGTTAATATTTCTCATAACCTTATTCAATATGATAAGACAAATCATATTAAATTTGATAGATATTTTATCAAAGAGAGATTGGAGGAAGGACATATGCATACCATTTATTCCATTGAGAAGCCAAATAACTAATATTATATCAAAAGCAACATGATAAAGTGTAAAGAAACATTTAATATTGCATGGATAATTATCAGCTAGCCTTCTACTCTAAATTAGAGATGTGAGATCAGTGACACATCAGTACAATTCACTCTGTTCACTCAAATCAACCTTCAACAAGGTAATTGACAGCCAAATAATAACCACCAACAATGGCAAATGACGCTACCCCACTTCGTGCTATTCGCAGCCAGATGCCACGGAACAACAGATTCCGATCTGCAGGATGAATGCCTGTAAGTCTCTCCAACCTTTTACCTGGACGATTCCATTTCAATAACCTCCTCTCCACTGAAACAAACTGGACAGAAAAAAATCTATTTTTATTATATATTAATGCATAAGACAATCAAATGTTTTCATTTCTTAAGAAGATAACTCATTTTGTCTCAAATTTATTCACATCAGGGTTAAACCTTTTAATTTTTTTCAACTAAATTTCAAACCTTTTAAAATGCAACTTATTAGCATTGCAAAATGTCTGAATAGGACATTAGGAGGTACTGTATATAAGGGTAGGGAAATGGAAAACAACATAAGAACCGAGTACAAGAAACATGTGTTTTGTGTCCATCTTGTTCAGGCGGCAAACTAACATAATTATAAATGGACATAAAACACAGTTTTATTCAGTTTTTATTGTGCTTTTGATTTCCCTACTCTTTTCTACGGAACCTCCTAATCTGCTATTAAAACTCATATAGGCAGAACAGCACCTCCTTGCCAAATGTGTATACAAAGGTAATGCAGCATGATGTAAACAAAAACATACAAAATGGTGATAGTATACATCAAATAATGGACAGGTATCAATCAACACTGCAGCTTAGCATAAGGTTTCAACGAAAATTACATAACAATCAAATTTGAAATAAAATGCAAATGCAAACTACTTTCTAGAATGAAGTATACCTTGGGCAGCACAATACATTCTGATCGGCTCTTGGCAGTGTCAAAACAATGAGATGCAGCAGCAGCCATAGAACCAGAAAACCCAGCTGCAAGGCTAACTGCTAATGGAGAAAGCGGCCCAATTTCTTCATCAGACCTGATCATAAGCAAGGAACCTTTCTGGTTAAAGCTGCTATCTAAGGATCATATAGAAGCCACCTTGAAAGAGTAGTTAATAGCTCTTCACAATATAAAACAGATAATTTCAAGAAAACGGCGTTACAGTAATTTAATGCAGTATCTATTTTAGTGCGAGTATCTACAACACAACAGACTAGGTCAAAGGTGTGAAGTAACAATCACAAGCACCACTACACTAACCCACATCAACAGGACATTCCGAATCAGCACAACACTAAGATATCAAACAGATATAGAAACTTATAACAAGGTTGCATTTAATGCCACATAGTGCTCTTCTGCTACTATGAATATTGCAAAGCCAAGCAACTGAAAGATACATACAAAAGTTCCAGATTTACAGTGATATTATAAATGGGCAGTTTGAGGAAGCCTAGTGATATTATAAAAAAGAAGCAAGTTGAGGAAGCTTTGTACAATTAACGCAATCTATCCCAATTTAATGCTTGATGAAACACAATGATTGATGGATTATTAGTTCAAATATTTGAGAACATGTAAATATGGAACTTCAGAATGCTTCTGTATGGATAATTGTGGCCTTGAGGGGGTACAGGTAATTAATCTAGTGGTTTCTGGAGACATTTAAATGCACTGTGCTATTTTCGAAGGCAGATTAGCTAGTTTCTATCCGGAATTATTTTCAGTGTTAGAGCAGGAACTGATGACAGATTTTGTATCAAAAGATCAAATTATGACCTGGGTTCATGATCCATCCCAACTGCCTCCCAGATAAGCATTGCTTCGTGCAGGAACTGCCAACTGCCAAAAAATATCCCACCAAAAACAGAATCTCGAGCAATTCCTGATCGCGCTCCTCTCCAAAATGTACCCAATCCTTCCAAAGAGGTTATATTAGATGGATTCCGAACATCAGAGACAGGTGGTGGCTTCCCAGACCCTGTCATCATCCAGGGGTATTCTTGCAAGGCACCAGACAAATTTGGATGCTTGGCAGTTAAGGTTGTCAGAAGGGCAAGAGATTGGCTCAATGCCTTCTTATCTGGAGTATATCCATGTAGAAGTTTAGCAATCACGGGTGTAACCACTTTATTTTCTGCAAGAGAGCTAGAAACCAGACTACGAGATGCAGCGGAAACCTGACAACGTAGTTTAACAAGTTCAAAGGGTGAGCTTAAAAGTGACTCTACAGCACCAGCTACGGTTCCTGCCATGAGAGCCTCAGAGACATACACATAGTTATCTTCACGACCATCTGCCAGAAATAAAAGGAATTTTCCCAAGACTAAGAGTTGAAATTTGTCAATGCGGTGCTTGCTTACATTTAATGAGGCACCATACATATTCGTTAGTGAACCACTTGCTTTTGTAGATAATGCATTGGGAAAAGTTTCGATTGTTCATGTGTTCTTCATTTTATATGTGCAGTTCTCAACAAAAGTAAAGGAAACGGTGCATTTTTCATGAAAAAGCACAATCATTTTGACTAGCAGGAAATATTACGATCCGGAGTTCATATTAATGAATGGAAGTATGTTCCCAGTAAGAGAAAAAGGAATAGAATAGTGAGTAATCTGAAGAAAAGAATACAAATAAATCTTAGTATTTCAACGGGAAGAGCCTCTTCAACTGAGAAGTCCATAAATCTTCTACTGAGGCAAGGACAAAGCTGACAATTATGACAGGAAACAAACTTTGTACCTGATGAAATAAAAGTAAAATTTGAGATTTACAAGGACTTCCAGGTCCTTTTCTTCTTTGGACGTAGTATTTCGAGATTGGCATAATTACGTTTATGACTGCTCTTATCAGGAATAAGTAAATGGATTTTGACATAGAGTTTGTGAATTCAGTATAAAATACTAATATTGCATTATGTTCAAAGAGAAGTCAATATAGAAAAGAAAACACAGACATTGACTACGCTATTTTTTGTCCACATCAAGTAAATCCTTACATGATTTAAACCTACTGAATTCTATAAGCATGGATGTACTCATTCAGACATACAAAGTTAATAAGGCAGGCTAAGATAATGCAAACACAATAATATGTTCAAAGATAGAATAGAAATTCGATTTTTAATGTACGGCATATTTACAACCTTGTAGCCCATGTTCTATAACCAAAAGTGGTTTTTAATTTTACATTCTGTTACTTAAGAACCAAAATAATGATTTCATCATAAATTACAAGCTGGTCCAATACGAAATAATTTAAGCCAAGTGAACACAATGATATTTTCGTGTGTAATTCATGTGTGACAAACAACAGAGTGCACAAGAATGTAACAAATTATGTTCTCTCTCATGCAGTTGACAGATATAATCAAGGGAAAAGGAACATAAGAACAGTAGCATGTAAGATTTGAGGAAATCTATGTCAAGTTTGAAACTCCCAAATTATAAGTGGAAAACTGAGCTTGTGCAATAGCATATTGAATCCACTGTTAGTAGTTCTTCGCAAACTACAGAAATCAAGTCTGGTGATTCGTACATTTTCATAATAAATTCTTTTAAGACATTTTAAACCAATTTTATATGTTCAACCATGAAATATACATCGAAGGTTGAATGGAGATGGTTAAATACATGGTTATGCCATCACAGCTGATGGCTCTAATGGAATTTAATATAAGATCTCAAGCATAATAAACAGGAGGGGAAAAAAATTATGTAAAAGCCAGCCACGTTTCCAATTGTTTTATAGAGACACCATTGAAATTTGATTCTGCTACTCCTATGACATTGTGGCATTTAAGTTTCTAACAGAGCCTCTGCATTGACTTTCCATTACACTAGTTATTGGAGATCTGCATAAGAACTGTACTTTGCAAATTAAAATTCACATATTCACTCTCTTCTGTGTCATGGGTATCTCTATATATGTGGATGTGTGCATGCCAAGAAGCTGCAATTTAGGGGGGGGAAAAAAGGTCATGTATATACCAAAGAAAAGTAGAAGTAGGTACCTTTATAGAAATTTGTTAAGATCTCATAGACTCCAAAGCGGGCTCCAACACCAAGAATTCTCCCAGAAGCGAACCATCCAAAACCACTATACAAGCCTAAAGCATCGGTTACAAGTTTTTTATGATGAAACTGGGAAGTTCTTTTACAGGAAATAAATAGTGATGCCAAACTAGTACAAGGAAGCATGAACCCAATGAAGCAATAAGCATGTCCATAAGCATATTTCAGTTACTAATAACAGCAAATTTCTAAGCATCAACTAGCCTTCAAAATCATAGTCTGATTAAAGAATTTTCTGCAAGAAACAAAGTTTAAACCAATGCTTTTTTGGTTAAATTTTGCTTCTAGAGTTTTGGCAGGCGCAATAAAATTACAAAACAAGGTTACATTCTTTTCCAAGGAAGATTGTCCAACTAACACCTTGACTTCATCATTTTGTTAGAAATATCCTTGCATTAATTTAATGGGTAATTGTAAATAGGGGTCTCTGATCTCCACTTATTGAATAAAGAGGGTCTATCAGTCACTTATTTGTTTAAAGACCTCTTCTTTTTCTAATATAATTCATTAAGGAAATAAAAAGTAAATATCTAAAATTCATTAGAAGATGTTACAATTTGCTGTTGAGCTAAGGGGACAGCTGATCCAATATGTCATATTTTGTAATGCCTATGAAGGGCTTCATTTCTCTTAAGCTAATAGTGATTTTGCTTTCTACAATGGAAAATAAGTGGGTGAATCATTATTGGTCAAAATTGGTATTACATAAACGGTTACAAAACAGGAAGAGAAGAAACCATGAAGTGCTTGCCATTAGGTCCTCTTCTATTAATGGAAGGTTGAAAAGATGGAGAGGTGAGTGACTAAGAACGAGAAAGAGAAGGGGTATAAGAAAGATGATAAAACGGTTAAATGGGCATGAGAGGGGGAGAGAAAGAGAGAGGTAAATATAAAGATAGGGTTGTGAAGAGAAAGAAGGAAAAGAAATAGAGGGAGTTGTAATATCAAGGATAATTTTGTTATCCCTATTCAGACATTATAGAGAAAAGGGGTCCTCTTTATTCAATAAGTAGGGATCAGAGACTCTTATTTATAATTATCACTATTTCAATTTTGTCACAACCACAACTATCACGACGACAAAAAAAGCCATGTCAGCTCCATTTCAAAAGTTAACAATCATATAGGAGTAACTACTTCTAACTACTGGCCACCATACTTGTCTGTTATATTTTTTACATTCAACAGTCTGAAAATTTGAAACAAAGACCAAAAAGAAAAACAACAGAGATAGAAAAATGTATTTATATCAATATCTGTATATAATAACACATAAAACAACAGAGATAGAAAAATATATTTATATCAATACCTATATATAATAACACATGGAACTAAGTATATCAATCGGAAACTAAAGAAAAACTGAAAGTGAAGTTGAAGTGGTAACTACCTGAATATCCAGATAATGATCGAATTCTTTTCAACACCTGCAGTGGGGTCAATTGTCCATCAGGACCTGAACCAACCTGGAAAATGTCCAAGAACGTAAATGTATACCTTATTTATACAGAAACAGTCAACAGTACGAGTATATGCAAGAGAACACAAACAGGATAGCTAGTAAACCTGAACGAGGACTTTAAGTGTATCAAGAGGATAAGTGAGAGCCGAGCCTAATGCCACTGAGCCAGCAGCAGCTGTTGCATGTGTTGCAAAAACTTGGTTCTTCAATAATTCCTCCATATCTTCCAAAATTCAGCGATTTAACGATTACCCATGAGAAAATTTTGCTCTTAACGTGGACTAGCAAGAAGAAAAATTGTTAGAACTTGTTGAGAAAGAGGAAGAAGGGCTGGCAATTTATTTGATTAGCAGAGAGGGTCAAAAATTGACAGCTGAACTAAGGTTGCGCAATGATTAACCTAACAATGGTTTGGGGAAAGCAATATGTCTATAAACCAAATAAGCAATCGCAAAATAAAAAATATAAACCAAGTAAAATTTTTAAAGAAATATTCATCAAATTACTATAATACAGCCGAGAAGAGACACAAAAGTGTTCCCAATTCACTCATAGCAGACCAGCATTAGACCATACTCCAATAATCCACAAAAACGTTCATAAGACACAAACCAGCAACTCAATTAATTAACAAATCAGTTTAAGACATATTACAAAAAATCAGCTAGTAGAGTGATGGTAAGCAATGACTGAAGCAAGGAAAAAAGCAACACACTCAATTAACCTACAAGTGATTAATGAATTAAATCAAACAGAAGCAAGCAGTATTAACTAGAGAGTTGTGAACTTAATTAGATAATTCACTTCTTTACAACAATCATAATACTAGCACTTATTCCACATAAGGATTCTCTACTTCAAACATATTAGGAAGTTGGTATTTAAGCACTTGCAATGTCAGAGTCATCTGTTTCATTGCTACACGTTATTCTGCCCACAGTTCCGAATATGTTGTGATTGATTTACAGGTGCGTATTCAGTATTCCTTTTCACAGAAGTGTAACCACGCATATCCCGAAATTGAAATCAAAACCTTGATTTAAAGGGAGAACATTACAATCTGGCTACCATTAGTGAACTCTGAACACCTGAAAACTATTGAGACAACCCAAATGCATATACTATGACCAAAAGAATCTTCCTTTCAGGAAGTGACGAATTCGTCCATAAGTTAGGTACCATCGATCCACTCAATCGCTGGTCCACTTAACACTTCGGGAGTCATGAATAAATTCTTGGATCGAATTCAAGTTAACAACAGAGTTATAAATGAATCCTCAGGCGAAAAAATAAAACATTGCCGCTATAATCCACACTACTCATAATCAATTTCTACGAAAATCTAGTTTCCCAAACACAAGGCAATTATTTTTGACAGTTACATTGTTGAAACGAAAAGCCCCTCTCATCGGTGAAACAAAGAACAAAACGACATGAAAGAAGAAAAACTAAAGTATGAAACGACGAAAGCAAAGTAGAAATTGACTTAAGAATGGCCAGTGGGCTATACAGTTTAATTATTCGGCAAACATAGACGTCTGAGGCTGACTCCAGCGACACCATCGACGGCAACTTGCAAATCTCAGCAGCGATAAGCGAATCAAAGATTCGGCCGTTAGGAGGGACGCGAAGAGGATCAAAACGACACGGAAGTTGGGAGACCAAGAAGAGAGCGACGACGTTTGGTGGGCTTTTAAAGTTGGGAGACCAAGAAGAGAGCAGTCTTATTCTGTCAGTCCAACATCCCCAAATACGTGTGGTGATGTTACAGTTGAGTGAAAATTGAGAATTCTTGGACAATGACGAAGCATGGGGAAGATGACGGATCTTCCAATCTATAAGCTGGATTCTTTTTTGTTTCTCCATCCCAAATTGGGCCTTGATTGTTTCACACATTGATTTGTGTTCAACAATTTTCATTTATTTTCAATTTCTTATTAAATCAGAAACACAATATTTGTGCAAGTATTTAAACCATAGTCTAGTAAAATTCCTAGACGGCAGAAGATGTTCACTTTGGCTTCAGAAGAAATAACTGGGACATTGTTTCATTTACACTCCTTACGACCAATTATCAACATTCGTTTTCGGTGTGTCTTTAAGTATATATACTAAAGACGAACACGAAATCCATCCTAACCATCCATTTCATTTGAAGGCTCCCATTCATATCATTGTCACGAATGTGACTTAAATTATCACAACCGTAACTCATGTTATTTTATACCTTTTTTTATTCTTTAAGTGGAAGCTCTTGTAACACAGCGCATATATATTTTCTTTTTTATTGCACATATATTTTTTTATTGTTTAATTTAAATATCATTAAATTTTAGTTAATTAAAATTTTCTTATATTATTAATAAACAAATTTCTTTATTGATTAATTATAATAAGTTATATATATGCATGCCTTTAATTTGTAAATATACTTTTAAAAAATAATTAAATGATTCATAAAAAAATTTATTTACTCATTAATTATAATATATTATAACTTCATAATTCACAACTTCGACGACGACGACGATGACAACGACGACAATGATGATGACGACGACGACAAATTAATTATTTTATTGATTAATTAAATAATAATTAATTGATTAATTAATTAAGTTATATTTAAAATCATTAAAGAAAATATGCATTCCAAACTTAAAGTCAAACATAAATAAAACGGAAAGAAGAATCTATACGTAACTCTTTAATTTGCTTTACGGACATGATATGTTAAGTCACTCCTGTAAAAAAGTGTCACGGGTGTGACATGATCATAGCCATAACATGCAATGTTCTTAAATTCTTTTCCTTCGTTTTTGTTGTTAACAATGTGTTCAATAAATCAAGCTACTCAAGTTTCTCTTTCCCATTTGAATAAGAATATAGGTTAAGTTGTTATTACAACAAATTTGTTAGGAAAAGATTAAAAAAACACTTAGCGCTATCACAAGTTAAGTTACTCCAAAAGTGTCTCACGGGTGTGACTGGAGTGACTTAACATGTCACATCCGTGACATATTTCAATTCTTTTTCATCAGCAGCATTAACCTACTAATTTTTCGTAGAAATATGCTATGTTTACTCATAAAACATAATGTTCCAAAAAATTTGCCTCCGCTTTTAATGACAAACAATCTTTCTTGAGTCCGGATCATCTGTCCAAAATTATTCTGTCTTATTTTGTCTCATTAAAAAACGTCGTCGTTTTCGCTTAAAAATTTTAAGCTGCTCATTTATAAAGCTATTGTCATTGGCTTAAGTCTTGCATGTGCATAAGTCTATGCTTTTTTTTATTTTTTTTTATTTTAATTTTAATTATGCTACTATTATTTTAATAAAAAATAAAAAAATTCAATTTTAATTATTACTTTAATAAAAAATAAAATAAAATATAATTATATTATTATTAATTTTATAAAAATAAAAATAAAAAACTTGTGTGCCAGTGCACAAGTTGGTGTTTTTTTAATTTTTTAATTTTTTAATAAAATTAAAATTAAATGATAAAAATTACAAATAAAAAATAAAAAATGTTCAATTTTGTTTTTCCTATTATTCTAATTTTAATTTTTTGAATAAAATTTTTAAGATAAAAAATTTCTTATAATACATGATCGTGTATTTTGATGTGTCACTTAATTTTGTAAAAATCATATCTCTCAATTCTGATGTCAAAAAATTACAAACTTTATACCATTAGAAAGCTAAGAGGATAAGGTACAACTTTGTCTTATTTGGCCTACATCAATACAGTTTAATCATTGAAATAAGGATATAATTTCTATTAGGAATAGTACTACAGTCTCTGCCAGCAGCCATATCTCTTTCGTCCGGAGTCCAAAAATTTCATATGATAATATCGTTAAAAAGCTAAAAAAATGAACTACAATTTTCCTGAAGACATCTTTTTCTAATTCTGCCTAGATTAATACAGTTTATTCAGAAAAGTTAAAGTCACTAATTATGCCCAGGGTAGTGCTATGTCCTCCTTTCCTTCTTTTGCCTATTATGAGCTTTTATATATTCCAAAAAGCCCGGATCCAACAAATACAAAAAGTACATACATGACCCCACCTTAACAATTTATTTTAAATCTATCCAAGGTCATTTAATAACATAACAATTCTATTTCCAACCATAATTAACAACCTAATAAAGAAGAAATTGAGTTATTTATTAAAGATGTTTGGTAAAATTAACTATTTAGTATTAGCTGTTTATATATAAAATTTTACAATTTGTAAATTATATAAACAAGTTTAGTAAATTAATCAATTAAAACAAGTGGTTGAAATCAAAACAAATTATTCCACATATGTAATATATTGTATAATTTAATAAATTAATCAATTTTTAAATGTAAATTTTTATCTTAAAATTTTTATTTAAAAAAATAAAATTAAAATAATAGAAAAACAAAATTTGAAAAATTGACACAATACTATTTTAAATGTATTGATGTAGGCTGAATCAGACAAGGTTGTTTTCATAAAAGTTATAGCTTATTCTCTTAATTTTCTAATGACATAAAATTTGTAATTTTTAGACATAAAAAATGAGAGATATGATTTTTATAATTTTGAATGACACATCAAGAGTGCACGATTGTGCACTAGCACGATCATGCCCTAACCCTTCGATAATAGGAGTGTACGAAAGCTTTCAACCTTTTTATTTTCTTTAATTTAAATTTTATAAAATTAATAATAACATAATTATAATTATAATTTAATTTAATTTAAATTTTTTTATTAAAGTAAAAATTAAATTTAAAATTAAATTCATTTTACTGCACGCAATGCATTGACGTGCATTAAGTACATGCCTTTTTTTTTAAATTTAGTTTTTTATAAAATTAATAATAACATAATTTTAATTTAATTTAATTTAATTTTTATTAAAATAATAATTAAATTTAGAATTTAATTTAATTTAATTTTTTAATTAAAGTAATAATTAAATTTAATTTAATTAAAGTAATAGTACTATAATTAAAATTAGGCATGGCAATGGGTCGGGCTGGGCCTGGGCCACCCTTGGCCCTGTCCAACCGGCCACTGTCATGGCTGGCCAGGAGGTCGAGATTTGCCGACCCGCAGCTCGGCCCACCGACTGGCCGACTCGACCCATATATATATTTAAAATAAAAAAGTATACAAAACGACGTCGTTTTGTTCAAAATGGGCGGACTTTTACCCGTAGTTCGCCAAACTTAGGCCAAAAATCGGGCAGGGCCGGGTAGGCCGGGCTAAAATTATCATCCCTAATTAAAATTAAAGTAAACAAAAGTGACTCCTGTGCACTTATACAATTTTTTCTTTCTAATTTTATTTTTTTAATTTATTAATAATAACATATTATAATTACAATTAACACTTAATTTATTGTTTTCTTATTTTACTCATTTTAATTTTATTTAAAATTAAAAATAATTAAAAATTAAAAATTTTCAAATACTTAAAATTTTATTTAAAAAATTAAAATTAAAATAATAGAAAAAACAAAAATTGAAAAATTGACACAATATTATTTTAAATTGTGTCTTAATTTCAACAGTTAAACTGTATTGATGTAGGCCGAATCAGACAATATTGTCTGTATAAAAGTTGTAGCTTATCCTCTTAGCTTTCTAATGATATAAAGTTTGTAATTTTTGGAAATCAAAATTAAGAGATATGATTTTTATAAATTTGAGTGACACATTAGGAGTGCACAATCATACATTAGTACAATCGAAATTTAAAATTTAATTTATTTTTTGTTAAATTAAAGCTATCACGCCCGTGCATCAAATGCACTTGCATGCACTTAATGCACGGGACTAATCCATTTTTTTATTTTAGTTTTTTTATAAAATTAATAATAACATAATTATAATTATAATTTATTTTTATTAAAGTAATAATTAAAATTAAAATTTAATTTAATTTTTATTTAAGTAATAATTAAATTTAAAATTTAATTTAATTTTTAACAGAGTAATAGTACTATAATTAAAATAAAAATAAACAAAAGTCATGCTTGTGCATTTATGCAATTTTTTTCTTTATAATTTTATTTTTTAAATTTATTAATAATAACATATTATAATTACAATTAAAATTTAATTTATTGTTTTCTTATTTTAATTTGAATTTTATTTAAAAAATTAAAAAATAAAAATAAAATAAAATTTGTCAAATAAGTGCACGACCATGACTTAAGTACACAGCTGTGCATGCTCATAGGAGAGAGAAGAGAGCGGAGGTCGGTTGGTTCTTCGCGGCTTGTGTATGGCTAATAGGATATTATGAATTAGACAGAAGCACGTCTTTAAATTTTAAAGAAAAATAACGTCATTTTTATGTTGGACAGAATAGGATAGAGTAACATTGGACAAAAGATCCGGACTCATTTTTCAATAGATACGCCGCTTATTTTAACATCCAATATTATAAATGAAATTTATTCGGTTGTTACAAATGAAATATGAAAAAATAATAATTTAGCTTTAATAAACATTTAATATGTTTTGAATTTTTCTGACAGATGCTTTCCTTTTATTTTGAATTTGGTTTCTCAACAATTTCATTCCATTCAAATTCTGTTCCATTCGTCTTGTTTTACTTATTCAAAATGCGTAACAAAGATACTGCCCAATTCATTCAAAAAAATAAAGTTGTTATTTAGTATCTAATGAAGGAAACTCCTTTATGACAAAACCAGGTAAGATATTTCTCTTTCTTTACTGTTTCGGTTTTTTAAGTAAGAAGAAGCAATGTTATATCAATATTGCACAAAATAACTACTTTAGTTAACATTATTTTCTACCTGATAAAAGAAGAAATTTTGTACTAAGAATTGTATTCAACGGTTCCTGAGAGCTAACGGTGGCAACGTTAAGTGGGCTGCAAAAAATTTGAAGGCTTACCTTTCTTGGAGAGAAAGCATATTTTTCGGTATTCCCATAATCATTTTTATACACTTTCTTCTGACTCTTCTGTTTTTTTTAAAAATCAATCCTCTTTCTGTTTCTTTCATTATAAATAAATGTTATTTTATCCAAAATAAATAACAACAAATATTGCTTGAGACTCTGCCCAATATTATTCTTTTAATTTCTATTGTTGGTTTTTTTTAAATGTAGAGAAATTAACAGCAGATGAATTTTCCACTGAACTCTGAGAAGGGCTTGCTTATTTAGCATGTCATGGTTAAAGTTCTAAGCTTATTTTGGTAATTTTTAAACTCTATCTATCGATTATGTCTAATTCTTTTTTTTTAATTTTTCAAAACCGATGGAATTTATTAATAATATTGTTTACATATACCCTTTCTAAATTTCATTTTCACATTTGTTACTTCTAAACTCGTTACAAAGTTTCATTCTTCTTTTGCTGTTCTTGGTTAAAGATGTTTCTCCTTAAACAAGATTATCAGAAGTTTCATTCGCGAAAACTGTAAGTGACAATATATACTTTTATTTGTATATCTTTTTCAATTTTTATCTTTCTTAGTTGATTATTAATCATATCAAAATTCCATCTTTTGCTTTGAATTCTATAGATTCACACGTTTCGTTGCGTTTACTTTGCAAGTTGCCATATCAACCATGCGCAAAAAATGTGAACAATTTGTATTTTTTTTAATGCAAGTATGTTGATTTTTTTAGAAACTCTAGTTGATAACCCATAAAATTATAGTAACTATTTAAAAAAAGGTTATTGTGTGTTTACTGTATTGTAAACTTATAGTTTTTTTATTAAAAACCTTTTAATTAGATGCAAATCAGTGAATTCATTTAATGGCGTCATATATTATCGTATAATTTTTTTTAACCTTTTTAGGTTTTTTCAAGTCTACTTTAACTTTCATGAATGTATTTTTATCAACATTGAAAATTGTTACCAACTATTATCCATCTAGACTTTACAAAGTGTTCGTAATCAACCTACTGTATTTGTTTTCTTATCTATGGAAGGTAATATTGTTATAAATTTCTCTTGTTCATACGTGTAATTCTTGTTTATTCTATCTCGCTTTTAACATCTTTATGGAAAACACTATTTTTTTATATTTTTTTAACATAAATCATCATAATACTACAAGCCCACTTATGTTACACTTTTTATCTTCTTCTCATTATTTTTCTAATGTGTTGTCTCCCATTAATTTATAATTCAAATCTTTATTGTTATTATAGGGTGTCCGACCATTTGTTGAATTTTTTACGATCATCACGATCGTATGTTCATTGGACTTTGAAGAATCATTAGAATTTCCCCAAATTTTTTCTCTTGACCCTTCCATAAGATCAACAGTTAAAGGTGTCACAACATTTTAACTCAAGCAAACCATGGTATCTTACTTTAACCCCACTAGCTTCCTCAGAAATAGGGTTTACTAGCAAGTCTTCTTTAACCTCACCATATATTAACTCATAATCTATCTCCTTTGCATCACCCATTGGTAGAAAACGCCATCAAAATATTAATGCTTATGCAACAGCCACCAATAAAACTTTATTCCCATTTACTTCCATTCCACAACGTCTTACCACCACTTAGCCAATTAAAATTGATAACCATAACCCTCTTTCTTTCGGTCACCTGCTATGTTTTTTTTCCTAAAAAAATTTATAAATCTCACAACTCTAACAAGTCTTTTTTACAATTTTGAAAGTTTTACCGATGCCTTATAATGAGATTATTTATAGGTCAACTATCTGACCACCAATCGGTGGTCTTATATCCATTATACCATCTCATCTCAAGCGAGCGCACATGTTTGTATCACATCACTTTTAAACTAATAATTAAGTTCCACAGAGTGCACAACTAGTTTTTATTATATATGATGAAATCTTTTTATTCATATAATGAAATGCTTTTGTATTTATCATATATGATTTTGTCTTTTTGTCTGCTATAAGACTATGCATTTATATTTACCTATTTTTACATTAACAAAACAACAATTATTAAGTTTGGCATAATGGATAATTTTATATTTTATAAAATATCAAGAGCAACAATTACTTGTGATGCTTAGTTCTGTTGGAAGAAAAACTTTGAATGGTCAAAAAATTAATATAACTTATTTTATGTTAATCTACCAGGAATGCTTCCTTCTATTGGATGCTATATACCACAAACTGACTAAAAATATTGAGCAAAACATAACGATTGTTGTCGTGTGGCTATGCAAACAATCAATTTTGCGATAAAGATAATTTGTAACACCCCACTCCCGCTGAATCCGAACTCGATATCGGTGGTGATACCTGAATCCGTACCCCGCGAGGGTGGTGTGTTAACATTTCAATTAAAAGTCGGTATACACTTTTTTTGAATCCAAACATAAGGTACAGAAATTCGGAAATCAAAACGTTCCACTTTATTAAAATCATTTGATGCAACATAAAGAAATTAACAGAAACTTTTATTAATCACTTGGGGCCCATTTCAATTTACAAA
>JANQBM010000005.1:18172600-18184075 GCA_025594535.1 Erythroxylum domingense | reverse complement strand
GTTATAATTTAAAGTTGTGACATAATATATATATTAAAAAGAAAAAAGTGAAAATTTTATAAATTTTATGAAATATGATATGTTTCGAGTAAGGAATTACGCTTAACAAACTTTTAATTAGAATGACTTAGGAATGAATCTTCTAATACTAGAAATTCAGAATTTAGATAATAGAAAAAAATTATGAATATAAATTTAGATTAATTAGAACATAATGATTTTAGAAAAAAGTAAAAGAAATATTTTCGAAAGTAATAAAATAAATAATTTATAAAAACATATCAAAATTATTTATAAAATGTATTCTAGTTTTAATAAAATAATAGTTATTTTCAATATAATACATTGTACTTATTTGCTTTTATAACTCAATTACTTATATGTTATCTTGGAATTGATACACTTAGGATTAATAAAGTGATTAATTCATTTTAAGATTAATATAATTACATATATGCTTAATGTATATATTGTCTAAATATGAAAAATAAAATAAAAGTTTAAATGTGTTAAGATTAATTATCATAAGATTAATTATCATATTAATTAATTTCTTTTAATATGTGTAATAAAAATAAAAATTTTTACAATGATTATTTAATAATAGATATAATATGAAAAGAAAATAATATTTAATAAATATATTTTTTTAAAATTATATTAAAAAAATAGAATAATTTATTAAACACGTAAAAATAATATTTGAAATAAATTCATTGTACTTAGATAATAACTTTTTTACATTTACATTATAATTAATTGTTAAATTTACTTGTTTATACAGGGAATAATTATTACAATATTATCATTGCTACATATTTTTAATAAATATAAATTGGTTCGTATTTTATATCTTTTATTTTATATAAATATTTTTGTATAATTTATAGGTAATTTCATCTTACATTTTACTATAAATGATTATGCTTTAATTTATAATTTATGAATTTTAAAAAATGCAACTACTTTTTGAAATTGTCTTAAAATAAATATATAAAAAATTTTAAAAATATATTAAACAATCAGGCTGCCTGTGGCCTGGACGGGCTAACCGGGCTAGGCCACAAGCCTGCCCACGAGCTGGTTGGCGCCTGTCCGATCACGACCCATGGGCCATTTTGGCCTACCCTTTTTAATTTTTGTGCTGTCCACGACCCATCAACAACCCAAGCAGCTTATCCCATTGACAAGCCTACTCCTCAACTTGAGAGTGTCAAGCTATACATTAACTATATACTATTTTCAAAAAGTCAATTTCTTAATATTTTAAAATTTGTAAGATCCTTAAATATTGTTTTTATTTTTAACAAACTATTTTCTTTCCATTTGAGTGTAAAATCCTAAAAAATTGATCTTAAATCTTTCTTAGTTTTACTCTTACTGAATTGTATATAAACGTGTTAGTCCCAATTCTCAATTCTTCTTTCCTTCAATTTTGTATCAACATTTTCAATATCGTGGAGAAGATACTGAAGCTTTATGACTCATCAATAAACTACGCATAACCATGACAAAGTGTAAAGAAACATTTAATATTGCATGGATAATCATCAGCTAGCCTTCTACTCTAAATTAGAGATGTGAGATCAGTGATACATCACTACAATTCACTCTGTTCACTCAATCAACCTTCAACAAGGTAGTTGACAGCCAAATAATAACCACCAACAATTGCAAATGACGCTACCCCACTACGTGCTATTCGCAGCCAGATGCCACGGAACAACAGATTCCGATCCGCAGGATGAATGCCTGTAAGTCTCTCCAACCTTTTACCTGGACGATTCCATTTCAATAACCTCCTCTCCACTGAAACAAACTGGAAACAGAGAAGATGGTCATATAAAATTCTATCTTTAGTATATATTAATTCATAAGACAATCAAATGTTTTCATTTCTGAAAAAGATTACTCATTTTGTGCTAAACATTCTCAAATTTATTCACATCAGTGTTAAACCTTTTAATTTTTTTCAACTAAATTTCAAATCTTTTAAAATGCAATTTAGCATTGCAAAATGATTGAATAGCACATTAGGAGTTACCGTATAAAAGAGTAGGGAAATGGAAAACAAAATAAGAACCGAGGACAAGAAACGTGTGTTTTGTGTCCATCTATAATTATGTTAGTTTTGTGCCCGAACCTTTGCATGTTTGTAATTAATGGGAAGTTGTTCGGGCAGCAAATTAACATAATTATAAATGGACATAAAGCACAGGTTTATTCAGTTCTTATTGTGCTTTCCACTTCCCTACTCTTCCTAGGGAAGCTCCTAATGTGCTATTCAAACTCATATAGGCAGAACAGCACCTCCTTGCCAAATGTACACAAAGGTAATGCAGCACGATGTAACTAGAGATACCGCAGAAACAAAAACGTACAAAATGGAAAAAACATACAAAATGGTGATAGTATACATCAAATAATAGACAGGTATCAATCAACACTGCAGCTTAGTATAAGGTTTCGTTGAAAATAACATAATAATCAAAATTGAAATAAAATGCAAATGCAAACTACTTTCTATAATGAAGTATACCTTGGGCAGAACAACACATTCTGATCGGCTCTTGGCAGTGTCAAAAAAATGAGATGCAGCGGCAGCCATAGAACCAGAAAACCCAGCTGCAAGACTAACTGCTAATGGAGAAAGTGGCCCAATTTCTTCATCAGACCTGATCATAAGCGAGGAACATTTTCACACCAAAAATGATAAAAGTACTGATATTCTGGTTAAAGCCGCTATTGAAGGATTATGTAGAAGCCACCTTGAAAGCATAGTAATAGCTTTTCACAACATGAAACAGATAATTCCAAGAATACGGTGTTACAATAATTTAATGCAGTATCTATTTTAATGCGAGTAGCTACGACACAAAGGACTAGGTCAAAGGTGTCAAGTAACAATCACAAGCACCACTACACTAACACACATCAACAGGACATACCGAATCAGCACAAAACTAAGATGTCAAGCGGATATAGAAACTTATAAGAAGATTGCATTTAATGCCATATAGTGCTCTTCTGCTACTCTCAATATTGCAAAGCCAAGCAACTCAAAGATACATACAAAAGTTTCAGATTTACAGTGATATTATAAATGGGCAGTTTGAGGAAGCCTAGTGATATTATAAATAAGAAGCAATTTGAGGAAGCTTTGCAGAATTAATATAATCTATCCCAGTTTAATGCTTGATCAAACACAATAAATCTTTGAGAACATGTAAATATGGAACTTCAGAATGCTTCTGTCTGGTGTATGGATACTGCTCATATGATAATAAAAGAGCACAAATATACGTCTCACTTGTGGTTTTGAGGGATACCGAGAATTAATCTAATGGTTTCTGCAGACATGTAATGCACTGTGCTATGTTTGAAGGCCGATTAGCTAGTTTCTATCTGGAATTTTCAGTGTTAGAGCAGGAAATGATGACAGATTTTGAATCAAAAGTTCAAATTATGACCTGGGTTCAGGATCCATCCCAACTGCCTTCCAGATAAGCATTGCTTCGTGCAGGAACTGCCAACTGCCAAAAAATATCCCACCAAAAACAGAATCTCGAGCAATTCCTGACCGCACTCCTCTCCAAAATGTACCCAATCCTTCCAAAGTGATTATATTAGATGGTTTCCGAACATCAGATACAGGCGGTGGCCTCCCAGAGCCGGTCATCATCCAGGGGTATGCTTGCAAGCAACCAGACAAATTCGGATGCTTGGCGGTTAAGGTGGTCAGAAGGGCAAGAGATTGGCTCAATGCCTTCTTATCTGGCGTATATCCATGTAGAAGTTTAGCAATCATGGGTGTAACAGCTTTATTTTCCGCAAGAGAGCTAGAAACCTGAATACGAGATGCAGCGGAAACCTGACAACGTAGTTTAACAAGTTCAAAGGGTGAGCTTAAAAGTGACTCTACAGCACCAGCTACTGTTCCTGCCATAAGAGCCTCAGAGACATACACATAGTTATCTTCACGACCATCTGCCAGAAATGAAAGGAATTTTCCCGAGACTAAGAGTTGAAATTTGTCAATGCAGTGCTTGCTTACATTTAATAAGGCATCATACATAAATGCTAGTGAACCACTTGCTTTTGTAGACAATGCATTGGTAAAGTTTCGATTGTTCATGTGTTCTTCATTTTATCAGTGCACTTCTCAACAAAAGTAAAGGAAACACAGCATTTTTCATGAAAAAGCATAATCATTTTGACTAGCAGAAAATATTAAGATCAGGAGTTCATATAAATGAATGGAAGTGTCTTCCCATTAAGAGACAAAGGAATAGAATAGTAAGTAATCTGAGGAAAAGAATACAAATAAATCTTAGTATTTCAACAGGAACAGCCTCTTCAACTGTAAAATTCCATAAATCTTCTACCGAGGCAAGGACAAAGCAGTCAATTATGACAGAAAAACGAACTTTGTACCTTATGAAATAATCAAAGTCTAGGTCCTTTTCTTCATTAGATGTAACATTTCAAGATTGGCATAATTACATTTACGACTACACTTATCAGGAATAAGTAAATGGATTTTGAGATAGAGCATGTGAATTCAGTATAAAATACTAATAGTGCATTATGTTCAAAGAGAAGTCAATATAGTAAAGGAAACACAGACATTGACTACGAGATTTTTTGCCCAAATCAAGTAAATCCTTACATGATTTAAACCTACTAAAATCTATAAGCATGGATGTACTCATTCATACACAAAAAGTTAATAAGGCAGGCTAAGATAATGCAAACACAATAATATGTTCAAAGATAGAATAGAAATTCGATTTCATCATGTACGGCATATTTACAACCTTGTAGCCCATGTTCTGTTACCAAAAGTGGTTTTTAATTTTACATTCTGTTACTTAGGAATCAAAATAATGATTTCAAATAGAAATTCGATTTCATCATGTACGGCATATTTACAACCTCGTAGCCCATGTTCTGTTACCAAAAGTGGTTTTTAATTTTACATTCTGTTACTTAAGAACCAAAATAATGATTTCATCTTAAACTACAAGCTGGTCCAATACGATATTTAATCCAAGTGAACACAATGATGATTTCATGTGTGTAATTCATGTGTGACAAACAACAGAGTGCACAAGGAATGTAAGGAATTATGTTCTCTCATTCAGTTGACAGACATAATCAAGGGAAAAGGAACATAAGAACAGTAGCATGTAAGATTCAAGGAAATCTATGTCAAGTTTAAAACTCCCAAGTTATAAATGAAAAGCTGAGCTTGTGTAATAGCATATTGAATCCACTGTTAGTAGTTCTTCGCAAACTACAGAAAATATACTCTGGTGATTCTTACATTTTCATAATAAATTCTTTTAAAACATTTTTAACCAATTTTATATGTTCAACCATGACGTATACATCGAAGGTTGAACATGGTTGAATGGAGATGGTTAAATACGAGGTTATGCCATCACAGACAATGGCTCTAATGGAAATTAATATAAGATGTCAAGCATAATAAATATGTAAAAGCCAGCCGTGTGTCCAATTGTTTTCTAAAGACACCATTGAAATTTGATTTTGTTACTCCTATGAAATGGTGGAATTTATGTTTCTAACAGAGCCTCTCCATTGACTTTCCATAACAATTGTTATTGGAGATATGCACAAGAACTGTACTTGGAAAATTAAAATCACGTATTCACTCTCTTTTGTGTCATTTGTGTCTCTATATATGTGGATGTGTGAATGTCAAGCTGCATTTTAGGAAAACAAACAGGTCACGCATATACCAAAGAAAAGTAGAAGTTCGCACCTTTATAGAAAGCTGTTAAGATCTCATAGACTCCAAATCGGGCTCCAACACCAAGAATTCTCCCAGAAGTGAACCACCCAAAACCACTATACAAGCCTAAAATATCGGGTACAAGTTTTTTAAGATGAAAATGGGAAGTTCTTTTATACGAAATAAATAGTGATGCCAAACTAGTACAAGGAAGCGTGAACCCAATGAAGCAATAAGCATGTCCATAAACATATTACACTTACTAATAACAGCAAATTTCTTAGCATCAATTATCCTTCAAAACCATAGTCTGATTAAAGGAATTTCTGCAAGAAACCAAATTTACACAAATGCTTTTTTGGTTAAATTTTGCTTCTATAGTTTTGGCATGCACAATAAAATTACAAAACAAGGTTACATTCTTTTCCACGGAAGATTGTCCAACACACACCTTGACTTCATAATTTTGTTAGAAATACCCTTGGATTAATTTAATGGGAAATTATAAATAGGGATCTCTGATCTCCACTTATTCAATAAAGAGGCTATTTGAGTCACTTATTTGTTTAAAGACCTCCTCTTTTTTTAATATAATTTATTATTTTAAAATGTTATAAATGAACACTTTAACAAAAACACCTGGGATAAGACTGGAGCAAAAATGCCTCTTGAGAAAGAAAGAATAAATATAAAAACACATCTAGTAAGGAAATAACAGGTAAAGATCTAAAATTCATTGGATGATGTTACAATTTGCTCTTGAGCTAAAGGGACAGTTGATCCAATATGTCACATTTTGTAATGCCTATGAAGGGCTTCATTTCTCTTAAGCTAATAGTCATTTTGCTTTCTACAATGGAAAATAATTGGGAGAATCATTATTGGTCAAGATTGGTATTACATAAATGGTTACAAAAGAGAAGGATAAGTAACCATGAAGTGCTAGCCATTAGGTCCTCTTCTATTAATGGTAAGATGAAAATATGGAGAGGTGAGTGACTAAGAACCAGAAAGAGAAGGGGTATAAGAAAGATGATAAAACGGTTAAACGGGCATGAGAGAGGGAGAGAAAGAGAGAGGTCAAAATAAAGATAGGGTTGTGGAGAGGGAAAGGAGGAAAAGAAATAGAGGGAGCTGTAATATCAAGGATAATTTCGTTATGACCATATTCAGACATTATAGAGAAAAGGGGTCCTCCTTATTTAATAAGTAGGGATCAGAGACTCCTATTTATAATTATCACTGGTTTAATTTCATCACAACCACAACTATCAGGATGACAAAAAAAAATCCATCTCAGCTCCATTTCAAAAGTTAACAATCCCATAGGATTAACTACTTCTAAATACTGGCCACCATACTTGTCAGTTATATTTTTAACATTCAACAGTCTCAAACATTGAAACAAAGACCAACAAGAAAAACAACTGAGACGGAAAAATATATTTATATCAACATCTATATATAATAACACATGGAACAAAGTAAATCAATAGGAAACCAAAGAAAAAATGAAAGTGAAGTTGAAATAGTAACCACCTGAATAACCAGATAATGATCGAATTCTTTTCAACACCTGAAGTGGGGTCAATTGTCCATCAGGACCTGAACCAACCTGGAAAATGTCCAAGAACATAAATATATACCTTCTTCATACAGAAACAGTCAACAGTACGAGTATATGCAAGAGAACACAAACAGGATAGCTAGTAAACCTGAACGAGGACTTTAAGTGTGTCGAGAGGATAAGTGAGAGCCGAGCCTAATGCCACTGAGCCAGCAGCAGCTGTTGCATGTGTTGCAAAGACTTGGTTCTTTAATAATTCCTCCATATCTTCCAAAATTCAGGGATTTAACGATTACCCATGAGAAATTTTTGCTTTTAACATGGACTAGCAAGAAGAAAAATTGTTGGAAATTGTTGGGAAAGAGGAAGAAGGGCGTTAAGAGTGGTAGTAATGGGGTCAAGGAGGAGAGTGGCGACGGCGGGGACTAGATATATTCCAAGATCTCTAAATGGATGGTGGAGCTTTTGACAGAAGGTGAAAAGGAAGTAGGGATTCCAGGAGCGTTTTTAAAGAAGGAAAAGAGGGTTAGGTATAGCTTTGTTAATTGTTCGACTCCTCTCCCTCTCCAATTTTTACGTGCTTGGGTTTGAATTTCTATTTTTGTCTTTTACAGTTGCCTTTCATTATTAGTTATTAAATAAAGAAGAAGACGAGCTTTATAAAATCTAAACTTTAATACGTAATAATAAAATTTGGAGAGGCGAAGGTCAAATCAGACTTAAATATTTTATTATAATTATAATTATAATTTAACATTACTATACGGATTTTAAAACGTTTAAAAAGAAATTCCAGTTAATAATGGCGAGAGAGGAAGAAAAACTGAATTTCTTCACTCCATGACAGTGTTTTGATTAAAGGAGTCGTTAGCTCACATGGGAGAATAGTAATAAGAATAAGAATGAATATAATAAAAAATGATAATGGATATTATCATTATAATTATAATGGTTGGTTAAAAGGAAAGAATGATTAGTATTATTATTGATAGGGTTGGTTTGTAAAATATATTAAGAAATAAAAAATTATTTTTAATTAATTATAATGCAATTAATTAATTATTAATTATATTTTAATTAATTATATTTTAATTAACTATATTTTAATTAATTAATTAATTAAAATATTTTAATTAATGAATAATTATATTTTAATTAATTATAATAATTAATAATAATTTTATATTTTAATTAATCAATTACAATATAGTTAATTAATGAATGAATTATATTTTAATTAATTATATTATAATTGATTAATTATAATATAATATAATTAATTAATTACAATTAAATAATTATAATCTATTTGTTTATTTAATTATAATAAATTATATTATTTTAATTAATTAATTATAATATATTAATTAATTATATTATAGTTGATGAGTTTAAGAAGGGGTTAATTATTTAATTTTTCAAACCATAAATATATCAAGTAATGATTTTCATTCCTCTCAATTATGAAGGGTATGGACCAATACTCAAAATGGAGGAATGAAATCACTATTTATTTAATCATAGTTTCTCACTAAGCATGTAGTTTTCATTCCTTATTCATACCTTCTTTCCGATACATATTAACTAAGCACACCTTAAATGTCAAACGCGATTGTTTTTTGTCTACCTTTATCGCTCGACTACGACATTTGGGTGCTTGGCAATAAACCAAACATTGTCACCTAGCGATAACCAGAAGAAAAACAATGCCACACAACAACGTTTGGCATTTAACCAAATAATGTCATCTGGCAATAAAAGGAAAAAACATGTAGACCACAAACTTAAACCTAAATGTTCTCATTTAAAATTAAAATAACAGTACCAATAATAACAGCGAAAGTCCTGCTAAAGTACGTAATTTAGAAAAGTCTAATAATATACAATTTTACCCTTATTTAGTAAAGAGATTATTCAATAGACTCACATACAAATGTATCATAAAGATATTATAAAATTTTAAATGAATGTGCATAAAAAATAATGGTGTAATAATAATAATAAATACATAAAAATATAATAATAATAAAAAAGGTATTGTAATACAAAAATAACATACGTTATGAACATGTCAAAGATTAACAATAAATGGTAATATAAATATACATACCAAAAAGACCTTAACAAAAATAACTCCAACCAGGCTAAAAGGTAAAATACATTTATAGACTAAAAAGGACTCATACAAGAATAACTCCGACTAGGTCTGTCCATACAGTAAATTCCCAAAGTAAGAAAGTAACTAACCTAAACTACCAAGGAGGTAAGTACTAAGCGATAAATGCAAAGAACACAGTTTAATAACACCTACAAGAATACGAATGCCTAGTACGCCAAAGTTTCCTATTGTAGGCCAAGTCCTCGATAAGATCCATCCAAGTCATATCATTCTTGATTACTTTCTCGTAGTTCATTTTAGGCTGCCTTTTTTCCTCTTACAATCATTAAGTATTATTTTCTTGCATCATCTCATTGGCGCATCAGGGTGTCTCCTTTTAACATATTCAAACTATTTAAGTCTTGTCTCTCTCAGCTTGTCATTCATACCCGTTACCTTTAATTTGTCTCTTACCGATAGATTCTTAACCTTATATCTTCTGGTAAGATTACACATCCGCCAGAGCATCCTTATTTCCATCACCAAAAACTTATTTATATGTATATAGGCCAACATTACGCCTCATATAACATGATTGACCTAATTGCTATGCAATATAATTTATATAATATAAATCCAATAAGCCCTGCTAATAGAACGCTAGGAAAAAGAAACTAGCAAAAATAAAAAAGAAGAAGGGAAGTAGTCAATATATGTATAGGAATTTGAGGCACATAATTGTTGGAAGGACACAACACCATACAACAATCAACCCAAATCTAAAAATACCCCGAAATCATAAAATTTTCTTGAAATCAACAATTTTTCCAATCCTTCAATGGGATGAAATTTCATAAACCTGAATCTTCATAGGCACAGAGGGTCTACATAAGAGTGACACATAAAGAAGAAGAGAACATAGTCTAATGTGACAACAGTGATAGAAGGAACGATTTTCAACACCCAAAAATAATCTAGACTGTAGTGTTTACTGACTACAATCTTCATAAATTATGAGCAATCATTTAACAGAGAGATAAAAACTACAATAAAAGAAAATAAGCAAAGAGGAGGGACAATAATCAAATCCAAACTTACCAACCAAAGTGTGGAATGAATATCCTAAAAAGCATTCAACATATTACCAGACACTAAATGAACAAATCGACAAGTCATAACGTTAAACACCAAAATTAGGGCACTGAAAGCTAGATATTTGTCACCAAATATGATGCATTGAAAACAATAATGTGGAAATGAGAAAAGTTGAAAACAATCTATAGAATAAGTAGTTTGAGAACCTAACAAAATTCAAAATACAGAGATATTGGAAAATCTCTCTTCTTTGTGCCCCAAAACTTGGTTCTTGAAATACAAAGATAAAAGGTTTTCTAATCTAAGAATAGGGTAGGCAAAAAGAAAATATTTTTCTTTTGTTTGCCTTATGAAATTGAGAGCTTTGTGATGAGATCACATAGATGAAAGGAAAGGAAATAAGAAAAAATAAGATTAAGAAACACACCACAACCAAATGAAATGAATGTATAAAAACACCTCATTTAAGATTAGATACATATCCCCAATTGCTTATGTTTATATGTTAGTGGGCACTAAAATCCCTAATCTTGAGCTTATTTGTTAGTTGTTGTGTGGCCTTTCTCTATTTCTTGATATCGCATTTATCAATAGTTGGTGTGGTGCACTTTTATGGTAGGCTTCTTTTTGTTTCACAATATGGTGTGACTCCATCACTTACCTTGTGTTTGGTTGATGTCCCCATAAGTGGGGACAGATGACAGGGACAGAAAAATCTTGTCTCCGACCTGTTTGCTTGCTGTCCTCACAAATTTCTGTCCCGACTCTGGATGACAGAGACATAAAATTTTTGTTCCTTCCAAAACCAGAGGATAAGAATGCAGAGACGGAGACAGAAACAAAAAACACACATAAATTTACAAGAAAACCCCTCTCCATAAATATTTTAATTATATTATTAGTTAATTATAATATTTTAATTAATTAATAATAATATTTTAATTAAATATAATGTAA
>JANQBM010000005.1:18112929-18139979 GCA_025594535.1 Erythroxylum domingense | reverse complement strand
ACGGTAATAAATTGTCCGTCGGTGAATTTAGCTACGGCCGAATCACCGACGCTTTCTTCCGTCGGTTTATGCCGTCGATAAATATATTTACCAACGGAATATTGTCTATTTCCGTCGGTAATTGCCGTATGTAATTCACTATTTTCTTGTAGTGTGTTTAGGTTATGATTTTGTTAGTTAGTTAGATATTTGTGTTTTATGTGTTTTGTGGGTTAAAGCACATGATTGAGCTTCAATTTTATATGTTTGAGGTGCCTTGATGTGTTGCCAATATTTCAGGGAAAATATTGAAGAATGGAGGAAATTCGAAGAAGGACCGAGCCAAACCCAAGGCCACAATCGTGGCCAATGAGCTACGATCTTGATATAACCAAATAGAAGGCACCACGATCATGGCCTAGTCAGCCATGATCAAGACAGAAAGGAAAATCAAATGCCACGATCGTGGCACAGATGTGGACAACCTTTTGAATATAAGTTTTCGAGGGACTTTTAGGACTTTTCGAACCCTAAAAACCCTTAGGGTTGCCCAGAATAGATTAGAGTATAAAAAGGATAAAGAAGAAACCCTAAGGGAACTCCCCAATCTACCACTTTTGGGAAAACTCTAAGAAGAGAGAAGAAGAAGAGAGAGAAGAGGAAGAAGAGGAGAGAGGAGCCAGCTTCTACTGCTGCTTTCCTGAGGCATCCCGATCCCCTTCCAAAGTGTATTTCATTCATCTTTGTGTTCTTTTTTTTTGAATGTTGAGATGGATATGAATATGTTTATAGATTTAGGTTTGATCATGAAGTTTTAATTTTCTTTAGGGATTTTGACTTGATTTAATGTTAATCTAGTTATTTTGTGTTTAATCATTTGGTTGTTGTGATTAATTGTTGTAACTTTATGCTTTGGGAATAAATTGAGAGATTGAATCAAATGCAAAATGATTGGGTTGGGTTAATGAGAGTTAAGTGATCCAATAGACCATGTAATTAATCAAATTGGTTATAATATGGAGAGAGATCTCGTGTGAGACCTGATTGTTTTTTAGAAAGCTTAAGAATTGATTAGGCTTAGAGCTATTCGTAATTGAGAGATTACGTGTTCGATATTTAACCTAATTAAGGATTCTTAATTAGTGATTATAACTTGAGAGAGAGTAATCTTCCCTTCGATAGTTTAGAACCGACACCTCATTAACATATAAATGACTAGGTTAACATTAATGATAGGAAAATCCCCCTTTCTCATAATTTTGAACTTCGTCTTGTGTGATTTCTCATTGTGAATTTGGTATAGCTCAATTTAGTTTATTTTCATATTAATTTACAAATTAATTTTCTACCAATTATTTTCACGTGTTTACTTTTCTATCTACTTTTTGTTTTCATTTTTATAATTCTCAGGGCCTTAGAAAACTTAGAATTGAATTATTTTACCACTCCTCGAGGGACTGACACCTTACATACTACACCCATGACTTGTGCGCTTGCAGTATTTTAAGGGTTTAAAAGTTATAAAACTTGCCCATTACCAAGTTTTTGGCGTCATTGTCGAGGAGTAGTAGGATTATTTTAGTTCTTGTAGTCTAAAGCATTTTCACCTCTCTTGTGTTTGTGCAATTGGATGAACACAAAATTACTCGAAATACAAATTGAATCATGAAAACTTTAGCACTCAAAATCACTCGCTTAGAACGAGCCATTCGACGGGCCAAACGCCAAGAACAAGAAATAGGGGAACCAATGCCAGAAGAATTTTAGCGCAAGAGCTTAATCAAGGAAGACATCAAGGTAACTAGTCGCGAACCCTTATGGACTTCATGAGACTGAGGTTCAACACTACCAATCAAGGAATAACTTGACCACCAGTTCAAGCCATTTCTTTTGAGATTAAACTGATCCTATTGAACATGTTGCAAATGAATGTGCAATTTTATGGATTGACTAATGAGGATCACAATGCACATATTTTAAACTTCCTTGAAATATTTAATACCTTCTAATATCATGGGATGTCTGATGACGTTATTAGAATGAGACTTTTCTCGTTCACGCTAAGGGATAGAGCAGAAACTTGGTATCACTAGCTAAAACTTGGTATCATTAGCTGAGCCCTTTAAATGTGACAACGTGGGAGCAATTAGTATATATATTTATAGAAAAGTATTTTCCCCTCACTAAAACGATGAAGATGATAAAAGAAATCATGAACTTCCAACAGAGTGATAGGGAATCACTTTATGAGGTGTGGGAGAGATATAAGGAGTTGCAAAGGAGGTGTTCACACCACAACCTACTAAAAGAGTTTCTTTTGTAAACCTTTTACAATGAAGTCAATCCACCCATAAGAGGTACCATAGATGCAGCATCCAGAGGATTGCTTATATGAAAGATTGTTAACAACGTGGAGTATTTGCTAGAAGAAATGGTCAATAATAGCTGTTTGTGGACAAATGAGCAAAATAGACAACATTTAACCCTTCAAGAGCATCAGGGAGCTATAGCAGTCAACCAGATAATAAAGATGCAAGCAAAGATTGACAACCTAACCCGACAGCTGAACAATATGAAAGCATCCTCTTAAGTCCCCGTTAAGGCCATTCAACAAAGATGTG
The DNA here is from genome assembly GCA_025594535.1 of Erythroxylum domingense. Lineage (NCBI taxonomy): Eukaryota > Viridiplantae > Streptophyta > Magnoliopsida > Malpighiales > Erythroxylaceae > Erythroxylum > Erythroxylum domingense. The sequence continues at coordinate 18,137,379 of JANQBM010000005.1, read as the reverse complement.
AGTTGTATATACAGGACAACCATGACACTATCGACTGTTTCCTAATATAGGAAAATGAAGTGGAGCAAGTTAAGTATATGGGAGCACAGTTTGGAAGTGGTAGAGGGAACAATCCCTATTCAAAGACTTGCAATATTGGTTGGAAGAATCACCCAATATTTTCTTAGTTGAACAATACAGGAGGTCAATTCCGACTTCAAGGACCACCTGGTTTCGAAGAGGAGAAACCTAACTCGATGGAATCTAATTTGGATAAGATCTTAGAAAAGATTTGAGGTATGGAAGATGCTCATAAAAGGTTAGAAGAGAAATTTGAAAAAGTCACAAAAACCCACGCCTCTTCCATACATAACCTAGAAGTCCAAATGAGCTAGTTAGTAGATGCTTTATTGACCAGAAGTGTGGGAACCCTTCCTAGAAACATTGAGGAGAATCCAAAGGTTGAGGAGAATCCAAAGGAGAGAATAATGGTGATCACCCAAGTTACTGATAAAAAACCCGATCAAGTTAAAGATGAAGGGGAAAAAGAAAGGTAGAGGGCTAATGAAAGTTCCCTGCGAATTAAATATAACTTGCCTGAAATCAAGAAATATCAACTTCCAATTCCATATCTCATTTTAGCACAGTGGAAGTAAAAAAATGGAGTTAAAGGAAGTCCTTGATGTGATAGAACAATTACAAACATAGCTCATCCTTATGGAATCTATCAAGGAGAGGGTTGAGAATGAATTGTCAGGCAGAAGGAACTCCACGAAAATGTTAACACTACCACAAAAGAGAGATGATTTGGGAGACTTTAACCTCCCCTACACCATTAGTAGTGTTAAAATAGATAAGGCATTCACAGATTTAGGGGTTAATATCAATATGATGTCTTACAAATTATGTGAGGAGTTAGGCGAGATCACACTCCGGGATGTGTGTTAAAATGGCAGATAGATCAGTCCATCATCCTAGAGGGGTAATTAAAGAAGTTCGGGTTAAGATCGACAAATTCACCTTCCCTATGGATTTTGTTAATTTGTACATTAAAGAAGTAGTGGAAACACCAATTATCCTTGGATAACCATTCTTGGCCACTACTCGATCCATTATAGGCATTGACGGGGGCAAATTGACTTTAAGAGTGGGGGATGACAAGGTATCATTTGAGGTGTCCAAAGTTAACAACCATCTTCATAAATCTTTCATTGCTATGAAAAGCAACGAGTCTTATTAAGAAGTTAGTAAAGACTCATTCGGACAACCCCAACCCCAACTAAAGATGCGAAAGTGAAGGAAGAAGCCGAAGATGAAAGGTGCTAGTAAGAGCAATCCAGTGGTTCACTTGCACTTTATGAAATCTATGATCACACCACCATTGAACGACTCATTTAAACCACCACGAGCAAAAAAAGTACGTCGAGCTATTGACAATAAAAAAAGCACTATACGGAACATAACCCATGATTTTTATCATTTCTTATTTCATCTTTTATGTTATGTAGGTTTTGAATTCTATTTGTGTGTGTTTTAATTTCAAGTAAATATATTACAAGAATTGAGGATCAATTTTGACTTAGGATGATATGGAAAGCAAGAAAAATGAGTTAATGGACTAAATAATAAGTTAAGTAAGGATCTTGGGAGTGAAATGAGGAAATAACAAAAAAACAGAGAATTGTAGGATTTTGCAGGGCCACGATCGTGGGAAAAAAAATGGGAACATGCAATTTTAGCTTAAAGTTTTCAATTTTACCCCTCTTAACCATTCCTCACCTATATACTTACATTTAACCTCATTTTTCATTCACTTTTCATTCTTTCACTCTCTCTCTAAACTCAAAACCTCACTATCCTCTCACTTCCCTCTAACAACCTTCAAATCTCTAATTATCTCCAAACTTTTCACAACTCCCAAACCAATGGAACCACGCATCAAGCAGATGGTCAAGTGAGCACAACTGAAAGGAAAAGTCCAAGTGTTGGGGTATGGACAATAGAGCCAGGCAGAGGATTACGGAGCCTCTTTTTCAATTTACTCAAAAGTGGATGGTAACAGTTCTCACACCCTTCATTTTAAAACCATTGTAGTGCTGAGATACTTTGATTTTGATATTTTAGAAAGATTAGGTTTGAGAGAAAAGGTGAAAAACCTAGGTAATAGAATTCAATGGGAGAAATTCTTGCATTTCTCATTTTTCATTTACAAAAAACTCACCCTTGAATTCTTCACTGTCCTCCACTTTGACCCAAGTAACCCTAAGAAATTATGGTTTCGGTTGTATGGTCTCCCATATATGCTAAATCATGAAACATTGTGTGACATTAGTGGCTTTCCATAATTGACCATCGTGGATCAACACCAGGAATTCTGTGCCAAGAGATATTGGGCATAACTAATTGGGTTGGATGACTTCGATATTAAAAATATGCACAAAAATATAATTAGGAATCATCAACATTTGCTATTATACAAGTTCATGTGTCAACTTGTGTTTGACAAGAGTGAAAGCAACAAGCGTTCATTTAAAGAACTTTTCATTTTGTGTTGCATGGATCACAACATCCAAGTATGTACTTTAACCCATATCTTTAACACACTTATTGCTACTCTGAAAAAGATAAGCAATAAGCTTAGCATGGGTTGCTTAGTTGCATTTATTGCTGCTTCTTATGGTGTCGATTATGAAGGGCTAACTATTCGTTTCCCTAAGTTATTTAACATGCACAACTTGGCGAGGGCTGAGATTTTGGAGGGCCACAGTATTGGAATCTGAGATGTTAGCTCTAAATCTCATGTCAAGAACAGGCTGGGACAAGCCAGTTCCAGTTCAGCACCACCACAGCTAGAAGAGGAGACATTTACTAGTGAAGAATCTATAGAGGAGGAAGACGCTGGATGGGAGAAGGCACTCACCGCACTCTCCACACTAACAAAACAATTACAAAAAATGTCAGGATGATGAAGGAGATGGACAAAGAACAAATACATTAGGGCCGGGACATCCGATGCATTCACAGATATTTCGAGGCTCAAGGTGTTCAACTACCACCTCCATCACCATCACCAGCTCCTTCACCATGACGATTTTGTGTTCTAACCCTTTCTCTTTTAAATTCTGTCTTTATGTTTCGTTTTATTTTATATTTATTCCCACCTTATGTGTTGTTGTTTACTCTTCTCAAATTAAGGACAATGTGTTGTCCAAGTGCAGAGAGGGTTGTGTGCATGTATGTTTTTATTTTGAATATGAATTTTGCATATCGTATGTTAGTTTGTTTAGGTTTGCATGATATTATTCATGTGAATGTGTCAATGGCTAAGGCTTAATGGAATCATTTTAACTTTGAACATAGTCTTTTAGGTTACGAAGGTTTATTAGCTCGTGAAATTAGTGACCTAGGTTACTTTCGTTAAATATACATGTTAATTAGGATATGATATTAGTTTATTCACCTTAGGAATTTGTCACATTCATTTATAATTTTAGGCCAATCAAATAAATAGCATCGTTAGTATCTTTTCATGAGAATTACTAGCTAAAAGAAGTGAAGTAGGGAAAAAAAGTTTAAATTTGAATTAAATAACTATTCCACTAGCCTTTGGGTTATGAATAGAGCTAGAAGCTAGTTGAGAATGTGATATAGCTGAGTAACCAAGGGACATTCATCACAAATGTTTACCTTCACGTCAAAAGGCTATAATAACATTCCAACTAAGCTGCTTAATAAAAATATGACCTAGTTAAGTAACCAAATCCACATTCATCACAAATGTTTGCCTTCATGTAAAAATAATGTTTTGTTAAATAAGCTTACTAATCTTGGTGAGTAGCTTAAATTTTCATGACAACTTACTTAGGGATAGTAACCATTTTGATTGACTGAATAATTATCATTGTGTGTGTGCAAGTAATAGGGGTGAATAAACTTAACATTAAGGTCTTGATTCATTTGTATATTTAATCTGAAGTACCTAGACACAAGTTTCATAAGTTAGTAAGTTAGAACAACTTAAGAGGTGGTGCTTGTAGTTAAATTTGTTTAGTGAAGTTTAATGTTGTTATCCCATGATTACATATGTGTGTATGTTGTGTTTTTGTGTTTTTTTTTGCTTGAGAACAAGCAAAAGTTTAAGTGTAGGGATGTTGATAGTGGTTAGGGATGTCAGGCCCGGCTCAACCCATCCTTACTTTTTAAAAAAAATTTACAAAATGACATCATTTTTGTTATTGTGATCAGGCCATGGCTCAACCCGTGTTCGACTCGTGGCCCAATCGAGCAAAACTAAGTTGACCCATGGCTCGGTCAACCTAGACCAAAATCATGTTGGGATAAGCTAAACCAAAATTGACATCCCTAATAGTGGTGGATTGCTTAATGTTATAGTAGGTAGTTTAGTAGGTGTTTAATTATTAAATTGAACGATTAGTGCATATTTAGGTTAGGATTATGTTAGTTAGTTAGATATTTGTGTTTTGTGTGTTTTGTGGGTTAGAGCACGTGATTGAGCTTTAATTTTATGTGTTTGAGGTGCCTTGATGTGTTGCTAGTGTTTCAAGGCAAATATCGAAGAACAGACGAAATTCAAAGAAGGCCTAAAGCCAAACCCAAGGCTACAATCATAGCGAATAAGCCACGTTCGTGACAGAACCAAATATAAGGCACCACGATCATGGCCTAGTCTATCACGATTGTGACAGAAAGGAAAGTCAAGTGTCACGATTGTGGCCCATAAGAAAGATGTAAAGAGCCTTCCAAATTTAGGTTTTCGAGGGACTTTTTGGACCCAGAAAAATCTTAGGGTTGCCTAGAATAGAACAGAGTATAAAAAGGATAAAGAAGAAACCCTAAGGGAGCTCTCCAATTTACCACTTTTGGGAAAATGCCAAGAAGAGAGAAGAAGAAGAGAGAGAAAAGGAAGAGGAGGAGAGAGGAGCTAGCATTTGCTGCTGCTTTCCCGAGGCATCCCAACCCCCTTCTAAATTTTATTTCATTCATCTTTGTGTTCTTTTCTTTGAATGTTAGGATGGATATCAATATGTTGATAGATTTGTGCTTAATCATGATGTTCTAATTTTCTTTAGGGATTTTGACTTGGTTTAATGTTAATCTAGTTATTTTTGTGTTAAATCATTTGGGTGTTGTAATTAATTGTTGTAACTTCATGCTTGGATAATAAATTGAGAGAATGAATCAAATGCAAAATGATTGGGTTGGGTTAATGAGAGTTAAACAATCCAATAGACCATACAATTAATCATATCATTTATTATATGAGGAGAGATCCCGTGTGAGACTCAATTTTTTTTAGAAAGCTTAAGAATTGATTAGGGTTAGAGTTGTTCGTAATTGAGAGATTACATGTTTGGTATTTAACCTAATTATGGATTATTAATTAGGGTTTGTGATTATAAATTGAAAGAGAGTAATCCTCCCTTCAATAGTCTAGAACTAACAATCATTAACACATAAATGATTAGGTTAGCATTAATGATAGGAAAAATCCCCCTTTCTCATATTTTGGAACTTCTTCTTATGTGATTTCTCGTTGTGAATTTGGTATCACTCAATTTAATTTCTTTTCGTGTTAATTACAAATTCGTTTTCTGCCACTTAACTTCATATGTTTACTTTTCTATGTACTTTTCATTTTTATTTTTATAATTCTTAAGGCCTTAGATAACTTAGAATTGAACTAGGTCACCACTCCCTGAGGGATCGACACCTCACATACTACACCCACGACCTATGCACTTGCAATATTTTGAGGGCTTATAAATTGTAAAACTTGTCCATTACCAATTAACATTTATTCATTTAATCTCCATCTAATTGCTATATCCCTACTACTATTTAGGTTGATACTATTGATTAGGAAATCTCTTTCATGAGGTTTAAGGTATTGTAATCTATATGTGGATTTCTTGAGATTTGTTTTGAGAGATCATGACATATACAAAACAATTTAATGCTATCTTAAAGAGAGCTATGTCATTTTTGTTTGAAGGACGTTAGCTTGCTCTACTAAATTTTAATTCTCATGCAATCTATTTATGGGTATTTAACGTTTCATCTTGCTAATATTTTAGACTAGATAATTATGAATAAGGAACAATTGAAGAGTAATCGATTGATTATTTCAGTATCATAATTACAAAGTTTGCTCAGATTGTTTATTTGAGTATTGACTTTGTCCATTATTCTCAATTTTTATGATAAAATCAATTAAATATTAAATCTTGTTAGCTAAAAACGTTGGAAATCGATTTAAATAAATTATTTTCAATTAACATGATTTTTAATATAAAATGGCCAAAAACATTTTAATAATATATGATTTATTATCAAAGTAATAAGATAGTATTGGTTCAACTAGCTATTATTTAGATGGATAGTGAGATTAGAAATTTCTGATTGTGTAATTTTAATTACAATCAATAAGAGTTAAATTAGCATAATTATAAAAATAAAAATTGAAATATTCACCTTTTTAGCGAATATTATATTGTCAAAGACTAATACTAAATCCTTAAAACATTCACCTTTTAAGGATTGTTGATTTTCTTCAGTTTATACTTGTCTTTCCTCCTTAATTTTCTTGGCCTACTAGGCATTACTCCCTTCTTTGGTGGGTGGATCTCTTTATGAGTGTTATATAGCTAGAAATTTGTTCCTCCAATTGGTTCCAACAAGTTATAAATCTATATAGAGCTTTCTTTCTTATAACAGTCATTAATTGTTGTAGTTTGACAGGGAATATAGTATTGATAGCATCTTTGAATAGGTAACCATATATTTTCCACTGTACAACTATAAGCATTATTCCTCCTTATGTGTACAATATGTATGTCATCAACATTTATGACTTTTTAAGCTTTATCCTCATTTTAAATTACTCTTTACTTCATTGTATTTATCTTGTTCTTTTTCAACTTCTTAATGAGGCAATGTCATTTTTTCAACTTCTTATTTGCTTCTTTAATTTGAATGCATATGCTTTATTATTGTCCTAAATTGTTTCCAATATGTTGATGATTAAATGATCCTTGGAAAAAACAAGAGTTCAAAATTTTCGTCATATTTTTGTCCATAATTGGACATTTAGATTAATATTGTATAAATTACTACTTTATATTTCCTTATGAAATTCAAGGAAGTCTTTTACACTCTCAAGAGCTAAACTATTCAATTTAATGAGTCTAACATTATATTCTTCAAGAAATGTTACCCTTGCACCATTCTATAAGGTTTATCTTAGATATTTCCCCTTCCATTTTGACACTAAGTTATGTTATGCCTTATGTATATCTTATGTATAGTAGAAAACAATATAAAATTCTTGGCTCTCATTACTAACTTGAAAAATTAAAAAAAAAAACAACAAACCACAAAGTCGTAACATTACCAATGGATCAAAATAATTTAAACAAAGTTCATCTCTTTTGCATATTAAAAATCATAGTGATTCCTATTCCATCTATTGATTCTAATTCCACTACCAATTGCTCAATGAACTAGGTCCAATTATTAGTGTTCTCCACCTTAACAATTTTCTATGTAATAAGATACATGTCATGATTTTTATCAATCTTTATTGCCTTTAAAAGGTTACCCTAATAATTAATTTTTAGAAAATAATCTTCCATAACAAATATAGGTCTTAATTTCTACCACCCCTTTTCATTGTGCCAAATCACACGTATAACCTTTTGAATACTAGTTTATTGCCCAGTTATTGTCTTCTAAGATGAACTTCAATTGTTAACCTTAGATTCCCCTATTTTAATTAATTGATATACTGATAAAGTTTAGAATAATTATTGTGTTATTCTTTGGCCTTTTGCTTTTATCACTTTCATCCTTGCATACTTGCATATGCTTAAGTTTACTGACAAATTAAGTTTCTCTTTGCATTATTCAACCATCTAATTAACCTTAATAAGTGGCCTATTAAGGATTTTCTCCTTGAGTTGCCTGATATGCACTTGAAGTCACCAATCTTTGTTTATTTGTTGGAGTTCACATGTGCTCTAACTTGTATTTTTTTAACTTGAAACATATGTCTCCTTTATCATATGATAAACAAAGTTTAGTAGGACATCCATTTGAGCAACATTAGCTATTGCTTTTAGATTAATTTATTTTAAACATTAAATAAAAAATAGTTGTAGTTATACAATCAACTATTGCATCTTTAAAGTGCTTGGCACCATTCTTAGAAACCATTGTATAAATACAACTCCAAGAACATGTTTACTTCTTTGACTTGGTATCTTTAAAGCTGCATCTAATTATTCTATATTGGGATATTCATCACTTCCTAAGAAACTTCTAGGATATGAAAAGTCACTATACAAAGCATCATTATCTATAGTAATATTAACATCAAACCCACTCTCTTCATCTTACTCATCAATATTTTTTTTATCATTGTCATTTTCTTCTCAAATCACTATCTCGTGTTCTTCTCAAGCCACTATCTCTTGTTGTTATATAACCACTATCTCTTATTCTTCTCTAGCCATATTAGTAACATCACCACCCTTCTTGGTATCCATAACACCACCCATTTCCACATCCATAACACCTCCCATCTCCATATCCACATCACTAGTAAATCCGTTCATCTTAGTATCCATATCACCAAACATCTTCACTTATGTCAAAATCAATATAACCAATTATGTTAACCACCACATCACATACATCCTACCAAGTTGGCATCAACATCAAAAGAAAAGACTGCAACCACACCACCTCTATTATTATCATAATTACCAAATTTTTTAGCACCCAAATACTAACATCATCATCCAAATCACCTACTAAGTCAGCACCTAATTATGTGCTTCTTCATGTTAGTTGTTATGCCTCTTAAGTATTGGTACTGCTATAATAGGCTCATCAGTATGATCTAACTAACCATCACAAATCTTATCTTCCTCCAAACTTAAATTAGGTCCAAAGCATTCTTATTCGATTCTAGTTTCCATAAATCATATAATAAAGTCAAACCAAGAATTGAATATCATGTATTAACTATATTTTTATCTCTCAATTTTGCTCCCATTTTACATATCTCTCTTAAATTAACATAATACAAATCCACATATCAAAAATCTCAACATTAGGACTTTTATACTACATTGACGCATGTTTAGTGAAGTGTTGCCAATATAAACTGGAAAATGCAAGTTAAATTAGGAGTAGTATGCAATAATGGACAAATATTATTATAATAGATCATAAATTTCATACTAAAGTTTCCTATAAGTAAAGTAGAAACTACTTTATCTTCAAATCTTAATGAAAAATATTTTAAAGTTAAAAGAACAATATAAATTGTCAACAACGTCACTACTAAACTAGATGATGATACAATAACATCAACAACAACAACAATAACACCCAATATAAATCTTGCTAACATGCAAGGCTTGGAGAGATCCAGTAGTACACAGTCATACCTCTAACTAGTATAGAAATTGTTTCTAAATAACCCGCAAGAAGAAGAAGAAGAAAAATATAAAATATAAAAATATAATGAAAATAAATACTTAGTAAACAAAAATGAAATAAGTAATAAATTAAATAATAAGAAAAATAAATAAAAATAAAAACTCATTCAGTAAAAAGATTCATTATTTAGTCCCATTTAATCCCAATCTCTATAAATCATACAATTAGAAAGATCCCCAGCTGAAAAGAAATCAAAATCCATACAAATCAAGAAGATTTCAAACTTGCACAATAGTATTGAAGAAGACCAGGAAACTGGTGCTTGTGGAATATACTTCCCTTTGTAGGGATAAAAGAGAAAAAGATATCCAACCACAGATGACAATATTAGAAACATAAAAGACAAATACCCCAACACAACTGTTGGATCTGTAAGGTACTTGCATATCACCACTCTTTTCAAGGGATTGGTGTTCCTGATGTAGGCTTTTTGTTCTTGGCATAATAAATGCTACATGGATTAATTAGCTTTAACTTCACTAGAGCTTTGATATGTAGAGTTTTCATGTTTCAAGAACCATAAGAATCTTAGCTAAGTGATGTTCCATTTCTTTACTTTTTTGTACTTAAAATTTAGCATTAAAAACATAAACAATTAGCAATGAGTATATCATGAATGATAAAATACAATTAAAAATTCATGTCAAGATTGAGACTATTTTCAATATCCTTGTTTTAGTTGCCTTCATGTCTTTTGTGGTAATGAATACAAAACTTCTTACGAAATGCAAAGTAACGATTATAAGGATCTTTTATTTAAACTTTTGGTGCAATTGGTAGATATTTTGTTTGTAAACAATTATGATATAACTTTACTTAACATGCTTCGCCGAAAAAATTGAATGTGCTTTAACGAGTCAAACTTTTTCCTAATTGACTTGTTTCTTATTGCAAGTGTACTAGGTCCATGTTTTGAGTGTGGGTGTGAGATGGGAATAAAGGAGACAAAAGAAAATTAGAATCAAAGAAGAAAACAAATATCACCTTCTGCATGCACGGGCATGGAAAATCTTGACAAACTCATTAGTGGACATATCTAACAAAGCATCCAAATCAACTCCCCTAAAACTGAACTTTTTGAATGTTCTCTTCTTTGGTTGCCCTACCATGGCTGCCACATCAGTCTCAACATCTTCCTACAAGCTGCAAGACGCAAGACGCATAGTCCCAGCCATTAAAACTAAAAACAAACAAACAAACAAACAAAGCACCACAACAAACATTAAGGATAATAATCTTTTCAATTAAAAACTGTGGAGGGTGAGAAATTGGTAACCATAGATGCTGCTCTAAGATTGGAAATCAGTTAACCGTCAAAAATATGTACTGCTTGGGTTTTGGTGAACAATGACCGATTTGTATTTACGTTGTATGTATACATATACATATATATATATATATCGGACTATTGCTTTCGACACAACTCAAAAAGAGATAATAGTCTTTTTTTGTTTCATGTTTTTAAATATTTTTTAGTTTTTATTTCATTTTTTAGTTCTTATTTAAAAATATATTTATTTAAAATTCATAATAAAAATTAGAAATAATTTATTTAATTTTTATTTTATTTATATTATATTGTTAAATTATAATTTAATTTATTTCTTAACATATGAATTTTTATTTTTTAAAGATAAAATTGAATTAATAAAACTCCAAAGGAGAAATAAAGTTTCACATTTTTAGGCTATGTTTGGTTGTGGTTTTATTTTTGGAATAGAATGAAATATAATATTATTTCATTATTTGAGATAACAATTTATAATGAAATGGAATGAGATGGAAGAGAAGAGTTTCATATTACTTCTCACTCTATCCTAAATAGTAAAAATAAGAAATCTCCGATTTAAGGGGTTTAGGATGACATGTAAAATGATAATTAACTTTTCACTACATTATATTGTAAACCTTCTTCTAAACAACATTTTACTATATTATATTATGAACCCTTTCATCTCTCCCAGACAACAATTTTCTAATATTACTTCCATCAACATTCAATTTCATTATAAATCATTCCTTTCTATTAAAAATCTTTCGTCTAATTAAACATCGCCTTAAGGTACAAGGAGAAGTAATTGATTGTTTTATTTAATTACATTACAACTAACTTAAGACATGTTAAAATATAGGGGGAACTTATAACCATATAAACCATATTAAAATACAGAGTAAACTTATAACCATATAAACGAACTAGTCAAACTCTCAAATAGCATAAGTGATTTAAGCAAAATTAAGATGCTAGCCTCTACAGGAGAAGTGAAATAACCAAGTGTTATTTTAGCATTTGAAAAAAAAATCACTAAAGTAGGAGTAAATGAAGAGGGGATTGCCTTAATTATTGTAGATAAATCTTGATGTGAAAATTTGATTAAAGTACTCTCCATCTGGAGGCCATAACTAAGGAAGTTAAGCTAACATTGATGTTTGAAAACATAACTCCTCTTATCCATTCTATTATGATCGAAAGTTCTCTCTTAAAAAGTGTAATTTAAAGTTTGCAGTTTTTAATAGAATATAACTTAAACCTTAATATTTAAATGTATTTAGGTTAAATTCTAACATTTCAAAAAATTCAAAAAAGATTCTTAATAAATAAAAATTTTAACATTGTTAAACTTTTTTTGGTTAGGTACCACATCATCATTAACGAAATACTCCTTTTAATTTTTTAAAAAATTTGTTAGTGGATTCTACTGTCAGGTATAGGCCACACTATGTCATGTAAGCTCCACTAAAAACATTTTAAAATTAAATATATATTTATTAAAATAGATAAAGAAATATATGTGTTAATTTATTTTTTAAATTTATTGATAGGTCCCATTATGTCATTAACTTACATTTGGTAATGGGTCCAAAAAAATATTTAAGGAAGTATAAAAAGTGTCAAGTTAGAGATGACGTGACAATTAATTGACAAAAATTTGATCCTATTAAATTTTCCATTCATTGAAGGCTTATTTTGAATATTTTGAAAATATTGAAGTTGAACTTGATCACTTTGAAATGTTAGAGTTCATGTTGTATTTTGATAAAAACCTTGAGGTTAAAATTGCACTTTTGGCCAAAGATCTCCTATCTTGAACATTGTTGTTTAAGATGTGATCATTCCTTTCCTTTTATAAAGCACATGTACTTACATATAAAGAGATTTTGGTGATGACATTATCCTCATCATTTAGGTTGAATTTCTTAGTTGCCTAGGAAACTAATTGATCCCAATTCTCGACATTACTCATATGGTTATTCAACTATTAAATAGAAGTCAAAGTACCTTTAGGAATTCATATTTGAAGAAAAGATGATATATGTTCTCATCCTTAATATTGCATAATTTGTAAGTGATTAATAGAGGCAATGAACACTTGATTTTTTCAAGTATGGAGATATTGTTTTTAATAGAAAGTCATCAAATGAAAGAAATTTAGGAGGGATTTGTTTGCACTAAACAAGCTTTCTCCAAGGGACCTTGGTATCCTGACTTGTTAAAAGTACTAAATGGGTGTTTAGACCATCAGATGGCATCTTGCTTCGACTAATTAGGATTTGATCTTGGAAGATTGTCTTTAATAATATTAAAGCTCTTTTATTTCATTTGCCACTCTTTATCATTGATTAGTTTAGACAATATGACTTTAGGTTTAATCATATGTCTCAGTTGAATCAAGTAGAGAATGCAGTATCACACTAGTTATCATATTATAACCAAAATTTATGATCATTCCTTATTGTGCACTTATTTTCTTTGCATACTTTTCTCCTTAGGTTCAATATTTGAATTATGAACTAAGAGGTATCATTATAACGTATATGTCGCAAATGCTTATATTTTTCATATAATGGAATGAACTTATTGTATCTAGAGAGCTTCTCTATTCGTAAGAATTTCCCATAACCTCTTTGACGAAAGCACTTTATTGCTTAATTAAATTGGCCAAATGTCAAGTCCTCCTTCATCAATACATAATCTAGTTGTCAAGTTGATGTATGAATAATTATCACAAATTCAGAAATATATTGAAATCATCAACGAATAAAGTCACAAAATAAATCTAGAATAATTGTTAATATAAAGTTTGGAGCTCCATAGACATTTTTATCATCAAGGAATTCCAATTACATATCATTACTAAGGAAAGAAATAAGAGAAAATGAATAAAAACTCAATTTTCTCCTTAATCTGGAAAGCTAAAATTTTTTGATGATGTTTTTGATCTCTCCACTTGATCTACTTTAATTCAATGGTTGTTCATTTTTTTGCATTTTTTCTTATTCTTAAAAAGTTCTTGAGGCTTCTAGGGTTATTAATAGGATTTTCCACTTAATTCAATTCCAAAAATAGCCCCAAAACTTAAAAGATACGAAAAAACTTACGCCTAGAAATCTCCTAGCATGACCGTGCCCTTAGAGGCATAACCGTGCTCCATTTGTTTCAATTGAGCATGATCGTGGCACCTTTAAACTTCCTCCTTCTTCTTCATTCTTCAATCACCTAATTTACAACACTCACAAACACATCAAACACTCCTTGAAACATAAAATTAAGATCATTCTTGCTTTAAACTAGACTAAATCATCTAAGAAATGCTTAAAAACAAAGTTAAATATCTACCAAAATATAGTGTAATTTACACCTATCACTGGCCAAATAGCTCAGTCCAGATGTGCTCGAGTATTCTAATGGAATATTGTGGAAGTTTGATCACATTGAAACTTACTTACTTTTGCTTTTATCTAACTTCATATATGACTTACAAGTTTGTAATATGGGAGGCTTACCAGCTTAACGTAATGGCCTAAGTTATAGAAGCTTATTAACATATTTCTAAAAGGTAAAAATGAAGATGAAAAAATCTTTTTGATTTATCAGAACCTTGTCTAGACCCAAGTTCATCCACTTTACTTTAGGTTATATTTTCACTAAGGGAAAGGAAGATCTTTTATCTACAAAATACCTTACCAGAGAGCTTTCCACCTATTAGAACCTTGCTTTAACACTTCCATTGGTAGGGAAACAACATTTAGAGAGTCATTAGAAGGGAAATATATGACTTTAAAGTTAGAAGACTCCATATTGGTAGCCTTAATGAAGTGGCTATCTTCTAACGTTGTAGGGACTTTCTTAGAGAGGTGCGAGGAGAGGGAGAATCCAGAGGGCTAGAAGGTATTTTCACCTCAATATAAGTTTCCAAGAGAGAACAGATGTTGATGTTAGCTAAAAAAGGTGAAACAGGTTAGAAGGTTTGCAAAAAAAATTAAAATACAATTATTAAAACAATAAAGTTAGAGGCATGACTAATAAGTGGGAAGGTCCAACTAAATAAATATCTTTACCACCAATGATGAAAGTAGTGGTTACAGGATGCTAAGTTCAAGGAGATGTGGAGTAGGGAAAGAGAAGCAAGCATAAGAAGTGGAGGTTACAGAGGTGCAATAAGGTAGATGATAATGAGAGGATTAAGGAAGCTCACACAAGGAAGTTTTTTGCCATGCAAGTTTTAGAAGAAAGGAGGAGCATTTCTCCCTAACCATTGATTTTATGATCTACTGTTTTTTTGTTGTTGTTATCTATAGCATTACTTGTTTCTTTAAGTTTAAAAGTATTATTTAAACTTTAGATCATCAACCTAAAATCGTTTAAGAAGTTCCTTGAGTTGACATTTCCATTAGCTTTAAATCTATATAGGATGCTCTTTTTTTATAAGATGAGTTAATTCTTATAATTAATTATTTTTTTCTCTT
The DNA here is from genome assembly GCA_025594535.1 of Erythroxylum domingense. NCBI lineage: Eukaryota > Viridiplantae > Streptophyta > Magnoliopsida > Malpighiales > Erythroxylaceae > Erythroxylum > Erythroxylum domingense. Next base: position 18,122,127 of record JANQBM010000005.1, on the reverse strand, counting down.
CTTTCTCTTCTTAACAATTCTTCACATATGATCATTTAATTGATGTATAATCATTAATTTTAATAATTCATTTTAATTAATTAACATTAGTGTCTAACAAAGCTTGTATAAACACTTAATATATTAGAGATACTAAAATAGTTTGACTAACCTTTTTGTATATGATTTTTGATATCAAATTTTTAAAATGAAATTTATGTTAATTGTTAAACAAAAAACTATTTTTGAATTCATATTTTTCAAACTTGGACAATTTTGAATTTTATGCTTAGGAGCAATAATATGAAAATGAAATAAATTTTAGGGTTAAACTCGTACTACATCAAATTGTAGAATTGGCTAAAATTTTTTAGCTATGAATTGGAATTTGTAACTAAAATGAACTTCTCTGAGCAATTACTTGACCACAAACTGGAGGTCTAGCATAACTGAGTAGACATTTGCATGTATTGTCTACTTGTTGCTGAAATAATAAATTTTAGAATGCAGATGCAGTCATTTTGAGAGATGCTAGCATGTGTACACTTTATTGTTCTTTTTATTACAAGAGCTGTAGTTACCAAAGAAATCATTGATGTTATTATATGTACACTTTATTGTTCACATACATTTCCCTTTCTTAATGGAATTCTTCTTATTATTATACTGTATTCTACTAGTTTTAACCATTTATTTACATTTAATTTCAAATCAGAATATTAGTACTCTAGGATTTTAGGCCATATGATTTCCATATAACATTGTATAGAAATGAAGTGATGTTTGTTCCTATTACTAGAAGTAGAAATTTTTCTGAATTTTGTGCAAAACTTAAATCAAATATTTTGTATCAAATAAAAGACAATGGTAATGCTTTAGTCAATATGAACTTATTTAATTGTCATGTAGCATTTACTAATAGTTCCTACGGAACTAGCATAAAGAAGTGAAGGACTCCAAGAAATTGTTACAAATGATTGTTACCAAACTTGTACCCATATTATTTATAGAAGAGATTTTTGATTAAATGTGTCTTTGTGTAAACATTCCATGTTCTACGTGAAAAGATTCTCTTGTCTGCTATTTATCATTCTTTATTGTATTTTCTGTTAGCTTATCAAAATTCATTCGCCCATAAGAGCTCATCCAAAGTGTGTAGTCTAATGGGTACTAAGCCAAGATATAATTAGAATTGCTATAATTTCCATAGGGAAATTGTTAAGGTATCTATATTTTGTTTTATTGCTCAATTCATTCTACTCCCAATCTGATCAATATTAAGTTCTTAAATTTTGTATGTATTAGAAGCTACTTTGTTATCTATATTGTACCTCTTATATATTATTTATAGGAAGGTAGGAATAGGATCTGAAGACTCACTTCGTGTTTGTTTCATTAGAAAGAAGCAAGCTAAAAGAAAGTCTTCATCAGTTTCCAATTTCTGAAAGCCTACTCTTGATCATCAAAAATTTGTAAAAAGAACAACAATGTATCCTTTGGAGCACAAACCTGGGCATGGTTTACGTTATGTTTTACTAAATGATTGAAGCTTTAAGGCACCTAACTTACAGAAAGCTAGTCGAGTGGATTAGTAACCTGAACGACCATCACAATGTTAAAGTTGTCATTGATATCTTATAAAGGAAGAATATTCTTTTTGTTCTTATAATTTAATGATATTTATATAATTTTATTTTTTAGATACAATGCTCAATATTTTGAATTAATAAAATTTTGGATAATAAATTCATAATAAAAAATATATCGATACATTTTATACAAAACATATTGTCCAACATCATGGATTTAAAATGTAACAAATAATGTATCACAACATTATTAAAAACATAGCAAATAATATTTTGCAACATTGCATAAAACGTAGCAAATAACATTTGGCCACGTTATATATAACATAGATAAAAAGATTTGACTATGTTTCAAAAAAATGTAGCTAAAAATATTTAACTACAATTTTGAAAACATAGCTAATAGTATTTAACTACAAAAAATTTAAAAAAACTATTGGTTACAATTTTTGAAAATGTCACCTATAGTTTTCAGCTACGGGAATCTGACGATGTTTTGTGTGATGAAATAAGAACGTAGCTAAAAACTAGAGGTGATAAAATCAACTTTGTTGTAGTTTCAGAAATGAGAAACATCTTAGATTAATGATCAAAAAGAGATGAAATGAAGACCAAATGACAAGTAAGGAGGGATTTTATTCATAAAATAGAGAAACTTCATGAGTTGTTTTAAAAGAGACAAATTGATACGACTTAAAATGTAAACATCAAAAAGTAGTTGAAATGGAAGATTAATGTCGAATGGAGAAGGATAACGATTTCTAAAAGTTCATTAAATCTTATTAAATGTCTGTCATTAAGATTTATTGACTTGTTTAGACCTAACAAATATACATTCAAATTGCAAGCTAGAGCTAGAATCATTAAAAGTATAGCTTAAGAATAATTTTTGTAATATGGCAATGCTTTCTAATTTTATATGTTGGATATACCCTTATAATTGCTAGAATGTTATATGTGATTGGAATAAAGATATGATATTTTAGTTCATGAAGGAGAAACAAGAGTGTATAGGAAATGTTAGTCAAAAAGCCAGTTATTTATCATGTGCTGACTACTGTATTTATCAACAAATCTATCTGGGCTAATATTAAACATAGAGGGATGAATAATTATAAGACCTTAAAAATAGTAAGTATGCAGCCTTCTCTCTACTGAATTTACCAGCTTACCATCATTTCTTTCCTTTTTTGGTTTTATCTCTCCTGTGCTCCACTACCTTTGTGACTTGAACCTTCAAACTAGTAGGTTCTACTATGTTCTACCTAGATGGAGGCCCTTTTAATAGGCCAAAAATTACACTTTTGAAAAGGAAGAGCCTTCCAGAGAGAAGGAAGAGTTTCCGGTGCTGTTGAGGGACATCCTAAAATGTGACACAACAAATTTGACAAAGAAGAAGTGGACATAAAACCACACTTCTTTGGAGCAAAAAGGTGCTAATGGGAACAATCTTGGTGCTTGGAAGAAAAGACTCTTCTCTTATTGTAATCCTGCTATTGGAGTTGTTGGAAGCAGGAGCCAAAGCTTGTTCGTCCACTCTTATTGGTTTCTTTTAGAATAAACGACTTGCATTCCCAGTGGTTAGCACGTGGGCCAAGGCAAGATGGGGTAATAATGGCTTAGAGAGGGTTATGCTCAGGGAATATGGAACATTTTTGTTTAATTTTGTTAAGGTGAGTGGTATGAATGACATTGTTAAATAAGGACCTTAACATGTGCGTGAACAACCCTTGTTCATTCAACAATGGAGACTCGACATTGAATTGGACAGAGGGAAAATTTAAACCATACTTATATGGGTTAACTTCCATAACCTTCCTATGGAGTTGTAGACAATGGAGGGGCTGAGTTACATTGTTAATGTCCTAAACAAACCATTAAGTATGGATTTGCAAACTTCCATCATGGAGCGTATCAAATATGCTAAAATCTGCATTGAAGTATACACAAAAGCTTCTCTTCCATATAGTATAAAAGTTAAGCTCTTCCACACTGGGAGATAGGAGGAATTGATTGTAAGTTTTTCTATTCTTGATTATTAAACATCAAAGACATAAATCATACATAAATCATGAATCATACGTAAAACATGCATGTAAATTCAGATCTTAAATATAATAATAACCATATAGATGAAGCGAATAAATCACTTACCTTGAGCATAATCATCATGATGTAGAGAGAAAGCTTTTACTGATTATAAACTAGTTTCTCTCTCTTAACCCTCTTTCTGTACGATAGCTTGATGGATACATAAATATCTACTCTTTCTATATTTATGTTTTTTCTCTCCTTAATTAGGGTAGAGAGATGACTAGTTTATATACACTTCTTTATTGATATTAAATCTTGTACTTCTATCAAGTACTAAATTAATGGTTAAGATTTAATATACTATTAAACTAAGAAAACCCTAAACCAAGTTTAATATGGGCTTATAGAAAATATGGGCCAAAAATCAGGCCATATTTCTTACATTCTCCCACTTGGTCAGATGTTTCATCATTACATTTAATAGTATAACATATGGCTAGTAAGAATTAAATCTAATAAACTGTCAACATCATAAGCACCTCAACACAACAAATCATATAATGTGGGTTATGGTGGTCATACACAATATAGTCATATTCTCCCTTCCATATGCCACTACATTAAGAACTTATTATGTTTAGGTCCATAAGTTATATAAATAACATACAGTCCACATACTTGTTATGAATATATATCAAACAATCATATATATATAAACATAATGAATAAGAAATATAAAATTCAGAAACATATTATTATTCAGGTCAAGAGTGCTAGAAATATAAAATTCAAAAACATATTATTATTGAGCTCAAGAGTGCCAAAACATCATCATCAAACATTATTATCAATCATCAATACATCTAAGACCCATCCTAAGCATATGTTCTTTAAATGTCTTTGGTTGTAAACCTTTAGTTAGAGGTTTTGCAACCATGAGATCCATCCTAATTTATTCTATATACACTCTTTATTTCTAAATATCTTATTTACAAAAAATACTTTAATTCCACGTGTTTTGCGCCTTTGGAGTATTTATAGTTTTTAAAGAAGAAAACTGTTGCAAAATTATCACAATAAATTTTAAGCGGCTTGCTTATTGTGTCGACAACCTCAAGCCCTGAAATAAAGTTCCACAGTCATAATGCATGAATTGTAGCCTCATAACAAGCTACAAATTCTACTTCCATAGTGGATAACAGACTGTTTGGCACTTTTCTATGAGATTGCTCTTTTAGCTAATAGGAACAAATAACCAAATGTTGACTTCCGACTATTAACCCAGCAAAATCCTTTATTCCTTGAAGATATCTCATCACTTTCTTTACAACCTTATAATGATCAATATAGGATTACTTTGATATCTGCCCAACATCCCTACTGCAAAACTGATGTCAAGTCTAGTATAGGTTTATAGGTATGTCACACTGCCCACAATAAAAACATATGGAATTGTTTCCATTTCCTTATGTTTTACATCATTCTTTGGACATTGCATAAGACTAAGCTTATCTCCCTTTTGAATAAGGACTATACCTGCTGAGCACTTGCTCATATTAAAATTCTCAAGAAATTTCTCAATATAGGCTTTCTGAGACAATCCTAATAAATCTTCTGATTTCTTATGAAATATTGACATTCCAATCACATAGGATGCCTCTCCTATATCTTTCATTTCAAAATTCTTAGAAAGAAATTCTTTAGTCTTATGCAACAAACCCCAGTCATTAGCAGTAAGCAAAATATCATCAATATATAGAACTAGAAATATAAACTTACTCCCATTGATCTTTCGGTAAATACACCGATCAATAGTGATTTCCTCAAAACCGAAAGAAGTAATGGTATTATTGAACTTAATATACCATTGCCTGGAAACTTGTTTAACTCCATATATTGACTTCTTCAATTTACACACCATACTTTCTTTACATTCAATGGAAAAACCTTCAGGTTGATCGATGTAAACTTCCTCCTCAAGATCCCCATTTAGAAAGGTTGATTTCACATCCATCTAATGTAGCTCTAAATCAAATTGAGCCACTAATGCTAAATTTATTCTCAATGAATCTTTCTTTGAGATAGGTGAAAAATTATCTTTATAATCAATGCCATCTTTCTGAGTGTAACCTTTGGCAAGAAGTCTAGCTTTATATCTTTCATTATTGCCATTCGAGTAGCGTTTGGTCTTAAAGAACCATTTACAGCTAACTCTTTTAGAATCTTATGACAAGTCTACAAGATCCCAAACATTATTTTGAGCTATTAATTTTAACTCTTCTTTCATAACATCAATCCGTCTTTTAGACTTATCACTACCTATGTCATGTGAAAATGAAATAGGATCATTATCAATGCCACAATCATAATCCGACTCTTACAAATTAACCACATAATCATCAGAAATAACTGACATTCTAACCCTTACAGGTTTATTTAAAGCTATACCAATTGGTTCATCTACATGAGCTGGTGGTAAGTTAGGTTCTTCATGGGGTGTTTCTTTATTATTTAAATGTTGTTTTTGATTATTTTGATCTTCCAAAGCAGGAAAAACATTTATTGTTGTTGTGGGTTTAAGAACATTTATGGGTAATGGAACATCGACCTTATTTCATTAATATCTACAACTTGATGTTCAACACTCCTACTAACCTCATCATTCTCTACAAATTTGCTATTGGCTATTTCAACAATTCTAGAACTATTGTGCAGACAGTAAAATATGTACCTTTTGTATTTCTCTAGGTAACCAATAAAGTAACCACTAACTGTTCAAGAATCCAATTTTCTTTCATGTGGACTATAGATACGTGCTCCTGTTGGACAACCTCAAACATGCAGGTGTCTTAAACTAGGTTTCCTTACAATTTATAACTTGAAAGGAGTTTTAGGAACTGCCTTACTAAGAACCCTATTTAGCAGATACATTGCAAATTTAAGTGCATACATCCAAAAATTTTTGGGTAGTGAGGAATTACTCAATATACTCCTAACCATATCAATTAATGTTCTATTTCGCCTTTCTGGCACACTGTTTTGTTGCAGTCTGCCTGGCATAGTGTATTATGCACATATACCATGACTTTCGAGGAACTTATAAAACAAACCAAGACATTGTCCAGATTCATCATACTTTTCATAATACTCACCACCTCTATCAGATCTTATAATTTTCACTTTTCTATCAAATTGTCTCTCAACCTCCTTTACAAACACCTTAAGGGTATTTACAGCTTGAGATTTTTCATGTAGCAAACAGATATATCCATACCGTGAAAAATCATCTATAAAGGTGATGAAGTATTTTTCTCCATTAAAGGACGAAGTGTTAAAAGGTCTGTAAATATCAGTGTGTATTATTTCAAGAAGTTGACTACTTCTCGTGGCTCCTTTCTTCCTATGTTTGGTTTACTTGCCCTTAATGCATTCCATATATAAGCCAAGATCAATAAAATCTAGATTCAGTAGAATCTTATTCTTTACTAATCTTTCTAACCTTTCTTTGGATATATGACCCAAACTTTTATGCCATAAGTAAGCATAATGTTTATTCACCAAACTACGTTTTATTCCAACATTATGATTGACAATAAATAGGGATTTAGAAAAAAAATCATCATCAAGTTTCAATTTATATAAATCATCCATAAGCATTTCATAACCAATAAAGGAATTATTCTTATACAAATTGAAACAACCATATCCACCCTTAAAGGTATTAGCATCAAGTCTAGAAATAGAAATTTAATTACTAGAAATTTAAGGTACATAGAGATTTTTCATTAGATCCAAGTGATGCTCAATATTTAATGTCAGCTTGTAAGTCCCTAAACCTTCAATTATGGTTTTCATTTGGTTCCAAAGTTGCTAGTTAGGCTAATAGTTTGGATTGTAAGGAATCCCTGCATACTATTGGAAACATGAGTAGTGGCACCATAATCAAACCACCAAGTATTAGAAGGAACTTCAGATAATTTTGATTCAAAGCGTACAGAAACATAATGTATACCTTTGTTTTCAAACCAAGCCTTACGTTTCAGACAATCTTTCTAATAATGTCCTTCTTTCTTGCAGAAGTGGCATTTATATAACTTTTGTCCCTTCCTTTCACCATCGACAACCTGCAGAACTTTAGCAGTTCCTTTCTTCTTAAAATTCTTGGTTTTTGGTTTGAGTTTCTTTCTAGCTCCTTGACCCACTAGGTTAATAGAATGAACTCCTTATTTCTTTAATCTCACTTCCTACTAAATAAGCTTATTGGATAATTCATCAATATTCCATTTATCATTCAATGTGTTATAATTGATGTGGAATGGTCCATATTCAGTAAGAAGTGATTTCATGATAAACTACACTAAGAAGGAGTCTTCCATAGCCATACCCAGTGTCTTAAGTCTTGCTGCGATATTTGTCATTTCAATGACATATTACAGCATACTTTTTGACCCATCAAATTTCATGGTCGTGAGTTCAGTTATAAGTGTCCCTGCAAGTGCCTTATTGGCATAACAAAATTTATCTTCCACAAGCTTAAGAAAATCTTTAGCATTTTGATTTTTAGTGCTAGGAAAAGTAGACTTAATGTGATTGGCAATCGACATTCGCATAAAGTTCAAACATAACTTGTTAGATCTTCTCTATGTCTTATAGTGTGCTTTTTCAGCCTCTGTACTGGTATCATTAAGGTTAGAAGGCTTATCCTCTAATAGTGCTAAGTCAAAATCCAAAGCACCTAAATAGAAAGTTACTTGTTTGCTCTTTAGAGAAATTCACACCAATGAAAAAGGTAACAGAAGAAGCTTGAGAGTGAAGGCTAATGACTGTAAACATATAGACACTCATTAAATAGCATATTCAGACATGAAGCATATACATTAAATACAGGTTTCCTTTGGGTAAACATATCAATAAATATCATCACCATCATTGGAATGCTTTTTAAACTTTGTAAGAAAATTAAATAAACTTCATCAAATGCATTTAGCATCTTTGGATAACTATACATATATGACAAGAGTATATCAATTTTCTCCTTTATATTTATTAGTTATAGAACAATGATTTACCTTTGGGTAAAGTCCTTAATTTCTATCAACTAATAAAATTTTCATAATAACATTTCATAAAATATATAAATTATATGACCACACATTCAAAATTAATCTGGCCACTTTGGTGACTAATAAATTAATTTTAATCATACTTTCATATATATAAAATAATAATCATAAGATGAAACTAAAATTAAAATTTTGATTATATGTCAAAAAATCATTAATATGATCGAAACATAAGAAATCAAAAATTTAAAAACAATTCATTTTATTGTCAATTTTTTAGAAGAATCAAAAGACACCCAACAACATTCTCTTGTCTTTCACACATGGCTTTCTTCATGGATAACAATGACACACATAAATTTTTTTAAAGCTATTGGAGATTTAGAAAATACATGTAACATCCAGTTTTCGTATAACGGGTTGAATTATAGAAATGGGTATATGTGAGAAATTTAGGAAAACACAACTCATGCTCATGCATTTGTGCATAGTAATTATTGCACATGGAAAATATCTATACATGCATTCATGAC
>JANQBM010000005.1:18093933-18105808 GCA_025594535.1 Erythroxylum domingense | reverse complement strand
GCCTGCCCGCTAGTGGCATGGAGCTCCTCACGGACTCCCATAAGTTCACGGCTACACGTGACCGCATCGCGGGAATGTGTAGTACGTTCTGTTTTGGATCCACTTGAACCATTTTTGATGTGATTATGTGATTATGAAGTGTGAATATGTTGAAGTGTTCATTATGTTAATTTTTTTGCTTGATTTGATGAGTTGAAAATTTTTGGAACAAATTGTGGCAATAATTTGAGAAATTGTATTGAAATGAAAAATGAAAGGATTTTAACTTGTTCTTGATTATTAATGTGTTACCCATGAGCCGTCGAGCTCACCCCCTTCTTCCCTTCCCGTCCACTAGCGATGAACAAGAAAATGAGTGACCGTACTGGGGCAAGGCATCACTCCCATTTATTTTTGTTATTGAAGTTGTATTTTTGTAACAAAGTTTTAGTTGCATTTTTGGAGCAAATTCCATTGTTCATGTAGTTTCTTTGTATTTGAGATTTTTAAGACTTTGTTGTATTGGGCTAAGAAAATGCGCCCTAAAGCTTTGTAAGAATCCTTATTTATGATATTAAGGAAAGATATGCAGATTTTGTAGAAATTGTGTTGATTGTTTTCATCGGATTTTCCTTTGTGTGTTGTGTTGCAAATTTCCAATAAGGATAGTTTTTTTTGTGTGTTCTAATTTTGAGGTCAATTCTGGACTGATGTCGATTGAATTGAGTTAAGTAGTCTTCTTTAAAGATATAGAGGATTTTCATAGCTTTCCAATGAAGTCACATGTACTATTTTCGGATGTTGGAGTTGAAAGATGTGGATTGTTGAATTTTGGTTCAGGTGCTGTCAAAATTACAAATTTCTGGGCAGAAATTTTGAGTGAATTTTGGATCCCCATAGAGTTTGAAATTGTTCTTAGAGTCTTCATGGAAGTTTTGGATTTTCTTTTTCTCTTTCTGATGATATGAAGTATGTGATTTTCTGCCCACATAGTGGAAAGTTATGGTATTTAGAAATTTATGATGCTGATTTAGGATGGTCTTAACAGACAGTCTCTTTATAGTGGTTTTTAATGCTCTTAGAGACCAAATTGGTTTTTAAATCCTTCAGGAACGTTGTAGAGTTTCCTTTTAGCTTTTTATTGATACCAACTTTACAAATTTTGGAGTTCTGAGTGAGAAGTTATGAATTTTTGAAGATTTCTGTTGTTTGATTTTGGGACTGTTTTCTGGAGGGTTTGGATCGCGGCTCTTCACGAGTGCTCGCTAGCGCGTGCCTCACGATCGCGAGCGCGCACCTTCATCGCTCATTTCTTGCAATCGTACCGTAGTACGATCGCGAGCCACTGCCTCTGCCTCCAAATCGCAAGCGTACTAAGGTACGGTCGCGACTTGCGAATTTCGACTGAAAGTTGCAATCGTTCCATAGAACGATCACAACTTGCCAAATCCGAATTTCTTTTTCTTTCTGATTTTTCAAAAGGCCACAAATTTGATTTTTCTACCAAATTAAATATTCTTGGATTACTTTCTGACATGGAAATATTTTTTATAAATAATGGGAAAATACTTTTACCCTTCTTATGAATTTAAATTATTCGAAAATCATTATTAGCTATTTTTATTAAATTAATGTAATATATTAAATTGTGTATTAAATGTTTTTCTTAAGTTTTTGTTCTAGAATAATTTATTTTAATGTCTATGCTTATTTTACGACCCCACCACGTATTTTTCTCGGGGCTAACACTTATTGAAATTTCTTATGATCTACCTCTAATTTTTCTCGGAGGTAAGTTAAATGAGTTTGTTTTGTTTTAAGTTTGACCTGGTGGGGAATTCCTCCCTCATGGGACACGCATCCAGATGTCACGTAGGACGTCGGGCCCGTGACTCGCCTGGGGAGGGGTTCCAGAAATATATGAGATTTCACTATCTCTTTTAAATTTTACAAGTATTATTTCACACTTCCAGAACCTCTTCAGGTCTCTTTCATAAAGTATTCTTTATCTGCTATCTTAGCCTCTTCAGGCTGTAGCCTTCCCTTTCACTGAAAAGATTTTGAGTTTTCTAAACTCACGTTACAGGTCGACTTGATCTCTGTTCTTTCTTCTTTTCACTCAAGTTATTTTACAGTATCGTAAGTAAAGAATTAAGAGTTGTAAGGTTGTGTCTCTTGTGTATATATATTTTTTATGACTATAAGTGATATTTATAGTCTAAATCTCCAACGGTCTTCTTAAAAACTGCTTGTAGAATTTTTAGAGATTAGTTGTTAGTTGAGCCCTGTAACCAACTCCAACTAACTAACTAACTAGTTGTAAGTTATTCTTTAATTATAACGTCTTAAATTGTTTTGTATAATTTGTCTTATGTCTATGCTTTGTCTGATGTCTTCGCTTCGTCTGATGACTTCGCTTCTTCTGATAACTTCGCTTCATTTGATGACTTCACTTCTTCTGATGACTTTGCTTGAATATCATCTTGACTTGATGATTTGTGTCTTTTACATTTATCTGCACACTTAAAAAACTCATCAAAACAGTTCACACATTCTTTTATTATTATTATTATTATTTGACTTTCATCAAAATCAATAGAAGGAGTGAAGTCTCCTTGACTTAACATTATACTCTGCCCATTTTTTACTCTTTGTTCATCTCCTACCTATTTATAGGAAGGAGAATGAAGATATGGTTGAGCATAGTAAGCATCGAAATGCCTACCATATTTGACTTCCACTTTAGTAGGCACTATTTTCGGTGCCTACCTTATTTGACAATTCTCTCACTTGAAGATTTGATTGAGAGTCAATCAGATCTTCACATTATTCTTTCCACTTTCTTAATTCTTTGTGAAGCCATACGAGGATCGACACCACATAAAATGGTCAGTGTTGATTGCTTTTGTCATAAAATCTGCTAGGTTATCTATGGTATGAATTTTCTGAATATCCACCATTCCTTCTTCCACTTTCTTATGAGCGAAGTGGTATTGAACTCAAATGTGTTTTGTCTTTGAATGAAATATTGAATTCTTTATAAGATGCAAAGCACTTTGACTATCACAAAATAGAGTAATGTTCTCTTGTTTATACCCAAGTCCTTCCAACAACATCTTCAACCATACTGCTTTTTTACTAGCTTGTATAGCTGCAACATATTTTGCTTCTGTTGTTAACGTAGCCACAACTAACTGTAGTTTTGAAACCCAACTCACAGATCCTCTAGCTAGTGTAAATACATATCATGTAGTGGATTTACTTTTATAAAGATCATCTGCATAATCAACATTAACATATCTAATCCTCCATAACATACTGCAAGATCTGAGGTTCCTTTGATATATCTGAGAATCCTTTTAACTATATTCCAATGCTCTTGACCAGTATTTGTTATGTATCGACTAACCAGTCCTACCGTATGTGCAATGTCTGATCTTGTACAAATCATAACGAACATTGAGCTTCCTACTGTTGATGCATACGGTACTCGAGACATCTCCATCCTCTCTTCTTCATTGCTAAGACTCATACTTGAGGATAACTTGAAATTAACAAGAAGAGGGGTACAAATTAACTTATAATCTTGCATGTTAAATCGTCGTAATATCTTCTTCAAATAATTCTTCTGAGAAGGCCAAATCTTCCTGTTATTTCTGTTGTGATAAATTTGCATTCCTAGAATCTTGTTTGTTGGTCCCAAGTCCTTCGTTTCAAATTCCCTAGCGAACTGTGCCTTCAATTCTTTGATACATTCATTGTTGGGGCCTGCTACTAACATGTCGTCTACATACGACAGGAAAACTATAAAATCATCTTTCTCAAACCTCTTGAAATATGCACAAGGGACTGCATTCAGTCTGCTATATCCAAAGCTTATAATGAAGGAATCAAATCTCTTATACCAACACCTCGGCGCCTACTTTAAACCATATAGAGATTTGTTCAACCTACAAACCAAGTTCTCTTTCCTTTTTTCTTCAAAAAATTCTGGCTGGAGCATATAAGTTTCTTCTTCAAGATCTCCATAAAAAAATTCAATTTTCAGATCTAACTGCTTAAGATGCAAGTCAAATATAGCACATATTTCCAGAACTACTCGAATTGTAGTGAGTCGAACCATAGGAGAAAATATTTCGTTAAAATCAATACCTTCTTTCTGAGCATATCCTTTACCACCAATCTAGTATAATATCGCTCCACTTGATCATCACCACTCCTCTTGATTTTGTAACCCATTTATTGCCAATGGGCTTTCTTCCTTGTGGTAGTGATTCAAGTTCCCATGTCTTATTCTTATGAAGTGCTTTAATTTCTTCCTGCATTGTTGCCATCCACTGAGATGCATCTGAATTATTCATTGCTACTTGAAGAGTTGATGGCTCCCTGTCCTCAGTTAAAAGCCAGTATGTAATATTGCTCTCCATAATATAATCTGAGTGCCAGCTCGGTGCTCTTCTTGTGTGAATTGTTCTCCAAGTATCTAAAACATCATATTCGAATGGTTCTTGATCCTCGTGCTCTAGTGTAGCTTCAGAAAAAACATTTTGATCAAATTCCCTTTCCACTTGTACTATTGTAGTCTCTGAATTCTCTTGTACTGTGCCAACATTTTCTAATGGCTTTTGATCCTTATCTTCCATGAAGATAACATCCCTGCTGATAACAATCTTGTAGGTAGTAGGATCTCGCAAACGGTACTCCTTTACTCCTTCAGCATATCCCAAGAAAATATATCTTCTGAATTTTAGATCCATCTTCGTAGTTTCTTGGGCATTGAACATCACATAGGCAGGACTTCCAAATATATGGAGGTTGGAATAATCCACTGGTTTACCAGTCCACATCTCCATCGATGTCTTCAACTCAATTACAGTTAATAGAGCTTGATTCACCACATAACAGGCGGTATTGATTGCTTCTGCCCAAAATTTCTTATCTAAGTGTGTAGTTCTTAACATTGCTCTTGTTCTTTCTAACATAGTTATGTTCTTCCACTCTGCTACTCCTTTTTGTTGAGGAGTGTACGCCATCGTGAACTGTCTTTTAATGCCTTCTTGCTTGCAAAATTCATCAAATTCTTTACTAATATATTCTCCTCCATTATTTAACCGTAAACTCTTGATCTTCTTACCAGATTCGAGTTCCACCAGTGCTTTGTAAAATTTGAAAGTTGAAAACACATCTTCCTTCCTCTTAATAGGAAACACCCAACATCTCCTCGAATAATCATCAATGAATGATACAACAAAATTTGTTCCTCCTAGGGACGTGATTGGTGCTTCCCATACTCAGAGTGAATCAATTCTAGAATGTTTTTGCTTCTGAACTTTGATGTGTTGAACTTCAATCGATGTTGTTTACTCATAACGCATTGCTCACAGAAGGGTAGTGATACCCTTGTGAGACCTGGAAGTGGATTCTTCCTTGCAAGTATCTTCATTCCTTGTTCTGACATATGTCCAAGCTTTTTATGCCACATCATTGCTGATTTGTCATCTAGACTAGTTACAGCAACGGATGCCTCTCCTTCTTGCAAAGTTACTCCCTTTAGGATATACAGATTTGCAACAATCTTCTCTGCTTTCATAAATACTAGCGCTCCTTTAATCACTTTTATTATCTTGTTTTGAATCTCAACTCTGAAATCGAGATAATCCAGTTGTCCTACAAACAACAAATTTTTCTTTTGGCCCTCCACATGTCACACTTTTTCAATAGTCTTAGTTGTCCCATCATAAATCTTTAGCTTGTTGGTGCTAATACCAACAATCTTCAGAGCTTGATCATTACACTGATCCCCCAAAAGCAAATTTATATTGATGGAACTAGTCTCTTCGAGAGGTCATATAAAAAGTAGTTGCTGAATCGAGAAGTCATACATCAACAAATCTTCTCTTACCTCCAATAGTCGTTGCCGCTTCACAAACCATTGCACCTCCATCATCTAAAGTAGTTGCTGCATTTCCTTGAGGAATAGAATCTTTCTTATTCTTATTCCAACAATCCTTCTTCAAGTGCCTTTTCTTGCCACAATTTTAGCACTTTAAATTCTTCTTACTCCTAGATTTTGATCTACCATAACTATGACTCTCACTTGGGCCACGTTCTATTGATCTTCCTCTCTTCACTGCCAAGGTCTACGCTTGTTGCAAATTTGCTAGCCTATCTTCCTTACTTTTGCGCTGGCTCTCTTCTTCTAGAATAGCAGCTGCAATATTGTCAAAAACTAGTGTGTCTGTGCTGTTTGTTAAACTGATGACGAGTTGATCATATGAATCTGGTAGACTTTGGAGCAGAAGTTCCGCACATTCTGTATTTAAAGTATTTAAGTGCTCTACCACTGAAGTGTATAGTTGAGAGATTTCGCCACGTTCACTGAAGTAGATTTCGCCAAAGTCTACCACCGAAGTATTTAATAAAGTATTTAAAGTATTTAAGTGCTCTACCACCAAAGTAGATTCTGCTATACGTAAAGTGTATAGTTTCCTCTTCAGAAAAATTTTGTTGTGGAGTGATTTAGCCTCGTTTAATTTTGTGAGATGAACCCAAATCTCTTTCGCAATCTTCTTTTTCTCTATGCTGGATAATGCTCCATCAGCTAAAGCCAGGTGAAGATTAGCTACAACATTCATGTCCATCTCATTCCACTTTTTATCTGTGATTCTAGCTAACTGTTCACTAATGACCGCTAGACAATTATTTTTCCTCAATATAGCCTTTATCTTTAACTTCCACAATGAGAAATTACTCCCATTTAACTTTTCAATATCAAATTTTGTTGTCATTGCTTCTATTACGAACAGAATTTAGCTCCCACTATTTCATGTGAATAGTACTTATATGTATGAACAATACTCGTATATGTTTATAGTACCATATACATATGTCTGAATAGTACCGTACATGTGAATAGTACTGTATACTTAAATTACAGTAACTGCACAGTTTAATGCAAAAATAAATGCATGAACAGTTGTCACCTTTTGGGTTACTGTTCACTAACTTTTACTGTGCTCACCGGAACTCTGAACGAATTACGCTAAAAAATTCGTCGTAATTTTCTCACCTCGTTCTGATACCACTTATTGTGAAAATCGAACAAATTATAGTAGATTCACAGCTAAATAGGACTGAATGAATAGTAATGAACACACATATTTTACGTAAAAAATCCTAAATTAGGATAAAAATCACGAGCAAGGATATAAGAATTTTATTACTGAGAAAATTGGAGAATTATAAGGAGAAAACTACACTCACAAAAATATAAAGAATATTTTTATCTCTCTCTCTCTTATTTCTCTCTCACCTCACGTCTCTCTATTATGCTCTGCCTATTTTTTACTCTTTGTTCATTTCCTGTCTCTAGGCAGGAGAATGAAGATATGGTTGAGCATGGTAAGCACCAAAATGCCTACCATATTTGACTTCCACTTTGGTAGGCACTGTTTTCGATGCCTACCTTATTTGACACAACATGGGTATGGTTTGAGTATTGGCTTGAAACAAGCCCTCTATTTCACAATCCAAAGTTTGGACAGCTGCGACGTTGATTACCATTAAACTCTAGAGTTTCAGACCTAATCCAGGATGGTGCATGGTGTCGAAATTTTGGAGGGTACTCCCTTTCAGCTAATTTGTTACCTCAACTAAAAGACATAAATTCCACAGATGTAATTATATGGTCCCCCAACCTGTAAGGAAATTTTACAAATGAGATATGCCACCGAATTCTCAGAGGTGATCATGAACATGTACTGTGGTATCATATACTGTGGAAGAAGTCGCTTAATCCAAAAGGTTCGTTTGTTACCTGGCTAGTAATTAAGAACCAATTGCAGACAAAATGTCGTTGGTTTGCACCTACAGATAAAACTTGCCTTCTTTGTCATAGAGCGGATGAAGATCGGAACCATTTGTTTTTCAAGTGTGAATATTCTAAAGCAACATGGAATAGTATACGATGCATGGTGGAAGTTATGAATGGGAGCACATCTTGAGAACCGAGCTTGAGCTGGTCAAGAGAATGCTATTTTACTAAAAGTAGCATTCATAACTACCATATACATGATCTCGAAGGAAAGAAATAACC
The DNA here is from genome assembly GCA_025594535.1 of Erythroxylum domingense. Classification (NCBI taxonomy): domain Eukaryota; kingdom Viridiplantae; phylum Streptophyta; class Magnoliopsida; order Malpighiales; family Erythroxylaceae; genus Erythroxylum; species Erythroxylum domingense. Next base: position 18,097,734 of record JANQBM010000005.1, on the reverse strand, counting down.
AATTACACAAGTAAGTGGAAGAAGACAAGCACAAGTTGGCACATAAAATTCTTAACTAGATTGTAGTTGTCTCCTTGCAAGTGGAAGAAGACAAGCACAAGTTGGCACATAAAATTCTTAACTAGATTATAGTTGTCTTTATTGCGAGGAGAGTCGATCATCTGATTACTCCTCGTATCAAAGCGAAATGGAATTTATAAGCTGATTGTTTGTTGAAGCATCTGCTAGATCCGGTCTTCTCTACTGTTAGGTTGTGTAAATTTGAATATGGATATAGCTTAGAGCTATAGATATGTTGGTCATCTCAGTAATGCGCGTACTCGTGTATTAGCTACTGTTTTAGTTAATATATTTCATTCATTTTACAAAAGAAAATAATTAAAGGAACCTTAGGGCTCTTAAAAGGATAGGATTACGTGTTATAAATTATTACTTTCTTAACCATGTGATAATTCCTTAATTGATTCGTATGAAATGATGATATGATTGATCATCGTGTATTTAAAGTGTGGTAATAAGATATAAACACAATCATCCTTATCACAATATATGGAATTAGTCAAATTATCTAAATATGGGAGAGCAACGTAGAAAGGCTACCGTCAAATATTGTACCTAATAAAAGGCAATTTTTGTTTGATTATATGTGCCACACCGCCCATTATAGGTTGAGTTTGCTTTTGACCTTCTTGTAATCCTTTTCTTTTTATTTTCCTTCTATCCATTCTCATTAGCTCCTGTCTATCTCGCTTATGGAAGATCATCCTCGTACACCAAAAGCAGACTTTTATAAAGTACTTGGAATTTCAAAAAATGCAACAATTAAAGATATGTGCAGAGCATACAAGTCGCTTGTTAAGAAATGGCATCCTGATAGAAACCCGTCAAACAAGGTTGAAGCGGAAGCCAAATTTCAAGAAATTAACGAAGCTTACAAGGTAAATCATCACTTTTATTTTATCACTCGTATACTCTAATGAAACACCATCCATGTGATGTATCAAAAACTAATTAATTAGGTGGAAATAGAATGCCCTTTTTATTTATTTGTAATGCTTATTATTTTTGGGAACAGGCTCTTAATGATGAAAAGATACAAAGGAAAACAAGAAAAAGCGATGAGCCAACGTCGACAGATTCTACTGCTTACAAAAACACGGAGGGGAGTTTGTTTTCCAAGCCTTCCATTCTATTGAATAGTCTTAGTAGAAAAACTTACAAATCTACCTCAAGCCCCACCCATATAAAAAAGAGTGCAAGTCAAAGAAGCCTTTCTCCGACACCAACCTTGCTACCGAGAAGTACTAGTCATGGCACTACTACTAATAATATACGGTCAAAGAGTCCCAACCAGAAGAGTACTAATTCAGATAATGAAATGCCTTTTCTTTCTCAAAGGAGCTCTTGCTCTTCTCCAACACCTGCCTTCCTACCAAGAAGTACCAGTTATGGCACTACCACTTCATCAACTTTAAATAGATCGTGGACAAAAAACTCAAATCAAAAGAGTATTCCTTCACACAATGAAGTTCCTTGTATTTCAAAAACTACAAATCACAGGAGCTCTACCCCGATCGTATTTTCACAATCCATTGCTAGGAGAAAACCACCACCAGTTGAAACGCGGTTAGAGTGCAAACTAGAGGAGTTATTGCATGGATGTGTAAAGCAAATTGTGATCACTAGAGATGTTATAAAAGATGGGTATGTTGGTTTCTTTTATCAACATTTATATCTTTATCAATTAATTAAATACATGAAAAAAAATGTTTGACGCAGAATAATTGAAAGAGAAGAGGAGAAACTCTTGATAAATATAAAGCCAGGGTGGAAGAGTGGAACAAAAATCACATTTGAAGGAAAAGGAGAGGAGAGACCAGGATATTATCCTTCCGATGTAATTTTCATTATAGGTGAACAAAAGCATTCTTTGTTTAGAAGACTAGGCGATGACCTGGAGCATGAAGTTGAGATTCCTCTGGTGAAGGCTCTTACAGGTTGCACCGTCACAATCCCATTACTAGGAGGTGGACAAATGTGCTTGACATTCGACGATATTATACATCCAAGCTATGAAAAGGTGATTCGAGGTCAAGGAATGCCCAACTCCAAACAAGATGGAAAGAGGGGCAAGTTGAAAATCAAATTCATAATCAAATTTCCATCCGCATTGAGTGACGAACAACGTTATGAAGCTTTTACTATTCTAAAAGATTCTTTTTGACATATTCTCATTTTTAGTCATATTTTTCTCTTTCTAATTTTTGTACATGTAAGTTTCACAAAAAGGAAGACCGCACGAATCTCTCAGATGGCCTTGTATCGTACACATTAGCTCTATTTGTTTGCCAAGGCCCTTGCAATTCTTCTAATCCTTGACTTTATTCACTTTCAATCTATTTAATTTATGAAAAAACTCTCTTTCCAAATTAGTAGAAAAATAGGTTATTTGAAAATTATGGTAGCCACTTTAAGTTTTTAGTTTTAAACAATATCTATATAAAATTATTTAAATACGTTATAAGTAGTGTAAGGAGTGATGTTTTAAAATTTTTAAATATTTTATAATGTAAACCTATTCAAGAAAAATTAAAGTTAAGGTAATACATTTATGCTCTAACTTTAACAAATCTAAACTCCCATATTTAATTCTTAATATTTTAAATAATTTAAAATAAATTATTTTCCATATTAATTATTCAAGTATGATTATTTTATATATATATATATATTTATTTAATTCTTAAATTTAATAATTCATTTTCATAGGTTAACATTTGTATCTAACAATATTAGAGAAATTAAAATAATTTGACTAACCTTTACTTATATGATCTTTTCATATTTAATTTTCAAATAAAAACTCTCTTTGAATTCCTTTTTTCAAATTTGGAAATTTTTTAGTTTTATGCTTGGGACATTTTTGTAGTAATATGAAAGTGAAACAAAATTTTGGGGTTAAATTCAAAATTAGAAATACCTTGGATTAATGAAAAAAAGATATGAAATGAACCAAAAGGCAAGTGAGGAGGGATTTACTTGCAGAATAGAGAAACTTCACAAGCTATGCTAAAAAAGGCAAAACGACATAACTGGAAAAGTAGTTGAAATGGATGGGGATGGCAATTTTTGACCCAGGGTCAAGATCAGGTTCAAACATACCTTAAACTTAATTATTCTAAGCAAATTAACATTATTTTACTTTAAAAAATTGGGTCTTGTGTAAGACTAAACCTGGGCAGTCCAAACTAGAATCCAATAAAAAAAATAAGTTGATTTATACTTTTAATTTTAAAAAAACTAGCAAGAGCTAATCCAATGCCATCCTTGGAAATGGAAGAGAGGCATAATGATATAATAAGAAGCTCCTATTTTAGGGAAAAGTAAATAATATATTAATCGCAAACCAAGGATGTCGGTACTGCCAGAAAACAGAATAGTACCGACGTCTTTGGTACCAAGTTTAAATAATGGTCGTATCGATCAGTACCGGTCGGTACTGGCAAGTACCTATAATATCTAGAGATGTCAATTTGAACCCGGCCCGCTTTGCCCTGCGGTCAACAAGTTTTCCCTAGTTTGACCGGGTCATGGGCCAGGGGTGGACGAGCATGAAATAATGAACGGGCCGAACCGCTAGCCGGTCCGATCATCCCGGCCCGTGGCCCGCCTACCACAAATTTTTTTTATTTATTAAAATAATTAATAAATAATTTAAATAAGTTAAAATTTTGTAATTAATATAATTCATAATTTTAACAATAACTTTTAACTTATTAACTTTTCATATAAATTTCTAAT